>CM035225.1:93755748-94318777 GCA_020226215.1 Sindora glabra
GATGTTGACCTTAGTAAATATTTGCATCCTATAGTATATGTTCATTATGTCTATCAATGACTTTTTCCAATCCTGATGCAGTTCATGGCCCAATAGGTCAAATTAATAGATTGCCTTCAACTTTAGATAGATCATGCTTAGCATCCAATGGTAGTTACAATATTATCAATATCGATGTAAGACAATGAAGGAGAAAAATGTAACCAAAGTTGAATTAAGGCCTACACTATGGTACCATGTAACATTGTTACTACTTATTCATTGTTATGCTCTAGTTTATGTACTCATTCTAAAACTTCATGACTATTGCCAACTCTTGCACCTTGTTTGGATTTAGGAAACTAAAGTAGGAACCTAAATTTCTCTCTCTATCATCATGGTACATGTAACTATAATTTTCATAATGAGCATTAGAATTCATACTATTTAATATGTACATAAAATTAGGAAAGATTTAAGGGGTAAAGATGAACAAACCTAATCTAACTTATGATAATGGAAACATCTATCTTCTTCCCATTTAGAAGCTACAAGATGAGATCATTGGATAGGAGAATGTCATTAACATCCTGTGATATTTTACTCAGATATAATGAAAAGATCCCATCATTTAACATCTTTTGTGCAATGGATCAAAGCTCCTTCTAAGATGTTCCACACTTGTTTTTACTCATAATGAATTAACATTTTGAAAAATAGCATTCAAGCATCAAAGCCATACTAATGTAGAAATTTACTCCAAAAATGTTGCATTCAAATAAAAAAGATATTTTCAAAAATATAAGCACAAAGCATGAGATGTGTTTGGGTATATCAACTCTTTATACTAAATAATACTTCTAAGACATGTAGCCAATAACGGAAGACTAACTTCAAAGCTTAAAAAGGAAAGCCTTCCAACAATAAATGACAATGCTATGTATAGAATTTCAATGATCACAATCAAAACACAAATTACTCACAAAACATAAAAGAACTAAGGGAGATACCTCAAACAGATAGGAAGAGATGGTCGAAGATTGTTAAAAGTTGATGTTACATAATTGCTAAACAAATGTTGGAGAAAATCAAGTAGAAAGAACCAAAAAATAGAGAGGAAATCATTATACAATACAAGTCTGTTTGTGGTTCTATGAAATAGAGATATCATATATGTTGTACGCATTATTTTAGATGTCGGTTATAAAAGTAACCGACATTTATATATTTTTATGTCAATTGTCACTAAAATTGATATTTTATGTTTTAAGCAAAATTACAAAAATACCTCTATGGGCAAAATTTTAATATTAGTTATATAAGAACTAACATTTTATTTAGCTATTCTTCAAATCTAATGATTTGCCTTTATTTTCCACATCGCTTGTTTAAAAAACTATCATAATTTTTTTTCTTAACCCATTTTCAACTATTCATTTAGTAGTAGATAATTTCTATTTATAATATTGAATTTTTATTTGAACTGACATTATATATTACACTTATTTTAAAAAATTTACTACACTATTATATACATCAATTTTACATTAATCAATGCTAATGTGAAGACGTTAGTAGTAGAGTTAACAACGACCCCAGCTTCAACGTTTTCTAATTAGATACGGTATACTACAAGTCTCGCAGTCACCAATAATTGTGCTCTTTCAATCAAGCTTATACCAACAGCCTACTCTCCGTGGCCCACAATTCATGCCTCTCGTCACGGGATATGACCTTCTAGGCTACATAGATAGCAAAATCACTACGCCAGCTAAAAATCATACAGGCTACAATTGCGGTATCATCACGACCATGGTTTTAAATTGGGATCTAATTTCTGATTTAAGGTAAATATATAAAATTGTCTAATTTTCATGTGAAGGATAAAGAGAGACGAAATGTAAGAACAAAAAATTTCAAATTAAGTATTTTTATTTATTTTCTTTCTAGTGGTTGAACTGTTTCTTGAGGTATATACTTTTATTAGAAAATAGTGTAATGCTATGGGAGCTTGATCTCTTAAGAAATTGAGTGTCTCACCATTATATTATATTTTTTCTAAATTTCAAGGTAAGTAAATTAAAACTAAAAATACAAATTATAATATATTAAAGGCAATCTAATAATGAAAATATTCTTTTTTAAGAGGTTGAGCTCTTCATAACATTACTTAGAAGGGGAAATAAGTGAAACCATAAAGATGACAGAGTTTTCTAAAATAAGATTATATTTCTATTAATAAAATTTAATGTTGCAGATTAATATCAGCAACTCATCAAATAAGTCATTTAAATATCCTAACGTAGTTTTGTGTGCAACCCGGCTTTCCACATGCTTGTGGAGTTTTCTATGACATATAGATATGTTACTGCCCTAGTATCTATAAATAAACACAATCTCTCTACAACAATTAAAAATCTATCAAGAAAGAAAGATGAAAAGACAAAAAATAGAAATAAGAAACAACTAAGAAGATAGTCAAACTTTAAAGAACCAACATTTTATCAGCTACTTACGAATCAATCCTTGCATTTTAAATGATTTTTTTCTTCAAGTAAAAAAAGTTGTACCAGCACCATGCTCCAAAAAGGAAAAAAAAAAACAAAAAAGAATCTAAGGTATGCATTATACTTTCATATTAGGTTTTCGTTATCTTTGGAAGTTAATTATATCTATCTATTGTACAATATACCGGTTAAGTATTCACGAGTTTTCTTTTTCAGTTTAAATTTGTTTCAATATCAATAAAAAATATTTTACACTATGTGAATATGAAGAAGGTGTAATATAAGGAAAAGGTTATAATAATTTTAATTTTTATCAGAAGATAATTTTGCACAATCAAAACCCAGTTACCAACACTGTCTCGGAAAATTCTATGGCCCATCATCGTATCCGTGAATAAACCCAGTCACCAAGCGCACAAATATTTAATGTAAATTTTTTTATATGTACTCCGGTAAAATATAACTTTGTGATATTTTTTTCTTTGTTACACAAGAAATTTTATCATAATTGAGGTTATATCATTTGTCTTTTTGCGATCCATACATTAAAAATTTAAATTTTTATGTATCTTGGAACAAGGATACCAATCATACCCCTTACAATTAAATTATTACGCTCTTTGGAAGGGTTATCAAAGATTTTTGTGTCTAAAAAATATTCATTGTATGACCTAACCTTGCTAGCTGATAAGCAATTCGATTTCTTTCTCTATAGGTGTGAAAGCAAAAAATTCTCCAACTGCAGTTGAGAAGATGCGAGTCTCATTTATAATTGGGCATTTCGGTGAGAAACATTGCAACCATTTTTCATAAGTTGAATTGCAATTGTAAAATCCAATTCTACCCAGATTTTGTGTAATTATATTGCCAAGCCAAATTAAGGCTGGTTAATATACCTCATAATTCGACACCGAGAGAAGACCTAATGTCCGTGTAACTTGAAAACCCAAACAACAATGATCCAGAGGAATCTCGCAAGACTCTACAAGTTATTTTTTGACCTGTAAATCATCCCTTTTATTGAGTTTTATCCGATCTAAATTTGAATATATGCATCTTACCAATAACATTTGTTATATCATTTTAATTTGATGAATAGCTAATTTCAGCAACATATATTGGAAGACTATTGTCTTGTTTGACAACAGCGGTAATCACTAATGAGAAACTAGATTTTTATAAGTAGTGAGAGACTCGTGATTAAATAATTATTTATTTTTCCTAGTTTGAGAAGAGTTAGAATTCTTTAAAAAAGAAGTCATAGTTAAGATATGATATATCCAAAATAAATTTTTGGATAAATTTCATTCACCTTTCTCGAAATTATATATAATTCACCAACTCTCCCTCTATAAATTCAACAAAAGTCCACCATGACAGACAAACATTGACTCGACTTTTCTTATTCCATTTTTTTTCCTTGAGAGCTATATTATTGTAAATATTTATAAAATAAGTAAACACAACAATTAGTCTCTCATTCATAAATGTGGTGACTATTATATCCCTCAAACTTCATAACTAGCACTTCTTTCTACTTTTATTGTAATTATTAGTCCTTTCATTTACTTATAATGTTAAAATGAATGAAAAGTATTGAAGTTAATTGTTAAATCTCACATTAGTAATGTCAAGTACATGCATGATTTTTGGTTTTATTCTTTCATGTTATCATCTATTTGTGTTACATGTGAAAGGAGGGATGAAAAACTATTACAAAAGAAAAAATGGAGACTAGTAGTGCTTGTTATAAAATTTAAGGATGTAAAGTCATCATTTTCATAAATAAATAACTAAATATTATGTTTATAAGATAATACTTTTATATGAATTTTGAAGGTGTTTCAAATTTTTATATTTTTTATAAAATTGCAAATTGATAAAAATTTTGCATGTTTTTATGTGTTTTACATATTACAAATATATAAAAAAAATTATTGAAAAATTGCTTTAAATTTTTTCCAGTTTTTTATGAAAATGTATGCTATATATCTGACAGTTAGGAAATGTAAATATTTTTATAAAATTTATATTTATGTTTCCACAATTTTAAACTTAAATTATCTGATTAATAATCAACACCTTAATGGTTACTGGTGCAATGAAATCCCAGTTCTGCTTTCGAACCTGAGTTTATACATATGTGCGCATTAGGTAGATTGTCACTTCGCACAATATTAAATTTATTTTCAAAATCCAATTTTTTAAAAGTATTTTAGTAATTATTTTGAAAGATAAATAAATTATCTATTATTATTTTAAATATTTTGATAAGTCAAGTACTAAATAACTATTTAGTTTACTTTATAACAAAATCTACATTTTTAACATTGTTAAATATTGCTAAAATTTCATCTAATTAGTTTTTAGAATTTATGTTTGATCTTACATATATTGTATATGAACTTAATACATTTTTTGGATTTAATTTACATTGAATTAAATAAACTATCTCATGCTAAATAATATTCAATACTTCTTTTTCTTTTCCTTTCATTTCTCCTTCTCTGGTCTACAACATAAATCTCCTCTAGTTTCAAATCTAATCTATCTTGAAAGCATAAAAAAATGCCTATATTTGCGTTCTAATCTGAATTTTCATAAAAAATAGTGAAAAAATACATCTATACAATTCAAGTTTACCAATGAGTTATTTTAAATATTTTATAATTATAATATGCTTTGATTAAGTTAAAAAAATTAAAAATATGAGCAATGAAAATGTCAAATTTTAATATAAATAAAAAATTTAGTCATCCGATCTCAATCAAAGTATTATTTAATTATAAAATACTTAGATCACTTTATATTGCTTAACTTGAATATATAATCATTTTTTGTATCATTTTATTGAAAAAGTTCATATTTTAGTTAAAGTATTGCATTTTTTATGCTTTAAAGGAGATCTAAGTAGATTTTGAAACTACAAGAGAAATTTAGGTAATTTGATATATTATATATCAAAATATTTAAAATAAAGATAAGTATTATTTATCTTTCAAAATAAGTACTGAAATAGTTTAATAAATTTGGACATCAAAAGCATATATTTTGATGCCATGCATGTTAATCACATAACTTAATAAATTAAAATGTTAAAAACTTAAATATAAATTTTAGGACAATATTCATATTTTCATAGCATTTAAGATAATAAGTAACTTTTTTATTAAAAAAATTTGAAATAGTATTATAAATCAATTTTTGTTATAAAATTCTTCTTTTCTTGTATTTGTGGTATGTAAAACAAAAAAGTTACAAAATTTTTATAAAGTTATCTTTTATAAAAGAATATTTAAAAATTTAAAATATTTCTAAAATACACATATCAAAATATAATTTTATATGTCATCTTGAAACAATTATTATTTTTAATTAGTTTCATTAAAAAAGGTAATGCTTTTAAAAATATTTACAATTTACAAAATTGGTATAAGGAAAGGAAAGTCGAGGTTTGCTACTCATCAGGAAAGGTTTGGTGAATTTTTGAATGTGGAGAGGATGCGATGAATTATGTTCAATCCTTGAAGAGGTGAATGAAATTTATCTTAAAAGTTTTCTATGTGCACCGTGCTTTCATCCGATTTTGATCTCCAGTAAAATTAAGAAAAGCATATTGCGTCTGTGGGTGTGTCACAACCTCTTTTTTAGGAGATATTATATGGTTATTGAAAAGTTCTTTTAATTGTAGTATAGCATAAAAATTGTGCACTATTGAACCAAGCAGAATTATAGGTGGGATATTAAAGGTAAGTCACAATATATGCGTGCCTTAATTTTGATGACTCAATGGGTGAAGAATATTTACTCTATATTGCAAGTGAAATTCTACTTTCTTATTTAGTAATGCAAAAAGCCAATATTAGTACTATATCTGGTACTACAAATTTAATTAAAGGCTCTAGAAGAGTTAATGTTTTATTACCTAGAGGAACAAAATTACATATTGATAATGTGTTATATTCTACTAAGTCTCACATAAACTTATTAAGTTTTAAGGATACCTATTGAAATGGATACCATATTGAGACAATAAATGAAGAAAATATTGAATATCTTTATATCACTTGTATAATGTCATGTAACAAATGCATACTTGAAAAAATTACCTATACTTTCATTTGGTTTGTACATATATTAGCACCATTGAAGCCCATGCTATGGTAAATTAGAAGTTTATAGAATATGATAATTTTGTTGTTTGATATGATCGGTTAGGCCATCCTAGATCAATTATGATGCAAAAAATAATTGAAAATTCATGTGGACATCCATTGAAGAGCTAGCAGATTCTTCAATCTAAAACTTTTTATTTGCTGCTTGTTCTTAAGGAATGTTAATTATTCGACCATCACCAGCAAAAATTAAGATTGAATCTCTTACAATTTTGGATACAAGGTGATATTTAAGGACCAATTCACCCACCATGTGAACCATTTAGATATTTTATGATTTTAATTGATGCATTAACTAAATGGTCACATGTGTCTTTATTGTCATCTTGTAATCTAGCATTTGCAAGATTACTTGCTTAATTAATTCGACTAGGAGCACATTTTCTTGATTATCTAATTAAGAAAATATGCTTTGACAATGCTAGTGAATTTACTTCTCAATCTTTCAATGATTATTGTATATTTATTGGAATTGATATTGAACATCCTATAGCACACGTTCATACACAAAATGGTCTTGTAGAATTATTTGTTAAACATCTCAAATTAATTGCAAGATCATTACTAAAATCAAAACTTCCAGTTTCTACTTAAGGACATGCAATTTTGCATGCTGTAGCATTAATTTGTATTAGACCAAAAAGTTATCATAAATCTTCCTTTTTATAATTGGTTTTTGGTGAGGAATCTAATATTTCCCATCTAAGAATTTTTGATGTGTAGTATATGTTTCAATTATTGCACCATAACATACTAAGATGGGTCCTCAGTGAAGGTTGGGAGTATATGTTGGATATAAATCTCCATCCATAATAAAAGATCTTGAACCATTAATAGGGAATTATTTACAGCTAGATTTACTGATTGTCATTTTGATGAATCAATCTTTCCAATATTAGGGGGAGAAAATAAGTAGTTGGAAAAGAAATTATTGGAATGAATTATCATTATCTTATCTTGATCTGCATACAAAACAATATGAATTGGAAGTTCAAAAGATAATTCATTTGCAAGGTTTAGCTAATAAATTGCCAAATGCATTCATTAGCCAGAAGAAAGTGACCAAATCACATAAATCAGGTGCTAATGTTGCAATTAAAGTTAATGTCCTTGTCAGATAATCTACTATTGCAAGTAAGTTTAATGCACACATGAAGCATGGTAAACTTGTTGGTTGTAAAGATAAAAATCCTTAAAAAAAAGGAGCTAAGAATCCAAATGGCCAAATCAAGGATATGAATGTGATAACTCCATAAGAGTCCCTAAACAAAATTATTATTTTAGTTCCAAAAAAAACTCAGGTACCTAAAATTAGTGAAAATAAAGAGATCTCAATAAATTATGTCATGAATGGAATACGATGGAACTGAAATGAAGTCAACGTTGATGATATTTTTACATATGATGCAACTCGTGATATAATAAATGATAATGAGGATCATAAACCAAAGTATGTTAAGGAATACGGATAAAGAGATGACCAGTCAAAATGGAAAGATGCACTCAAATCAAAATTAAACTCCTTTGCAAAGAAAAGTTTTCGGACCTGTACTCCATACACTAAGAGGTGTAAAGCTAGTTGGATACAAATGGGCTCTTGTGTGAAAATGAAATGACAATGGTGAAATTATAAGATATAAAGCACAACTTATTGCTTAAGGGTTTTCATAAAAGCCTAGCATTGATTATGAAGAGACATACTCACTTGTGGTGGATACAACAACTTTTCAATATTTAATTAGTCTAGTAGTACATAAAAGACTAGATTTGCATCTAATGGATGTTGTTATAACCTATTGATATGGCTCACTTAATAATGATATTTATATGAAACTCCCTGAAGGTTTTAATTTTCCTGCAGCATACAAGTCAAATTCTTGAGAAAATTACTCAATCAAATTAAACAAATCTCTTTATGGATTGAAACAATCTAAACGCATGTGGTATAATTGCCTCAATGAATAGTTATTGAAGGAAGGACACAAAAAATGACCTTATTTGTCCATTTTTTTATAAAAAGATATGGGAATGAGTTTTCCATAATTGTTGTTTATGTCAATGACTTAAATATTATTGGAACTCTTGAAGAGCTTTCAAAAGCTGTAAATTGTTTAAAGAAAGAATTTGAAATGAAGGATTTAGGTAGAGCAAAACTCTACATTGGATTACAAATTGAACATTTAAAGAATATAATTTTTGCACATCAAAAAACTTATGCAATGAAGGTGCTAAAATGGTTTTATATGAACAAATCACATCCATTGTGCACCCTAATGGTTGTAAGGTCATTAGATATGAACAAAGATCCATTTAGCCCTCAAGAAAAAATGTAGAGCTACTTGGTCCTAAAGTACCATATTTTAGTGCAATTGGAGTACTAATGTATCTTGTTAGTTATACATGACCTAATATATCATTTGTCATTAATTTATTAGCAAGGTATAGTCTTTCACCTATATGAAAAAATTAGAATAGTGATATAAATATTTAATAAATCTAACTAAGTGATAATTTAGTAGATGTATTTACAAGGGCACATCTTATGGTAATATTTGAAAAGTTGGTTCATACTATTAGAGTTCTTTGACTTAAAAATCTTAATTGATGTCATCATGAGGGGGAGTTAATACTCACAGTACTCTTTTTTCCTTCGCTATAATTTTTGTCCCATTAGGTTTTTCCTAACAAGGTTTTTAATGAGGTGGTATCCTATTGCATGTTATATGGACATCCAAAAGGGAGTGTTATGAATAATCATTGAATATGGATGTCCATAGGTTAGATGTAATATCCCTAATTATGATCAATTATTAGATTTCAATTATAATTAATTATACCCTCAATTATGTTCAATTCTATTTTTGAATTATATTATAAAATTATAATGTTTGATCAATTTACCCTATAAATATGAGTTGTACAAATCATTTTGTATACAGTTGAATTCAAATGTTATATCCTTAATTATGATCAATTATTAGCTTTTAATTATAATTAATTATACCCTCAATTATGATCAATTATATTTATGAATTATCATTATGAAATTATAATGTTTAATTAATTTAGTCTATAAATATGGGTTATACAAATTATTTTATATACAGTTGAATGAAATATTCTCCTCTAACTTATAATCCTCCATCATCTCTTTCATTTCTTTCTTTTATCATTTCATAAGTATTTAATATTTCATAACAACTTTGTTATTAATTGTATTTTTATTTTAATTTAGTAATATAAAGTGATGGAAAATTATTTGTTTTATAAAAATTAACTATTTTTATCATAATCAGTAATTAGTTATAATATGTAAAAATAAGCTGTTTTTCACATGAAATCATTAATACAATTTTTGCCGGACTAGTGGCATTTTCCTTTTCATATTCATTTCCTTAAACATTCCCATCATGTTAGATTCTGGAATTTCCTCTCTGACTCTCATTTTAAATATCTTTATTTGAATAAAGTTATTACTAAAATCTTATTATAATTTTATATGATAAAAAATTATTTTTATTAACAATAAAATAGTAATTATTTTAACACATTAATAATACTAAAACAAAAAAAGATAATCTGAAAACTTTTCATTAATTTTTTTCATTATTATACAATTTAATTTAAACATAAACATAAGGTGTTATACATAATATAATATATATTTATATTTATTGAGGGTGCTGGATCTTGTACTTTCCATAGCCCCACTTAGACCTGGCAAAATTCTGACAACAATTTTAATATCCATCCTTCATCCGGCATTTTCATAAATTTACGTTTATCCATGAAAGCAATGCCTTCGGCTATTTATTAAGGTCTCATTTTTCACGTTGTGTACTAGAATAGAGGTACCAAAATGAGTTAATCTAACTATGTTAGGTTAATTCAATGAATAAAAATTATATGTTAGATCAATTTAAGGTAATGCTATTTTTTCACCAGGTTAGATTTATATCAAATTGTTATAATATTAGTTCCAGTCCCAAATTAACATTTACTAAATAGGTTCAGATAAATTTTATAATTCATTATATTTTATTATTATATTAGTTATATTTTTATTATTAATTTTATATTATTAATTAATTAAAATCTATTATTATTGTTATTATATTTATTTTTGTTAAATATAATTATATTTTATTATTATCACCATAAATTTTATTATCTATGTTAATGAGTTATATATATTATATATAAAATAAATATATATTATTGAATATATATTTAATAAAATAAATATATATTATTAAAATCTAGTAAATGTGTGAATTTATATTTAATAATATATACATTTGATAAAACATTTTGAATTTTATATTATATATTTATTTTATTTAATAAAATAAATATATATTGATCAAGTTGAAAATATTATATATAATTAATATATTAATAAAATAATAAATAATAAATAATTATAATAATTTATATATAATAATTAAAAATAAATAAATAAATATATTATATATGTATATAATATATTTAAAATTAATTTCAAAATATTTTTAAAACTTTTTAAATAGTTCAAAATTTAAATATAAAAGTACTAATTCAAATTTTAATATAATTATTTATTTTGATAAACTTATATAATATATATTGATAATATTAAATATATAAATTTACTAATTTTAGTATTAAAATTTTTTAATATTTCTCATATATATTATTTTAATATATATAAATTAAATATATAATAAATTAATTATTTATTATTTACTACTATTATTAGAATAGCAAGTTAAATCAATAATTTGACAAACTAACCTATTACACTCCTTTACTAAGTCGAACTATTATTATAATTTTCTATACCAATTTCAATCTCAAGTCACATAGAATTATATCAGTTTTAAATTAGCTCATTAAATTTAATTCATTAGTAATTGTGTAAAATTGAGAATAAATAGCCGATTAGATCCATTTCATCCATTTGTTCGAAACCCGCCCATTTTGCTTAAACCCATCTCAACATTTGATGATACTTTAGCAGTTCCAACTCTAGGGAGGACCTCCTTTGTAATAAACTTATCATTCAATTAAACGTGAGTCCAATTCCCATCGGAATATCAACAGAATTTATTAGAAGCTTCTAGAATATATTAGATTGCAACCTTGATAGCTTATATAGAAAGGCACATAATCATTTGACAAAGAGAGACTATAAGCCCTAATCCTATTTAGTGTCTACCACTAAATACTCATTGTAATACTAAATTATCAAGTATAATCTAATATTATATAAGATAGGATTTAATAATATACTATAATATATTTTGGTTTATTATTGCACATAAGATGAAGATTTGTATAAAATATTCTTTCTTTTATTGGATATCATGTTACACAAGAATATATATATATATATATATATATATATATATGTAGGATTAAAAAATAATTAATTTAATTAAATTAATTTTACATATAAAAAAATAGTCCTAAATAAAATTAAAATATATAATTAAGCTAAAATATCCTTTAACAATAATATTCTTTAAAAAAATACGATAATATATAATTAAAATTTATATATAATAAAATAATATAACGTATATATATATATATGTATGTATATATGTGTGTGTACGTATATGTGTGTATAAGTTTTATGTAGGTACGGATGTATCCTTCACAAATCAATAAAAAAATACAATAAATCAAAATGAGCTTTATGAATTCACGTGTCGGTCACTTTGTCTGAGGACGATGCACTTCTTTCTCTCTCTAACGAAGGAGAAAATTTGAGTTTTTTAAGCGTTCCTGCGATTCAACTTTCCTATTACAACACACACATTCTCTCTCTCACTCTCTCTCGGAATTTAAGATTTGTAGATCAAGTTTTTGAATTTCACTTGCTGTGAGGAGTAGTTATATGAGCAAACAGCTTCTAGTTCAAGTTAATTTTTATGTAAGTTTACGCTTAGAGGATTCCTATTTAAAGTAGTAATGAGTCTCACTTAATCACAAGTTTTTTTCATCCATTTCACACAAGTTTCTCATTCCTAATCGTACTGAATCATTAAATTATTTTTATTTAATGTCCCACTCGTTTTTATTTACTAAAAATTTTCCATTCTCTATATACAACTTTGTTTTAATTATTGGCATACAATTTATTTTGATTATCCTTTTCTCAAAATAAAGTTCTAAAATGTTATAATTATAAAGAGTACTACAATACTTCTTCCTTCAAATGAATTCTCAAAGTTTCAGGGTTTTGCTCATTTACTATAAGTTTAAACTCTGCTAACTCTAGAATTTTTATGAAGACGCCACGACGTTATTATCTCCACACTTAATCGGACATTCTATTAGCTCAAAAAGTTTTTTGAGTTAGGTTTAAAAACAAAGTCTTAAGAACTATTATTGATTCACTTGCTCCCAACCATAAAGTTACTTCCCCTTGCTTTCCTGATAGTCTAAATTTTAGGGTTCTTATTTAGTTGACACATTTGCCAACTATCTTCCAATCTATGTTTCCCTTACACTTATTTTTTGTTCCTAATGCAATGCTATGGGCTTGACACACATATGTAAAGTGATCAACCTTGTCATCCTCCCAAAAGTGATCAGGTTGAATTCTGATCATTGTGAACGGTTCCAATAATACTATTTACTATGCTTCCATATGAACTTTGCTTGGGCTTACCCTTATGTTACCATTATCCTCATCATATAATTCAACTCTATATGGTATTAATCATTTTCAAGTCTATGCCATAAGTTATGGAAAATTTTAGGAAAATTCTTAATTAAAGAAACCATTTATCCTTTCTTTATTTTCTTGGCAGGATTTAATGGAGATTCAAAGACACATGACTATAAGATTATCCATTTAAACAATTATCGAATATATTCTAGCTCCTTCATTCACTTTCCTTTAACTTAGCTATGCAAGTAGTAAAATCATTCCACTCTTGATTCTCCTTTGATGTCAGTACCTAATTCCCTTAGTACTAGAGCCCTGTGAAAGTATTGATAGTTGCATTTTTACCGAACTTATCCTAGCTTAAGTGATAGGTTTCTTAATCAACAGCCATATCTTTTAATTTAGCTTACTGAGGGTTGCAACTATTAAATGTTGAAAGCAGTCTAAGATTGATTAGCATACTAAAATGTAGTAAAACCTACTAACCAAAATATGGTTTTTCATTTAACGATGTTCCACAATACCTTTCTACACACTACCTCTCACCTTCCACTTTGGAATGAATCCATACCAATCACATAAAGATTCAAGCACTAGTGCACTCGTGAAATCTCTGTACTAAATAATACAAATACTTTATATAAACAAAAGGTAACTTCTAGGTCAAATATCCTATTGTCAAGGTTATTAGTCTATCGGGTCTTTAAAGGGTAACAAGTGAAACTATTATTTAAGGTTTAACATACAATAGTTTAGTATGATCTTACCACTTTCTATAACCTTCATATCATCAGTTATATAATTGATGTTTCCCACTACAATATATTTAAATCAATGATTAATAATAGCAATATTCATAATCATAATAGCATCAATGCCAATGTCAACTTTTATAATGATATCAATGATTGTATTAACAATGGAAAAAATATTATTATATTAGTTGAAATGGTAATAATAATAGTAGTAGTAGAAAACCTCAAAGACTTGCTTCCAAAAGTCGTACCTCTAATTTCATCTAATGGATGCTATCTCTACCACCCAATCATTTTTCAAATTTTTAATTCTTTCTCTTTAATACATGTTATTATAGCAAACCATTTAGTCACCCACTCTAAAACCACTTCTAGTATTACCAACGGAATGAAACGGTAAAAGTATCAAATTATAATTTTTTCAAAAATTTATTTCCGTTTTACCGTTGTTCGAAAATATATTATCAAAATACGCGCAACGGGTAGAGGTGCCAGGGGGGATGGCACCCGCACGGAGGAGGCGCCACTTTGGGTGGCGCCCCTGGAGGGCCTTGAGGGCGCTGTTCAAAATGGCGCCCTCATTGCAATTTTTTCAATTTTTCTTAAAAAATTTTAAAAATAAATAATGTATGATTGTGACTAAAAAAATTTTAAAAATAAATAATGTGTGATTGTGATTCAAAATAATTTTTTTAAAAAAATTTTTAAAAATAAATAATGTGTGATTATGACTTAAAATAAATTTTTAAAAAAAATTTTAAAAATAAATAATGTGTGATTGTGAGTCAAAATAATTTTAAAAATAAATAATGTATGATTGTGACTCAAAATAAATTTTTAAAAATAAATGACTAATTTCATAATTATATTTGATATCATTAAAAAATATTTTATTCCACTTTAATATTTAATACATAAATTTATTATAAGAATTAAATAAGAAAGTAGTTAATAAAAATAATAAATATTTAGTAAATAATTGAATATTATTAAAATAAAATGTAGGATCAATAAATAATAATTACGTTATTTATATTAATATCTCTTAAAATTTGATCCCATGACACTTAATATTTATCATTTTTCAGAATTATATACTTCCACCGTCCGGAATTATATTATTACAAGTAATGATTTAATACGTTATTATACATAAGCAAATTTATTGAATTATTCGATAATATTCTTTATATACGAAGTTGAAGATTGTTAAAAATGAAAAGAAATATAACGAAATAAATGTTTCTTTGTATTTTGTATTTATTCCGATAATATTCTTGCTACTTTGTATTTATTTCAATAAAATTATTTTTATTGTATAACAAAATAAATACGAAATGACAGAGTTGAAGATAGTTGAAATTTAAAAAAAATGTGGTTATTTCGTTGTAATAATCTTTTCATTTTGTAATGAAATTAAGATTATAACATGAATTAATTCCTTTTTATTTCGTCACAATTACAAAATATTTTGACAATAAGAGGTAAAAGTACCGATTTACTATTTTTTTAGAAACTAATATTCGTTTTACCGTTCCTTTGAAACATTTTATCAAAATATGCACAGCGGCGGAGATACGTTAAATGGCGTGTCGAGGGACGCCAGACGAAATGGTGTCATTGGCGCTCGAAGGAAGGGACGGCAGGCGATATGGCACCTTTGGCCTACGGCCCCCTCGCTCCTCATTTCTAAGTTAATTAACCAGTGACCGTGTGTACTGTGGATCCAAACCACTTGGATTTTGGTATTGTACATGGCCAGCATCCCCATCTACATTGACAATTGTGCTATATGGTTTGACTTCAATATCTGGTGGACTCAACTCATAACGTATTGAATAAACATATCATTTAATGTCATTTACAAGGATGATGGTTATTTATCCTTCAAATATTATAATTAATATTATTAAATTTTTTATATTTATTGTAATTATTTATTCATTTGTTCACTAATAATATTAAAATAAATAATGAGAAAAAAATTTAATTAAAAAATAATTACATATTTCATATTATGAAGATAAAATTTATTAATTTATTTTAATATTATTTATTTAGTTTAACATGATAAATAAATAAAAGAATAGATAATTATAATAATTGTGAAAATAAAAAAATAATCATGTTAGTTAATAATCTTGGGAGATGTCATTATCATTACTTTTATAAAAAAAATTAAATATTCTAATTATTTTAAAGTCTATTATTTTCTATTATTTATATATTAACTTAAAATTTGGAAGATGTGCCTCGACCGCCCTCGGAGGTGCCATTTGGTTTGGCGTCTCTCCGTCGCTGTGCGTATTTTGGTAAAATATTACAAAAGATAGATAAAACAAAAAATAGTTTCTAAAAAAATAATAATTCGATACTTTTGCCCAACGAGATGTGGAACATGGAATAGTCTTTATCATTAGAAAAAAATAAACAGCCATTATTTTAAAAAATTTGTAATTAATCTATATTTGTTAATAATTTATAATAATTAAAGTTATGAAAATAAAATACCAGAGGAGAGAATAAAACTCTAGTTAATTGCATATATTTGATGCGTTATATGAGAATTGAATTGATTGTGTGTTTGTGAGAAGAATTGGTAATTAAAATCGATATAAGTACCTACACAAGAAGATAAAAATATCGTAATGATCAAAACCATCCTAAATGTTGATGTTTGGCAATAAAATAGTAAGATAGATATGCATGAATATACAATAAACATGAAAAAGAATGCTAATGTCTACGTAGGTGATGTCCAGTCCCACATCCAGGATCGGTAATGTGGCGGCCATATCTACTAACCCTCTGCGCAGGCTCGGAGTCACATCTCCGGTGTCTGTGGCTCCTCTACCTCGAGCTCCCGCTCTGCCTCTACCTCTACCTTTATCGGCAAGCATTGAGTCATCTGTCATCATGCCACCAAGTGCTGATCCCTGATCCTGAGTATGTAGATCAAATGCAGGACGATATGGCTGTGATGGATCAACATCACTAGAAGGAAAGACATGGAATGAAGATGAAACTCCTAGTATATATGGAAATGCCTAGAATAAGGATGGAACACCAGGAGTAAACTGGTACATCTGGGATGACGACGGACCATATAGTGTAGCCGGGAACATGGTGGAGGATGAAGGATCATCAGGTGCAGTAGGGTACATATGAGATGAGGCAGTCATATCAGGCATCATCATCATGATCTCCTGGGCAGTCGATGGTGGAGTCTGTTGCATTGTCAAAGTGGACGGCACATCACCCTGCGACGTAGGTCGTGGAGCAGTGCGATGACGTCGACGAGAACGAGGCTGATCATGGTTACTCTCCGCAAGGTCTGGGATATGATGGGCATGAGGAGCTGGCTCCGCATGTGAGTCAATAATCACATGATCAACCTCTTAAATGGCACGAAGGATGGAGTTCGTCGCTGATCTAAGTGCATCAAAGGTGAATCTAAACTGCCCCTCAGGTGTAGTGAAGTCCTGTAGTGTGGACACCTCATCTACCTGTGCAAATTTTTGACATTAAAGTTAGTTACAATACTAATGCACGGGAAGAAAATCATACACAAAAAACCAGTATGCAGTATTACCACAAGGTCTAGCGCTCCCCCAACGGGTGTAATAAATCGCCTAGTAACCCGTCTGTACCATACCATGTACTCGGACCGTGGGCCTAGGACTAGTCGTGTGGTCGACCCGACGACAGCAACAGCACACAAGTGTCGTCAGATATCCCAGAGTGCAATGTATGGCTGATGGCAGATGTGCCACTCCTCATCATGCCAACTGGACAAGTGAAGGCAATAGACCTTCGCCACCTGCTTTGGTGGTTCAGGAATAGGCTGGCATAGTCCAAACTGCCGTAGAACCCTATTTGGCTGGTGCCACTCGACAATCTGAAAGTGAATGAGTGGCACCATTGCTGTCCACATGTCACTCCCGTCAAAACAGTACTGAGGAAGTGATGCAATGACCACCTCAGTGTACGGGATCCAGGCGATATGAAATTACACATTTATATTGTCATTTAAATGCAACAATCAAATGGATGAAGGACTGAAAAAAATACACATTAGCCCCTGCATACCTAGTCGAGACGAAGACGGTCCAGCGTGTATCTATAATAGGGTAGGCTGTGTGCCGGACTCTCCTGGAACGTCTTTTGATAGTGTCACCTACCAAGTACAATACCTAAGTTAAATAACTTAAAAGTCAACTTAAATACAAGTGTAAATTGAAAATTTTTCTAACCTACGGGACAAGGGGCTAATCCCTGCATCCCCCTCTGGTATGTCTGCAACGGTAATTGCGAGGGCAATAGTAGGAAATCTATCCCATGCCCACAGCTACAGTAGTAGGCAACACCCTCCTATCTCCCTGTAATCTGAAGCAGTGGCCTTACATAGCTCTCTGTACAGATAAGCCAGGCAGGTAGATTCCCAACTGTACGTCCCAGCCTCATGGAAGTCTCCGAGCAAGGGTAAGTGCATGAGGTGGACATATATGCCGGAGTGGTCTGGAAATAACGACCCACCAATGAGACGCAGAATGTAGGCCCGAGTGAATCTCTGCACTGTCACCTCATCTGCATCATCTGGAAGATGAGTAAATGCCTCTCCAACCAACTCATCCTCAGTCGCCTCCTCTGATGACATTCTCGTCCACCGGTAACTGGAGTCCCAGATACTCCGCTATCAGGGCTCCCCATCCCTACACAGTAGGCCCCGTCACTGCTCGACCGTCAATGGGTAGGCTGAGCTGAAAGGCAACATCCTGCAATGTAATAGTCGTCTCTCCCTGCGGCATGTGAAAAGTGTGTATCTCCGGCCTCCACCTCTCTACAAAAGCACTGATCAACTGATGGTCGATCGACACAAAATCTCACATCGCGAGGCCGTGAAAACCTGCCTCTCGTAACAAGGGGACAATCAACTTCAGCGGCTGCTGGTGATGATAGTGATGAGTCCGTCGAATCCTCAACACACGATCAGGCTGCAAAAGAAAAAGATTAATAGTTATTGCATCTGATAATACAGAAAATGTTCAACCAACTTTAAGATCTGACTATTTCCATACATGGCCTGCCCAAATGGACTGGGATATGTGTGAGCCCTGAGCCGTCAGCAGTGAAGGATCCCGTGGTCCAGGATCAACGTGTCGGGAAGTGGATGCCATCTACCACTATAAGAATTGCATTAGAATGGAATTTAAACACACACTAATATAACATACTTGTGCAATTTAAGTACAAAGATTAACACAAGAATTTATAGCACTTGGACGATTAAAGTAATTTGTTCACATTACTAGTAATAGGGTAACATATATATACATAATGACGTGCAATTTTACAACAATAAAAGAAAATCACATCATCCGACCGTTACACTTATGACATTGGTTAAAATATTTCATAACATATTTGCGAAAGTAAATAATCAAAATCAACGTGAGGAAGGGCCTTCATCTCCATGTAGAAGTGGGCAGCGCCTACGATTATGACCTTCTATCTTACAATGACCGCATTTTTGCCTAGCACCACTCTCCTAAGGCCAATCCATCTCATTTCTGATCCGTGTCGACCTCAATCGTCCCTTTTCACACAATCTTCCATAATTTGGAACCAGGACAGGAAATGGTGGTAGGTTATTCCATTACGACTACTCTTCGATCGGCCATCACTCAGATTTGTAGCAATTAAGCAGGGTGTCAAGTCTGTACACAGGATCGACGTATGGTTCCCACGATATGTTGACTGAGGCACAAGCAGCAATAATATGAGCGTAAGGATACCTATATGCTTGGAATTGTCCATATTCACATTGCCCTTTGTCTAATAACACTTGGACGACCTTTCCACATGATCCCCTGGCCATATCAGGGCCCTCCACCATTTCAAACCTAGTTCCTTGTCTATTATAAGCACGAACGTGGTAAGAAGAAGCACGTGACTGGATAGTCGCAAGCTCTTGTCTGAATCTGCTCACGTACATGTGACCTTGTTGTAGCTCAGCATGTGCTTCTTTCGCCCTTTTCACAAAGTACTTGACACATCTATAGTATATTTGTTGAACAAAGCCTATGATTGGTAGCTTCCTTAATCCTTTGAAGAGGCCATTAATGCACTCTACTATGTTAGTCGTCATATGACCGTATCTTCTTCCTTCATCATAAGCGAGCGTCCACTTCTCCATCGGAATAGCGGTCAACTTCTTGTGGATCTTCTCATTGACTTTGCTCAGGTTATCCAACCTCTCCATGACCTTTTCTCGATTTGGCTCATATGCTGAACATAAGGAGACAAATAGGTTAGCCGCGTTGAACTACCAGATACATAAATTCATAGATGAAAGGTTCAACAAAAAAGTTATGCTATAAGGCGTACCAATCTTAAGGACAGCTTTCTTGACATTGTCATCCCTGCATTTCTTGCGAACGTTGCTGGCAATGTGTCTAATACAATACCGATGAAAAGCATGAGGAGGCTACCACCCTAGACCTTCGTTGGTTACAACATCTTTTATAGCGCAGTGCCGATATAATATCAGACATATTCCTTGCTGGTTCGTAACATTTACCCGTAATAATGCCAAAAATTAACTTCAGTTTTCATAGTTTTCCTTATCAACAATGGCGAAGGCAAGAGGTACGAGACACTTGTTACTGTCCTGAGTGGCAGCAATCAGTAGCACACCTCTGTACTTGCCATACAGAAACGTTCCATCAACTTGTATGAATTGCTTGCAGTAGGGAAACGCGGCAATACATGGCTTGAAAGCCTAGAAAACTCAGTTGAAAACATATTTTTGTGGATCAACATGGTTGTAAACTGTGACGAATTCTTCTGACTCTAACTTGAACAGAGCTTGGTCACAGTAGCCTAAAATGTCCAACCATTTGGGGAGCACTTCATATGATTTATCCCAATCTCCGTACACATTCACAATTGCCTTCTATTTTGCCTTCCATGCTTTTCTATATGAAATTTTATACCCATATATGCCTTTCACCCTCTCTTGTATAAGCGAGATTGGAACATCTTGCTTCACTTTAATCATCTCCAATATCAAGGAACTGATATACTCGGAGTCAAGAGACTTGTGATCCTATGTTAAGCTGGCATTAACACATGTGTGAGGCCTTGAAAATTTAGTTATTGTCCAAGTGTTAGAATTCTTCAGATTGGTCGCTCTAAGGCGGAATTTGCATTCTTCCCCATAATTATCACACTTCACACTTAATCTTCTACTATTTGATTCTTCCACGTAATAACTATGGTGCCTTCTGATGTGGTAATGCTTAGTTGCAGCAATTAATGCCTCCTTGCAATCAAACTCTTGCCCAATCTGTAAGTCCTCCATGCCGTAATCATAGCTTGCTCTCATTATTTCGGGAAATTCATTAGCATTCCTTATGGCATCCCAATCAATGTAAGAGAAGACAACAGCTTGAGGGACACCGCATGATGCCTGTGTAGCATTGTCACTTCTCACACATCGCGTTGCAACATTGTCTCTATGTGGAGTGGCACGTTCTTCATCATCAGTGTCACGATCACCATCGCTATTGCAAGAAACCTCATCGTCTTCAAAACCAGACTCAAGGTGGGCATCCATGAATATAGGATCAGTAGATTCTTCCTCTACGATCGGTAAGGCACTTGTTGAACCTATCATAGTATGTGATACATTTCTCGGGAAAACACCTGCAACAGATGAGTCCAATGCAGGAGCATAACTATCAGAAATGTGGAACTCGATCCCACCTGTGTAAGGAGGGCCTTCACGCACCATCGAACAACTAGTGCTGACGTGAGCCGTTAGATCTACGGGTGGTCTAGTTATTGGGACTCTTTCTTGTGAGCCCAGGTTGCCAGCGTGCAGTTCGGATGTGATCACCTCCACGTACAATCTCCATTGCTATCATTGTCGGATGTTGTTCGTAACTTGCTATGGCACATGCCAAGTCTTCATCGTCGTCCAATTTATATGCCATATATTGAGCCTCTGTTTGATGCTGTGGAAACCTGTAGACAATTTTCCCCATAGCTTGATCTTGGTGAAACTTCAGTCGGCCATAAATCCTCTCCCGCAAAACATCCATAGTGCTGCATTCTCTTAATTTCAATGTCTTGGGGGGAGGTCCATCGTATATTACCCCCATTGATCCCTCAATCATTGTACCATTTGAATATATAAAAGCAATTAAATTTTTCTTCATCTTGTTACTTTTAGCTGCAAAACACTCACTGCACCCTCACAACTGACACATATTATCATATACAATTTATGTTCTTATAAATGAAGGAACTACTGTTTAATATTACAAGTAAAAATGAATGGAATGTATTACTATTTTTGTAAGGTATTTATCTAATAGTACGTAATAATTTACCATACAGGCCTAACCTATTCCGACCTTTACAGGCAGACATTTTTTTTCAACAAATTTTTAAGCTATTTTTACACTCATTCATAATTTTTCATATTTCATACATTTTTAATGTTAATTTGCAAGTGTGATTTAAATAATTTAATTCTAATCTTTCTTTTTTTTTGCATAAATTCTAATGTAGTATAAATAAATTATTACAAAAAAAATTTTATATTTGAAACAATCATTTCAATTTTCGCTTACTTGTACACAATTGAGAAAAAACTTAATTTTTAAATATTATTGCATAACAATTTTTCTTATATAACAAACATATCATATAATAGAATAATTTTTTCCGGCCAACTAAATGTTATTTCTTTTCTAAAACTAATATAATATTTAGCTACATAATCTTATCTATAATTTACTTTATCTTTTTCAATTGTCAATCTTTTTTTTTCTGCACAAATTATACTAATTGAATTGATCAACTTTTTCAATACATAACATTTTTTATTTTCACGATAATTTTCTCCCTTCCCACCTATTACTAAATAGCAACCACAATTATTTACACACTATTATTTATATTTTTTATGATTACAGTCATGAATTCTTTTTTAATGCACTGACTTCGTCTAATACATATATTACAGTACCTCCATATATATTTTAATACTTTCTGAATAACCCTATGTATAGCATAATTTTTCTGAGTACGTTTGTTATTTCTGTATTTTTAATATCTACTATTTAAATAGAAAAATATTCATATTTTCAATAACAATTTTCTATTTTTTAAAACTTCTGGTTACCTCCACATATCCTAAAATTTTATGGCTCTGTACTTCTCTTATGATATATTAAAATTTCACATCAAAAAATTTTCAAAATATAACTTTCACTTAGGTCCTAAAACCTATATTAGGACATCTTTCTTTGTCTCGTTTGTTCTTTTTTTAATAGCACAACTTATCACAGTACATATAAATTCCTACAAATTTTTTATAAATCATAATTTCACATCTTAAATCATAATTTTACACCCTAAACCATAATAATTAATATAAAATAAAAAAACTCATATTATTATTATCATAATATTCTAAATAAATTTCTCTACTAATATAAAAGATATTTTCATGATGACTAATAAAAATTATAATATAAGTACAAAATTTATAAAAATACTAACCGGTAAGTATTAGGAAAAGCAAACAGAAAAAAGCCTCTGCATGAAAGAAAAATTTGTTAGATATTTTAATAACTTTAATCTCTAAGTAAAAATTATTAGATATTATTGTATCATTAAAAAAATTATACAAAAATTACGCTAAAATAAATATATTTTGCAAGACAATATATTAAAGGAATAAAAACATTTTAGAAAATTAATTTTTATTCTTAAATACTTTTATTAAGACTGGAATATATAATTAATCCTTATCAATTAACGCTTCCCATAATATTAATTTTTTTAAATAAAATATTTAATAATTAAAAATAATTTTATGTCAAAAAAATAAATTATATTATATTTATATTATTCAATATATTACATTTGAACTATTAATAGAATGATTGAAAAAATAAAAAAGAAAAAACTAAACAAAGTAGCTGAAATGAAGAAAAATTAATGTACGAACTATAAACCCTTAGAGAAGTATTAGTTGATATATTTTAAATTTAAAACATAATATTTATAAATTATTATCAATAAAAATTTGAAAAAAATTATATAAATAAAATTTAATTTAATTACTAAGTATTTTTTTTTAAATATAATATGAAATTAATTATTTTTATTAATAAAATGTATATTAAAGCTTTAATTTGCTTAAAATATTATAATAAGCTAAAAAATTATAATTTATTATATTTATGTTAATTAATGATGTTGATGTTTTAAATCATAAACAATATGAGTAGATAAAAAAAGATTACAGTAGAGTAAATAGGAAATAAACAATACGTACGGTATAAAGTAATAAAAAATTGATTGTATAATAAATGAATTTATTAAATGAATTATATAATTTCTATAGAATACATTTATAATAAAAAAATTGATATATCTTACTGCTAAAAAATGTTAGTATATATGGTCTAAATACCATGAGTTAACAAAAAAGAATAATAAAAATGTATAATAAAAAGGATAAAATAAATAGAAATAATACATAAAATATCAAGTTTTTACAAAATACCCTCAATTGATATTTATTTATTTTGACATATATTCCTCTAAAATTAACCTTAAAATATTGATCAATAGGATAATATATTCTCGTAATAATTAACATATAATAAAAATAATCTTATTTTTATCATATCCTATATCCTAAAAAATTATATATTTTAAAAATATCTAAACATAATTTTTACCTAAATTGTAAATTTTATTTTAATATACTTTTCTTTATCCCTTTTATTCTTCTTTTAAAATCACAAACTATCACAAATCATATAAATTTGTGCAAATTTTTCCTAAATCCTATATCATAATTTCATAATATAAATCATAATAATCAACATAAAATAAAAATTCTTCTCCGACTGTAGAATATATTCTTATAATAACTAATAAAAATTATAATATAAATACAGAAATTATAAAAATAATAACCAGTACAAATCACAAATTATCACAAATCATATAAATTTATATAAATTTTTTCCTAAATCCTAGATCATCATTTCACATTATAAATCATAATAATCAACATAAAATATAAATTCTTCTCCTACTGTAAAATATATTCTTATAGTAACTAATAAAAATTATAGTATAAATATAAAAAATATAAAAAATTAATCAATAAAAATTATAAACTATCACAGATAATTTTATATCATAAATCATAATAATCAACATAGAATAAAAATTTTTCTACCACTATAAAATATATTCCTATAAAATATATTCTCATAATAACTAATAAAATTTATAATATAAATACAGAAATTATAAAATACTAACCAAGGAAGAGCCGAAAGAAGATCAGAATGGAAAATGGTGCGAATGACTTCGAAGAGAGAAGGAAGGAGGTGCTGCGAAGAGAAGAGAAGGGGTGCAGGCTGCAAGGTGGGTAGGTAGGGTTTGTGTTTGTGTTGTGGCTGGGAGAAGGCTTGCGTTTGTGTTGCGCTATGGGGAGGGGGAAGGGGAGTATATAGACGCTAGGAGGCGCCAAATGAAATGGCACCTCCAAGAATTTGAATTTCAAAGGCAAGTGGGAGGTGCCACTTGAAATGGCGCCTCCAGCAATGGGGCGCCACCTTGTATGGCGCCTCCAAGCTGGGGGCGCCTTTCAAGCTAGCGCTCCCCTGAATTTTGCTCCTATAGAGGCGCCAAACGGTGTGGCGCCTCGATGTCGCGCGTATGCCATTTTGAATGGCGCCCTGCGTACTTTAGTAAATTGTTTCCAAACTACGGTAAAACGAAAAAAGTTTATAAAATAATCGTATATCGATATTTTTGCCATCCAAAGTATACATAATAACTAGTAAGGAGGTTTGATGCTATAGTTAATGTTATACCTATGATGGAGTCTTGGAGGAAGGCTGAGAGTTTGCATTTAATTCTATAGTTGATCCTAGATATGATATTAGAAAACTATAAACAAATACATTATAAAAATACCTCTATGGGATAAGTGGGTATATGACAACATGTCTATTTTAATATTCCTGATGACTTTTCCCTAATGGGAAAAAAAGCTAAACACACTCCTTAGTTTTATTGTAACTTACCCTCCTTAATTTTGTAATGAAATGTCATGACCTAACTTTTAGTTAATCATGATCAATGTGAAGATGTCCTCACAAGCCTTACTCAACTCACATTTATCAATACTCATTGTTTTCTTATATGACTTGGGGAAGTTTCTTTATTAACAACTAACTTGGAAATAATGTTGTATATGATGAAAAATAATTTTTGAAAACATCTTTTTGGCAAAAGGGCCATGATGGTTATGAGTTATTAGAGGAAAAATAACTAAAAATTTAAGTCAATTTTAAAAATCATGTATGCAAATGACAAATGGTAAATTTTTTTAAAAGTTTGAGTTAAAACTTTGTCTCAACATTTTTCTAAAGGCTTAAGTTAAAACTTTTTCTCAACATTTGAATGTGAGATCCAGGCAATGAAATACTACTTCTTCCCTTAGGAAGCCATGAGCTAGAATAGCTTATTGGAAGGAAATAACTAATTTGAAAGCATTTTGAAAATAGATAGATACTTTGCTTAAAAATAGATGAAGGTAAATTTGTTTTCTTTTTTTCTTCCTTTTAAGAAAGTTGTGACTTCCTAAAATAAAGACACAATTGAAATCTTTATTTTATCATGGAAGTTCAAACCATAAAACAAATGTAATAGGATAGAATTAGATTAAATAAAATTTATAATTTTGATGAAAATGAATTTAAAAATAATAGTGTTTATTGAAAGGTGAAATTGTAAGCCATGGAAAATGACTCCTTTAAACCTTTTCTTTTGGATCATACATTGTAAAATCAAGTAAGAAAACAACAACTTTCAAATAGATTTTTATTGGAAACAAGGAAAGAAAAAAAATTTAAAATAATGTTTATCAAATTTTGTAAGTTTTGCACAAAATCCTTCCTTTGTCCTTTATAGTACATGTGACCATAAGGAGGGGTTTTCTAAAAATAGTAGTTATGATTTCTTAGGAAAATATTAGTGCGTAAACAAATATATCTTATACTTTTAAGCTTACATACATAGTAATAAAATGTATTAGTGTTAGAGTAGATAAAAACATGCATATGACATAACTAAGTAGAAATAATTATGAAATTATTCATGAGCATGCATGTATAAGTTCCCATTACAAATATGTTTAAAAATTATTGGACTTTTATTACTAGCTTTTAAATTACATGACTCCTCTATCTGTTATAGGTTGAAGATTCTTTCCCTATTTTCAAAATTTGATTCTTATGGAGAAATCTCTGATCAATGATAGAACAAGATCCATTTTGAATCCTATTTAAAGGATTCCTAATTGGTTCGGGCTGAAGAAGTAATGTCACTCAATCATGATCAAACTAAATGCAATTTAACTAATGAAGGATGGTCATAATAAGGTTTACAAGTTGTTTTCAAATGTAATGGAAGGCAAAAAGGGAAGATTTTCGAAACCTTACTTGGCAAACAAGTTGATTATTTAGGGCATTCTATCATTGTGGTATGGCTCTCACTTTCATTACATCGATATGATTGCCTCGTAAAATAACAGGATAGCTCTCGCATTTTACTACTAATGCAATGTCCATCTAATAATTTGATTTTTTTGAAGATAATCTCTTGTATTCTATCATATTTCACCTATTTCATTAGTATCGGTCACTAATATTGGAAATTTTTTCCTTTATTTTTTTCTTAGTCTATAATCTAAATGAGTTGCAACTTGCCTTCTATTTTTGTGCCTTTAATGGGCTTAGTATTTTTAGCATTTGTAATGGTCTTATCATTTATTTATGTTCAAAGATCTAAATGATCAAATAATAACAATTATAAAAGCAAATAGAAAAAAATAAAAAAAGTAAAAAATAGCTCCGATTACACCTATTCCTAATCTAGATTTGGCTCGATTATTGATAGAGTAAATAGATCCACTAGAAATTCTATTATAGTCATTTCTATACATTTAGCATGGGTTTAGAATAAATGTAGTTTATATATGACTATTTAGGTAATAAGTGCTTGGAGGCTACAAAGAAATCCAGTAATTGCTTAGTGGGTGGATTTGGAATATCTATATTTATGGCTTCTAGGTTAAAAGGAGATTGAAGTTAGCCTAAAGGTACTAACTTAGTACAAAAAATATATTAAGGCTTAAAAAGATCCATTATCAATGAAACATGAACCTTTATGGTAAAAACCAAATTAAGTATGATACACTTTCCACCAATAATCAAATAAAAGTATTAATGGGTCCACAAGGCTAAGTATATGCCCAAAGAAATGGACCAACAATATGATTATAAGTATATTACTTAGTAAAAAGTTGCCAAACTTCTATTTTAGTGGGTTTTAGCTAGCAAAATATATGTAGAAATAAATATTTACAAGATTATGAAAATAAATCTTTTACCCAAAAAAATTTATTGAAATACCTTTTTTTATTTTTGAAAACAAATGATAGATGGTATGTGGGTTACATCCTTTTGCCTCCCTTCATCTTTATCCTTCTTTCCTTTATCCTTATCTCTTTTACTACTAAAAATGTTTCTTTTCAAAAAATAGGCACTAAGTTATAAAATTTCTCTCCCATAATCACATATTAGGTAAAGTATGCCATAATAGGCATATAGCATGTCACATGCCCTACTAGGCAATCAAAATAAATATTTTTGAGTGAGCACTATTAAGGGAAAAGATAAATGTTTTTGAGTGAAAAGCTCACATACAGGCCATACTACTTATGGCCTTTTCTTCATTTTTTTTCTTTTTGCAAAACAAGCCTTTGCCTTATTACATTAGGGTACTCAACACATATGGCTTAAAAACTAATTTTTTCTACTGATATTTCATACCATAAACATGTATATATATAAGATCTAAGCATAATATCACTATCTCATCATATTCTCACTAAACCTCTCTAAATCATAATATTTCCTCTGAAGTTTACAAGAGGTTAAATATTGCTATTCTCATAGCATATAATTTCCTTGGACTCATTTCTAAAAATGTTCTAACATTCCTAGAAGATTTTCTAGCATTTAAACATGTTCTAGTATGTTTATGTCCTTAAATCTTACTATATGGTCTTATAAAATCTTTCAAGCCATAACCATGCAAATATATACTTCTAATCATAGTTTTCCAAATAAAAACTCAAAAGAAGAAGGGTAAGAGATAACTTACAAGTGAAGTGGTTTCTTCATTGGAATAACCTAAAAATCCATGAAATAACATTTTTTTAGCAAAACACAAGTTTTGGAAACAAATGATTGAAAACCTTATTTTTACCTTGGGTTTTAGAAAATATGAAACAAAGATGAAATAATAGTAGGATGAGAAAATACCTTTAGTTTGGTGATAGAAAAGAAACCATGAGCCTTGGGTGAAGAAAATAAGAAGATTTTTTTTGTCTTCCTTGAAATGGAATGTAGTGCCTAAGCTTGATTAGAAATAAATGGTTATCAAGTATGGAAACAAAGGAAGTTTACTTATTTGTAAAGGATATGGCCATGTGAGTAATGAGGAAAAGATGAGAAGAAGTGAACTTTATTCTGGCTTAGGAAATGTTTAAGAGAAGTAAAGGTGAATATTAATTACAAAGTTAAAGTAACTATTTAAGTTACTATTCATATTTTTGATAAAGATCTTTGGGAGATTAAGTTTAACAAGACTAAGAGAGCCTTTAGGGGAGTAGTGGATGATCACATGCTTGTAGGAGAAAGATGAGTGTGTTTTGTTTGTTTCTTAGATATGTGCATGAATAAGGAAGGGCTATTGATTAGGTACCTTATGTTAGTACATATAGGTACTTATTTAGTTTGACAATACATCACCTTTCACCATTTACCCTTGTTACATGGTCATATGTGGAAAATGTAAGCTAAAGTTTTGCTTTCCATGTGGATGGGTAGCCAAAATACAAACTAAATTGTATACACTTTGATTTTTCTAGAAACAAAGTTTCGAAAGGATTAAATCAAGAAAAATTTAGAAATTATAAAAAATTTGTAAAAATTGAAATTTCATTTAGGATACAAGTAAAATTATATTGGCTTTCCAAAGATAGTTTTTGTTTGGGCTTTCAAAAATTCAAAACTCATTTTCAAAAGAATGGAAAAATTCTTGTGATTACAAAACCACCTTTAAAATTGGGTAATTTGCTCAAATCACATAAAAACTTATACTGGATTCTCCTAGACCTTATATATTATAGTGTCTCAAAAATATAATTTGAGTCTAATATCTCTAGTTCTAGGCATTTCTTTTTAGATCTCATTTGTCTTCACTTTTTCCTTCTTTTTTATGAATTTTAGAAATTTCTAAAAGTTAAGTTCTAATATTTACCACTTAGAATGCTAATTTTCCTAGTCAAGGGTCAAGTTTCTAATCAAGAGTCAAGTTCACTATTACAAGATCTTAAATAATCCTAAGTTTCTTGTTTGAAAGGAAAAAGTATTCCTAATAATTACCTTTGACCCTTCAATAGAATTGGACCATTTTACCTTTGGAGCTAAGCTAAAATTACATCTAAGCAAGCATGGACTGAGCCATAGTTTTGGATTCTTTTTAGTGGTCCAATAGTGCCTCCCTATGCAAGTGAACAAAAATCCACTCCTATTGGCCCTTTTTGACTCTTTGGGATTTTAAACAAAAATTGTCTTATTAATCAGTCTTTTTGGAAATTCTTTTCTAACTTTGGGTTTCCTAGAAAAAAAATCTCTAGTAGGCTATTTCAAACTTATTTCTTATTCTAATTAGCCCAAAATAATTTTATTTACCTTCTAATTATTTCTATCAGTGAGCTAATTAGTTGGATTTTTAACTAATATCACATGGAAAATTTGGTAAAAGAAATAAAATAAAAGAGGATTATTGTATTGCCCTAAAAATTATAATTCTTGAAACATATCTAACAAACAAGGGAGAAAATAAGTGGGGTTCAAAAAATGCATTCAACGAGTTCTTATAATGTTACTTTATTATCCTTAATCCTTTAGCAAGAAAATGAATATTTTTAAGCATTCAAATGGATGACTAGTATTTTCAAATTGCAAATTTGAATATGCATATCATGAATAAAATAAATTTTATGATGATATGATATGTGTTATTAATTAATTTGATATATTTATAAGCATATATGCTCCTTTGATTGCTCATATTCTCCTTAGCCAAATGTTTTATTGTAAAGAATATGAGAAGGCAATGATATATATCTTACACTTTTGTTATTAACTACTGTTTATATTTTGCTAGCTAAAGAATAAGGGAAGATCTAACTATATGTATATTATTGATGCAAGGTTAGTGCTTGCAAGATATTTTTATAGATATAACTTTATCAATGCATTAACTATTTCTTTCCATAAAAAAAATTCTTTAAGTTTGTTTCTTTTGAAGAATACCTTTATCCTAGTCTTTTTTAATTCAAATAGTTTTTACTAATTTTTTTATTGTACACGATATATTATTGGCTTATAATTTTTTAATATATTTATTATCTAATATAAAGCATAGACAATAAATTTATAATTAATAAAAAATTATCCTTTTGCATTAGGTGTTCAATTAGTGTATTAAATATAGTTATGTAAAAAAAGTAACCAACATAATAATATATTGATATAGGAGACATATGAATTGGGAGAAATGTTTTTATATTAAAAAAAGAGATGTAAATAGTGGTTATGAAATCTTTGTTGATAGTTAAAATTAAAATATAATTAAAAATTATATGGTTATATTACTTTTTAAAGTTATCATGTCATTTTTAAATATATATATTAATCTTAATTATTAATATAAGATCTGATGGTTACAATTCACTTATTTCATCTCTCACATAAAAACACTCATTTCACTTAATATGTCCTATACACACATCCACACACACATATAAAACTTGTGAAATATAAATACAAGGTCCTTAACAAATTAATATGTAGTAAAGTATTGTATGTATATGTCCTTTTTTTATTCCATTTCTAAAAAATTTATGTTATTACTTAAAAAAATAAAAAAATCCCAATGTAAGAAAAATTTAAAAAAACAAGAGAAAAAAAATAGGTATCACATTGATTTTTAAGAACTAGATATATTCACTTATTTTGAACATTTCGTCTAGTTGCATCCAAGTTTGTCTATTCAATTAATCTAATCATGTAAGCAATTTTATAGTTATAGTTCAATGAAATTTAAAAACAATCCCAAAATACATGCATAGAAGTCCCTCCTAACCAAAATACACAAAAAAGACATAAGCTAAATATAATTATAAATTTTGATAGTACTTTAATATGGATTTGGAAGTATTACAAGTTTTCTTTATTTGAAATTTGTCATGACAGTTAAAACTTACTATGTGAAGGTCAAAATATATTGTTATTGTCCAATTATCAAATAAGTATTGATTTTATCCCTTAAAATCTATTTTGAGTAATTTTATCTCTTAACTTTACAAATCTACCTAATCTCATTTAAGGGTGGACATCATTAGTCAGGATTAGTTAAAAAGTTCAAACTTAACTCAACAATTCACCAAAAGAAAATTTTTAATTGAAAATGACCAACTCCAATGCTATAATTGAACTTAATAGATCAAGTTCAGTTGTACTAATTTTACATAGGATTGGTTAGTTTATACTTACAAACATGAAAGAAAGATATAGCAAAAAAGATAGTGTGTGAGTTGTAGAAATAAATATAGTAAAGAAAAAAATCACATGTTCTTTCATTTGCTAATGGCCATTTTTTCTTCTGTTTACTCTTTCAACCACAAAAGTAAAACAAAAATAGTAATAAGAATACAATACAAAATGCATAAATAATTGTATTTTAGGAGCAAGTGTTGCTAATGAGCTTAGGCATATTTGTGTACAAGAAAAATATACTATACTTAAACAGCAATTGCTTAAACATTAACAACAATTAGAGATGAAACTACTAAAATTAGAATGCAATAAGTGTTACGAATTACTTGACTTTAGGAATCAATTAGTGCAAAATATCTTTTGGTGTAGATTTGTAAGCAAATTATACTAATAAGGGATCTTTGAATTTGTATTACAAAATGATATATTCTAGGTATTGAAGAGCAGCCATAGTGATTCCAAGAAAAAATAAAACTATTTTAGTTAGCAATTGAGAATCAAAAAGCTCCATTAAGGTGTTTTTTGTTAGATTTAAGTAAAAAGGCTGAATGGATTCTTAAAAGTTGTCACCTAGGTAAAGGAAAAGAAATCATTGAATCACTTAAGCTTTTAGCTTAATCAAGTCAAGCTTAAGCCAAAATATTTTGATAAACTTTTAAAGTTCAAGCTCAGCTCAATTCAACTTGATAAACATTAGCAAAGTTTTAACTAACTTAAAGCTTAATTCAAGTTCAACTTGAATTTGATTAAAATTCGATAATAAGACTTAATGAATAATGAAATAAAAATAAAATTATATATTTTTAAAGAAAGTCATATTATAAATATAAATTTATAAAATTCAAATTAAAATTTTTACATTGTATTGTTAAGTAATTAAAAAAATAAGAAAATAGTAATCAAACTGCTTGCAAGTTAACAAGTCTAGTAAGAAAAAAGGATGCTTAGTTTACTTATATAAAGAAGATAATGTTGTTACTTAAGTTCAATATAAATATGTTTTGAATCGAATTGATTTGAGTCAAAACAAATAGATAAGCTACCTGGTTAAACTGTTTAAGCTTGCTAAATAAGTTAGTTTGTGCAAATACGGACTAATCTGTGATAGGTCAGGTTTATAATAGGCTGATTTGTATTACTTATGTCCAACATAGGTTTTGGTTTTAAGGAGTTTAAGCCCACCAAAACTTGTAACAGACTGGGTTGACTTATTGGGTTTTAATTGTAAGTTTATAAACTTGACAAATACAAGTCAACTCGTGATGAACTAAGTTTACAACAAATTGACCTTTGTTATCTGCATTAAAAAATAGGCTCAATTTTAAAGGTCTAAACTCATTAAAATCCACAATAGGTATGGACTAACCCATGGATCATGACTTATTTAACACCTTCAAAATTGTCACCCTTAGATTATTACTATCACTTATTATCCTTATCTACTATCAACTTCTTTCCTTACATCACCTTTGCCACTAATTATAATTTTGTGTATAATATTTATTTCCTTTAAATTTCATTTTTCATTAATTATGCAATGAAAGTATATAATAATAGTATATAATTAATTATATATGTTATGTAATGACACATTAATCATTATATAATATAAAAACTTATAAATATGATCTATTTTGTAATTTACAATAAAGTTTATACTATTGTCCTTTGTCTATTTTAGATGTAGTAAAGGATATTATCCTTGCTCTACTTTGGATGTAGTAGCATATATTAAGATTTGCTTAGAGGACAATCCTAACATTTCTCTTATTTGGAGTAATCATTTGTATAACTTGGATGTATATGAGTATGCTCATTAAATGTAAGTAGGGGCAGATTAGGGTTTGCATCTCAAGTCCTTTTCTTAATCATAGAAATATGTACCCATGAATAATCATTAGTTAAATGAAAATTTTGTTTATTAGAGGGGAAAAAGGTTAGAATTCAATTTCTAAACAAATAATTATGCTATTTATAGAAATGCAATAGAAAGATTAAGGTGTTGTGTAATTCAATTTCTAAACTAATATTTTACCCATGAATAAAAAGATTAAGGTGTTGTGTAATAAAAAGATTAAATGCAATGAAATATGTACCCATGAATAATTATGCTATTCAATTTCTAAACTCATATTTTATAATTTTACTATTAAACACTTTTTCAAACTCCACTTATTTTAATATCACGCAATAAAAAGATTAAGGTGTTGTGCAATGTGATAGCACAATTAAACAATTTGATATTATTGCTCTCACCGTATTTTAATTGAATATAATATTTTTAAGTTTAAATGAAATCTTGCTCTTTTAAAATACAAACTTTGTTATTTTGGTCTTTCTAATTTAAAATAATTTATTGACCTCTTAAATATTCAATTAATGGAATTCTAATCCTTTTATTTGATTTATGTCAATTTCTTGACTTCACAAAATCATTTTTACCTAATGCTTCTTCCATATTGATTTGAAATGGCTTTTGTGTAAGCATGAAATGGAATTTTTATCTAAGTATTGCAAATTTGAACAAAATCAATTGATTACATATGAAAGTTTAAATTTTTTTAGTGTTTATTATCTTTTATATCTTAAAACACCTGATTTACTTGAAAAATAATACATCAAATGCTTGAAGATTAGAAAGAAGTTGATTAAAGTTGACAAAAATAAAACAAAAGGGCTAAAATTGTATCAATTGAATATTTAAAGAGAAAAAAATAAATTTTAGGAACAAAATTACATTTAAGTCATATTGTTTCCCATAATTATTTATATGTTCAACATTTTACTTAATGCAAAAGTATGAGTTAAGAAGTCTTATAAAAAAATTTAAATTCACAAAATGCAAAAAGAAATTAGTAAATATTGTATTTTATGTAATTTTAGAGTTATTTAATTGTTTTGAAATTTGTATTTGTTATTTCTATGAAATCTTATACATTAAATTGAGTAAAAGTTTTGTTTTTAGAATATTAATATAAATAGATATGCCTTACGTTGTTTCTCAAAGGTTATTTCTTTAGAATTATAATATATTAGTACCTCATTATGAAGTTTTATATTTTGTAGTATTCATTAAGTAATTAATTCAATATTTGGTTTCAATTTCTTATTTATGTTATTGTGTTAGAAATTAATTTCCTTAATTTCACTTTCCATCCTACATCATGTTAGGTGGCATCAAAGTTCGAACAAGGCATAACAATCTTCCCATGGATAATGATCACGGGATTTAAAGCACTATAAGCAGTGATGTAGGCTTAAGAGATTGCAACATAAGCTCCAAAGGAGAGGATGACCCATAAACTTTGTGAAATCTAAGATAAGCTTGTTAACTTAGGATTTAGGTCCAATAAATTTTGTGGAGGTGATAGAAAGAATCATGCTAAAGATGGTGCTTACATTCAACCTATCAATCATTGTGATTTTGCAATTCAACAAAGAGAATCTTTTCATGAAATCTTTAAAGATGAAATCAAAGGAACATTGGACTACAAAAAAAAAAAAACTACTTTACAGTGAAAATAAAAGATGAAAGCTATATAATAATTATCAAGTCAATTGTCATTAATAAAGGCTACAAGTTTTTTATGATGATTTAGAGCTTGTTTGGATTTTTTTTTTAAAAATAGTTTTTTATTTTTATAAAAAATACTAAAAATTTGTTTGGTAATGTGTTATTAGATTTTATTTTTAAAAATTATTTTTGAAATTCTTATTTTAAAAATAAAAAAGAACAAGTTTTACATATTTTTGAACTTATTCTTTTATTCTTGATGGTAGTTTTGTAATTAAATAAAACTTTTACTTATTTCCTTCACCCAACATGCTCTAATATTTATTTTTACTGAATTTGATAAAAAAATTTTAAAATCAACTTTTAGGAACAATTTTTAAAAATAAAAACATATCTAAATACACATTTAAACTTTAAAGAAGAAAGATATGATGGTTATCATTAAATAAGAAAACATAATTGAAAAGGCAAATATTATAGCATGAAGGTTAGTTTTTCTAACTTTAACAGCAAATTTAACATCAATTCTTTTATAAATTAGATAAACGATGTAGAATACTTCTCCAAAATGAAAAATGTTCCTAAAAAGAAGATGAAAATAATGGTTAACCACTTTACAGAAGAAACATTTACATCATGAAATGATTTACAAATTCATATAACTAATTAAGATGAAACAAGATCAAATCATAGTTGTAGATGAAAAAGTTAGTAAGAAAATATTTTTCAAATTTTAATAAAGCAATCTTATTTGAGTCAAGCTTAAATTATCATCCAATTTACTCGACTATGGAAAACATCATTATCTAGAATCATTAATTCTGGAAAGATATTACCATTAACTTCAACTCATCATGAATAGCTATTTATAATAAATAACCTTGAAAGGAAGTATAATGAAGAATTATGAAACTCAAAAGATTAAGAAGAAATGAAAAAATTATGATACTCATAAAATTGAAGAAAACTTATAAGCTTATTAAAACATTAAAATAACTAAGAATTATGCTAGCATAGAGCATCTAAAGAGTAATAAGAGGTTTTTAATTGAAGAGCTAACAATTTTCTATTGCAAGATTCACTATGATCATAAGGCAAGGCAATCGAAGTGATTAGTTCCAAAAATAATGAGCAATAGACCTCAAAAAAGGAGATGAATTCACTTAAAAAGATGTTATTGTTCAACAATAATACCATTTTTGAGATTTCGTAAGTTTGTATAGAAAATACAATTAATAATAAAGAGTATGGTTATGTGATTGAAGTTTATCTTGATTATAAAAAATTGAATAGTAAACTTGTAATCCAATAATCAAGTGCTGTTAACCATTTAAAGGATGAAGTGATGAATTTGATTAGAGTTGAATACTTAACTTAAATGAAATATAATACTTAATCAATCCCATAAACAATTTTAAGTTTAATATCAAGCCAATGGTAAAGCTACCTTGCTAATTGAAGTGGCTTTAACAACCAAAATTTGAAAAATTTATAAAAGAATTAACTATATTTTTTTGAATAATTTGTGTTTCAATTTAAAAAAGTAAATTATCTTCAAATAAGTTCTTAATATTGTCTATTTCAATCTATCACTATTTGTACCTTAACTTTGCCCTCGATTCAAGCATTTAAGAAGATTTATTTCAAAATTTGTCATTATTTCAAGAAATTAAAGTTGTATAAATATTCGAAATAAATGTTTTGGTAATGTGAAAGAATTTAAGTTCCATTTATGAACTTAAGGTCGACTTCTTTTCAAGTGAATGGAAATGATGCTGGAGCAAGGGTTAAGAAGTCTTATAGGGAATTCAATTTAATTTTACAAGATTGAACAAGAAAGTTGTCAATATCTTATTTTATTTAATTTGATATTTATTTTCTATTTAAATTATAAGAGTTTTAAGTTTAGGGGATAAATATATATAGTTAGGTCTTAAATTGCTTAAATCTTATGGATTAATTTTATAAAATTGCTCTATAAATGTTATGAGTCCGTCAAATTTAAGAAACATAAAATACATTATATATAAGTGTTGTGAAACTTCAAAAAATAATATTCTTTTGCTTAATATAAAAAATTTCAATCAAATTATTTCTCATTTTCTCTTTGTCCATTTAAAGTTATGATCATATTAAATTACATACATTTTTTTATATTTGTTACCATACAGCAAAATTTAAATTAAATGAAATTTCAATAAATTATAGCATTAATAATTTATTAGACTGGAAAGATATATATATGTATAAACTTAATCAATAAGGTTTAACTAATTAAAGTTAAAATATATAAATGTAATAATCTGAAGCTAAATTTTTTGGCTTTATCCTTATGCGTGATTCTTATTTTAACTTTTAAAATAGCATAAAAGAGAAAAGTGAAAACTTCATAGGGTCAAAGTGACTCCAGATTGCTCATAAGCTCAACTCTGGTAATAATTGTGGAAAAATAAGAGCGCCATATATGTAATTTCATTTTCATTAGTGTGCATGTTTCATTATTAGTTTATGGTTTTATCAATCAATGAACTTTCTTATTGGACATGGATGGTTTTCTTAAATTGATCAATGTAGCTGTTGTCCAAACGTTAAAAAAAGTGATTATCAATAGTTTTTCCATACCTAAAAATATTAGTGACAGAATTATTGATAGACTCGAAGGCATAAATAAACAATATGTCAATAATTTAAATAACAGTGGATTCTAAAATCTGTAGCTAAATTCCATAACTAAATTCATCATAAATTTATGAGCCATGACAACTTAAAACAAATGACAAATGAAATTAACGATGGTTAGGTTTATTGCTAAATCTAAATTTATTGAAGGAATTCTCATCACCAAAATAAGTATTTTTTGAATTTGATGATAGAATATTTCGTTGTTAATCTCAAAAATTATTGGTGTTATTATTCAAATTTTATTGCTAATATGGGAAATATTTCTAGGTTTTTTGTCTATTTTTATGGCAACTTATGCAACAAACACCACTGCATAAATACAATTCAATTATAATAATAATAGATTTAATAGATAAATTTCAAAAATTGAACTTCATAATATTAACTATTAATTGTCTACTCATATAATGTAAAAATAATAATATAAAATAATGAAACCTATATATAGATAAAAAATTAAATCCAATATTCCTAACAAATAACAAAAAACCCTAAACATATGTCAATAGCTATCATTGTCTTCTTAATGCTTCTCAATGTTCTTTTCTTCATGCTAAGGTGGTGATTCATTGCTTACAAGTAATTATTAGATGCCTAACTTTTAGAACATCATCCTGAAATATCAATCATGTTACTTAATATAGGCTTTCCAAAGACATAACCTATAGCAAATGAAAATAATATTAAGTTAGTATTATTTGAATTAATTACATAAGACACATATCAAAATCGTAATCTAGATATACTATAAATAAATTAATCTAAGATGAAGACTCTATATCATCATATTAAATTTCTTCTTCGTCTTCATCCGTCTCTTATCCATTATATTCCTCTTCATTATCCTTATCCTCTTAAGCTTATTTTTCATCATTGAGGACATCTCAGTCATCGTATAAAATTTATTTGATATGGCCAATTTCTTCCAGAGATGCCAAGTTATCCCCAAGTGAATGGATCTCTTCATTTTGCAATGCATGTTAGTAATTATTTACATTGCTTATCATTTTGGAAGGCAAATATGTTATCATTTATTGATGGAACATCAAACGATACTCCTTAGTTTGGTTTTAATGACAATCAACCAATTAGTGTGATCCCTTCTATAACCTCGTTATAGAGTGTAATACACTTGCATAACTTATTGAGTTAAGATAAAGGGATTACACTTATTATAGCACCAAGGCACTCAAACTTCAATAATATCATATTGTTTATGCAATGTTTCCCTTATTAGGTATAAGATCAAACCATCCATAATTGAATAACATGAACTTCTTTATTGGTAATACACTATAATCTAACCTAATAATCTCTTAAACTTTTCTATAAAAACATTTTTTGAGTATTTGTCACTAAATCCCTTGATACATACATTGAAGTTAGAGCCGAACTTGTGTTAGCTCTATTATCTAATGTAAAATTTATATCTATTCACAAAATACATAAGTTATATGTATATTTTTCTCTTCAAGCCTCATGCTATGTTAAGTATTTTTTTAGCCACTATATTCTTTTTATTAAGAAGTTTACATTCTTAGTGTCAATAAAACCAAAGTTTAAGGTGCATTGTACTTTACTTGAAGAGGACATGACTTCATTTAGATAAGTGCAAAACTATGAAGATAATCTATTTTCAATGCACATTTTCATGTCTTTTTCAATTATAATCAGTAACAAATGTTGTAATGTTTATTCAAATAAACTATAACTTATGCTACCTTGTTAGAGCATATCAGAAATTTAATGAACACTAATATAATATTATTAAACTCATTATATTAAGTGCTTCATATATGGTTGCATCTTATTATAGTTCAATAATGCATATGTTGTAGCCACAGAGTACTCTTAATTTATCAAATATCGATACTTGCATTGCCTCATTGGATAAATAGGATAATTGAAGATGGAGCAAATATCCTCACCATTCTCTATGTCATCACCATCATCATTCTTAAGAACTCTAGTCTTCCTAGATGGCAATAGGATTCAAAATAAAATGAATAGAAAGTGAAAGTCTTGTTAGTAATTTATGCTTCATAAATGGACCTTTCCATATAAACCTTGTTTTTTACTTTCTTCTTTAATGTGTAAAGGAACCTAAAAATTAACAGGATAAATTAATTATTAATACTTTAGAGAACTAACTAGATCATTTATTTGATTAATTTACCTCTCATATGGTTACATTTAATGTATTGGATAAAGCCTCTTACCAGCACTTCATATAGCAAGTACTTTGAAAAGTGCTTTCTTGAATTGAAAAAACTTGAAGGAAATATTTGTTTTGACTTGTAAATTATGACATGAATATTTTGTTCCATTTGTAATAATTATTCTTCATGTAAAGTGCTTGAGCAAAAATCTTTAAAAGATAAACTTAGCTCAATTATCACTTTCAAAATAGACTCTAATGGCACTTTAAAGGTTATTGAAAGTAATTACTCCATGAATATGTGACAATCATGGCTCTTCATTCCATTTATCTTACATTCCCATAATCTATATATATAGCTAAGTTTGAAGTATAATTGTCTTAAAGTTTTAATTTTATTATCCACTCACATATTACTTTCTTTTATTTCATATTAAATGTTTACTATATCTTAGGCTTCAACATCCTCCCATTATTTTGTCGAACTAGCTGAAGTTTGCTACGCCTACATAACTCACCTAAATCCATCATAACTTTCATGTTATCCTTTGTTTTTACCTTTCATAATTATCACTGTATTAAACACATTGTCATACATATTCTTTTCAATATGCATGACATCCAAATTATGACAAATAATGTTTGTTTGTTAATAAGTTAGCTATTAGAAGATGCTTTATTTTGTCTAATTATAGGAAACTCTATGCCTTTTAGTTTGTATTGTATGCCTTTTATCCATAACTTTAGGTATATACATAACCTTTTCCTAAATGTCTTCAACATTAAATCTTAAAGGTGGACATCATTTATCTACCTTATTTTATTTGAAAGCATCTTTACTCCTTTTAAGCAAGTGATTTGGAGGCAACCTACATCTATAGTAATCAAAGAACAAAGTCTTTTGACCTTATTCTTATATGAATGCCTTAAAAAACTATATATAAATAAGGCATGTTAGCTTTCCATGGGTTTGCTAACTAGACAACATATATGTAGAAAATTTTTTAATAGTCTATAACAATGCAACTTTAAGGTAAAATTTTGTTCAAAGATACCTTGTATTTATGTACACTATCTTTTCACATCACTTTAAGTTCGTCTATCGGTAGTTACAAGTAGGCATCAATATTAACCTTCACACTACTAGGACTTAGGATAATCAAAGTGAGGAATATATACTCTTGTTTCACTCATATCCTTGGAGGGAGATTTAATCATAGGTTAGTATAAATAGGTTTGTTTAAATTGCCTATAGAGAGTGAGTCGTCTGCACATAAGCCTAGTTTCATATTTTTGGAATTATTGGCAAACTAAGATAGGTGTAATTAATATGTTTCCATGTTTCTGTGTTTGATGAGTGTGATAAGACTCTTCACTCACTAGGGTTTTCATGAGCCATCTTAATGAGCTATAGTTGACTTCGATATGTACAGCCTTTAAGGCTTAGAAGTAAGGGGTAAGTTCCATAACTTTGTATCAAAAATCTCTCTGTATTGCTTTTAGCTAGATTTTTAGGATATGTAATAAGAATGGTGATAGAAAACATATTGCCTTTCATCTACATATTGTTTGTAATAGAGCATACACCCATTGACATAATAATCCATTTCCTTATACTTAAAACTTAACTTTAAAACTAATTTCTTAGTTCTGTAAAAATTTATGAGCATTTGGTTGTGTTTAGGCATGCATTTTCTTATCAATTAGCATATTTTTATTATAGCATTGCTTAAGGATATTGTAGTGTGATCTTATTCTAAGTAGCCAAATTGCAAAGGATAATACAAAGTGGTTGCCACAACTTTTATGCAAAGGTTGTTATGTTGCTGTTAATATATCATAAAATCTTTAAGCATTGGTGTTAAGAGATTCATCCACATTTTGGTTAAAATTTTAATCTCTAAAATTCATATATGTAGCATCCATTACATTATTTTATGCCTATTACTTAGCTTTTCAAACCCATTACTTCTGTTTGCTAACCCTAAATTGCTAGGTTTAGTAATGAATTAAGGAATTTCTTCTCTATAAGATGTCCACTACTAATAATTGATGTAAATCCTTTCTTATATAGAGGCTCAACCATAATTCAAGCACAAAAATCTTCCTACTTTCAAGCTTAATATATGGACACCTAATCTTCTGACATTTCAAACAAAAAAAAAGTCCATTGTACATGTATGTGTAATAAACTTTTAAACTCTATTAATAAATTCAACTACTAAATCTGGCCTATTAGGACTTACACTATTGTACATCTACTTCATATGTTTAGGTACATCCATATTTATTCCACGTCATATATGCTATCCAAAAATTTGTCAAGTACTCTATAAATTTAACTATGTTGCAATATTTGACATCAATTAATGTGTGAAGTACATTTTCAAAATATTGAAGTCTTAATTATTATAATTTTGGAATTAACTCTACAATTAAACATTACATATATATCTCCTGATCCAAGGATAAATTAATTATAGCATTGACAAAATCAATGCAAAATCAAAACAAAAAATAATGTAAACATTGTAATACCTTAATCAATCATAAATCATTATCTTCAAATTGAATTAAAACAAAACAAACCTCAATTACATATAAAACCCAATTTTTCTTTATTAAACCTTAAATCATCAAATTGATAAAATCAACCCATATTCAAAGTCCTAAAACATTTCAATTCTTAAACAATATATCAAAAACATAAGGAAGCTCTTGAAGAAATTTAAGAAGTTTATCATAAAACAACTAAACAAATCCTAAGCATTATATCCAACCATTTGCATAAAACAACCTGATAAAAGAAAGAAAACACGATAAGGAAGCTCTTGGATATGGTAAACAATAGTGGGAAAGCCAAAGGATAGTAGTGGAAGGCAAAAAAATAAAAGTATTCAATGTGCAGAAATAAGGAGTCTCTATTACAAATTGATTATATTTGTAGTTTAGCAAAAAAATTAGCAACAGCCTTACCCATCGCTAATTTGTTTTCAATGAAATAATGCATTTAGCTTAGTAATAGATTATTAATGCTCCAATTCTAAACTTGTTGCTATTATTTAAAAAAAAATTATTTTCTGACAAAATAATTTTTGAAATTCATACACATAATCAGTTACTAAATTTGTCATTAAATTAAAAAAAAATTCTATCCATTGCTAATTCTATTAACAATTTTTTTAGGGAAGTTAGCATTAAATTTACAACTTTCATTATTAATTTTATCACTAAAAACAACTATAATTTCATATTTAAAATTTGAGATAGGAATTGACTTTGTGATGCCATTTCTATCACTTAATTTTGCTGTTAAATATTGAAATTCTTGTAATTAGAAGGTGCTAGCAGCATCTTTGGATGATTCCAATTGACTTGAAATTCAAATGTTGTTAACATTAGATGGAAAACACACTAATTATGATAGATAAGAGATTTATGTTATTATCATATGCATGCTCAAATTTATATTTATAATATATTAATAGTAAGAAAGATTTAACTTTAAATCTTCATGATGATGCTATTTCATCCTTTATCAATTACTTGACTTCAACTTAAAGACATCTTTTATAGAAAAATTTTATTTTCTTCTATATAAATAATAGGATAACATATTATTTCTATACTTTATTTAAGAAAAAAAATTGATATGTGAAGCTATTCTAATGAAGGAAAATGATTTTCTCTTTAAAAGAAAGAAAGTTATATTCTACCAAACTATCTATTTTTAAAAATGAATATATAATTTTTTAATCATTTTAATGATTTATATTTGTATTCTTATGAAAGATGTTTTTTTACTAAGCTCCATTTGTTTTAGTAGAAAATATATACCATAGGAATATAATTATAAATTAAGATGATAAAAAATATTATATGTATATTTCATACTAAATGCAGAGAGTTTGGTAGAAGTTAACTTATTTTTCAAAAAGAAAGTTATTTTCCTCTATCATTAAGGCTCTAGGTATAATTTTTTTTAGTAATAAGGCATGGCAATAATATGTTACTCCCTCATCTATGTGAGTATATGAAACTTTCCTACCGAAAATATCTTTCCAAAAATAAAAGCACCCTGAAACAAATAGAACATTAATATCTTAATATGCATTCTTATGGAAGCATATATTACATATTCGTTATTTATTTATTTATTTTTTAGCAGATAGTGATTAGAAGGGCTTCCTTACTTATAAACAATTAGGTTTAGAACTTCTTTCGTAGCTAATTAGGATGTATGCCCACTCAAAAACTAGTACTTCCTCTGCTCCTTTTTATCTTTTATTTAAAAAAATTATTCTTTTTCATCTATCACTTTAAAAATTCAATAAAATATTATTTTTTCATTTTATGTTTTTCTCTAATAAATGTTTAATTATTTTATACATTTATCTTAAAATATCTCAATCAATTTATTTAATTATGTTTCTTTTTCCACTTTCAACCGCCTTGGACTTTGTAATTAAAATATTATCATCTAAAAATAATTCTAACATATCTAAAGTAAAAGTTTAGGTATTAATGCTTAGAGTCATTAAGTAATTTTCAAGCTATTGAATTTCTTTCTTGTTTAAATGAATGGTTGATATTTTATGATAGATGACTTATTTTATAAGTTAAGAAATTCATTATATAATATTTATTTTCAACCCACCTTAATTTTTATTATTAAAAAACAACCATAAAGTTTAATAAACTTGTTATCAATTTTTAGAAAGTTTTAACGAGTTAATGTTAAGCAACATTCAAGCAACATTCTTTGATAAATTTTTATGAAAAATTTTCCTACTTTTCACAACAATTTTATTAAAAGTTGTAATTACTTTTATATAAAAACAAGAAAGTTTTTTATGCACTTTGAATGAATCTAACTATTTATTTATTCGTTTGCACACAAAATTTATATACACTTGTAATTTTTTCATTACAAAATTATAAATTTTGTGATAAATTTTTTTAAAAAAATTACATATTTATCAAATATATATTATGGCATAATTGTAATAGTTTTGAATTGGATATTTAAAATTTACTTCTATTTATTTATGATTAGATACCAATTTTAACTACTTTTTTAATTTTGCTAAAACATGTTGGATTGCAATGAGTGTTCATTTTAATTGTAGCACAAAGTGATAATTTCAATTTCTATATGAAATATCTTTACTACTTAACAAATGTAATATTAAGAGGATCTCCATTTTTGGTCATACCATATCAATTTTGTTCTATTGATGTCGCATCTATATATTATATATTAATCGTAATATTTGTTATTTTCTATTATTATAAGTGTTATTCTTATAATTCATCACATGTTAATTTATTATTTTTTATAAAAATTTAATTTATCATTTTTCTTCACATAAAAAAATAAATTATGAAATAAAATATTTTTCCTTATAATATTAAATTGATTCCTAATAAAAAATTAAATTTAAATTTCTATCTATCATTAAAATTCACAACTACCTATTTATTTTATTCTTATAAAAATCTTTCATTATTACATTTATGTTTTACATTTTCTCTTTCTCTACTTTTAATCACTTTAAAACCATTATTTTATTTAAGATGAGAGTTTTCATTGTCGTCTTCAATATTTGTAAGTTCACAACTACTTAATTATTTTATTTTTATAAAAATTATTATATTCTCATAAAAAGTTCCTAAAATTATATTTAACTTTTGTTTCTTTTTTCTTTCCACCTTCAGTCATTATAAAACTATCATATTCTTTAAAATAAGAGTTTTATCTTTATTTTTAATATTTATAAGTATTCTTTTGTTACTACTTTTAATTTTTTGTAATTATTCAATTCAAAGTTCCTATTATGTAAATTTCTTTTATGATTTATTTTACTTTTTTTATACAATTATTATTACAATTTGATTTTTTTTATTATTACGAATGGTTTTTTCATTAAATTTATGCTATTCAAAAAAATTATGACTTAGTTAATTTTCATTAATTTAATAAATTTTTTATGTATAAAATTTTAAAAGCATATATTTTTTATATAGTTTATTTTATTAGGTAAATTTTTTTACTATTTCATACTTTTTAATAAGAAAAACATTATTTTAGAGGAAATTATGGAAAGAAAAGAGTTGTTGTGTGGATATATAGACTATCAGTTATGAAATTTATAAATTTTCAGTTAATAATACAAATGAATATGTCATTTTGTATTACCTTAAATTTGTATAAAAATATTGAAATCAATAAATACAATATTTTCTATTTTGAAATTTGAAAATTACTTTATTTCTATTTTTATCTAATTTTATTTGAGTTTTTTAATTTTTTATCTTCATTTAATTTGATTAGAAATTTTTTATCCTTATTTTTATCTCATTTTATGTCCAATTTAAAATTTATAAAATTTCATCTATAATGCACTTTCTCTTCATTTTTATTTAATAAAATCATCTTTTACTTTTATAAATAAATAAATAATTCAATTTGTATTCATTTGTTAAACAACATTTATCATTAAATACCTTAATAGTTTATCTTTATTTGGTAGATTCTCATTATGGTAATTATAAATTTATTTTTTCATTTCATAACCTAATTAATTATTTTTTATTTTGTATTATATTCTTAAATAATTATATTATTTCTCTCAACTTTTTTTCTTCTCTGTGTCAACATATTTTTTCTTAAACTTCAACTAAAAGGTAGATTAATTTTTCTTCAAAAGATTCGATACCCACTAATACTTTTTATTTATTTACTATTTTATATTTTTTATTATATTTAGAGAAAGAAACTTTATTATAATACACCTTTTAGAAGATACTAAATATAAATTGGTTATTAATATTTTCCCACCAAAAACTATTCCTATCTTTTATATGAATTAATTTTTTTTTAATATTTGACATCAAATTATTAAATTTAGTCAATATATATGTCATAATTTATGAACTTTAATAAATTAATTGCAATGTAAAATTATTACTTTCGAAAGTTTATTTTATGTTGTATCATAGTAAATAAAAAATATATTATATTATCATTAAAACAATTTATTCTTATCCTAAATCATGTTATTAAATATTAATATTAATGATAATAATTATCCTAAAAATAGTATCCAACTAATGCAATATTTAAATTTAAAATATATTTTTTGATGAAATAAATTCAAAATTAATTACCTTTTTTAATATTGAGCAAAAATGAGTGGACAAGTGATTTTTTTAAAGTTATTGATTCTACATTAATCAATTTTTCATCTAATTTTTTATAAATAATTAATATATAATTATAATATTATATTATTAAAATAAATATCCATCTATAATATAAAATTATTACTTTCCAAAATTTATTTTATAATATAAGGTGGTAAATTAAAAATATATTGTAATTAAAAAAATTATTTTTATTATAAATCATGTTGTAAAATATTAATATTAATGATAATAATTATATTAAAAATAATATCTAATTAATGTGATATTTGAATTCAAAACCAATCATCTACTTAAAATTGAGCAAAATTAGTGAAGAAATAACTTTTTTTTTCTTAGAGTTGTTAGTTATATATTAATCAATTTTTTATCTAATATTCTTTATAAATAATAAATATATAATTATAATATTATATTATTAAAATAAATATTTGTCTATGCAACACACGGGATGAGACCTAGTATTATATATAAGTTATGATGTTCTTTACTTCCTTTTATTATAAATGTCACTCTTATAACTTATTATGTGTTAATTTGTCATTCTTTAGTATAAAGGATTATATCTTTTATTTATATATAAAAATTTATATTAAATTGAGAAAAAAAATTTAATTTTTTTCTCATTTATTGCATTTTTATAATCTTTTTTTTGTTTAATTTACTAAATTTTCTAATTTTTGCGCATTTTCTTCTTATCTAAAATAATCTTCTTGATTTCTTTTCCTCATTTATTTCATTTTCATAATTATTCTGATCTCTTTTTTAATTTATTGCATTTTTTAAGAATGAATCTTTCATTTATATATAACAGTTCGTATTAAATTAAGAAAAAAACTTCTTAATTTCTTTTCCTAATCTATTATATTTTTATAATTTTATAATCTCTCTATTTTTCCTAATTTACTAAGTTTTTTTAATTTTCACGCATTGTCTTTCTAAAATAATCTTCCTAACTTTTTTTTATATAACATCAATTAATTTCTAGGAGCACTAATTGACCATTCGCAATTAATTTATTTATTTAATAAAAATTACACTTTCATCTCTAATTGATTTTCAATTTCATTTTTGCAATTCCATTTACATTATTGAAAAATATTCAAACCTTTACTATTTATATATGCCGTTATCAATTTTGTTTTCAAATGAGCATTGATATTTTTTTTATCTTATCTTTTTTCTGTTGGCTAGCTTTTTTTTACCTCACATTTTTTTTTCTTATGTCTCTCAATCCTAAACTCTAAAACTTATTATTAGTCCTAACTCCAATTGTGCAAATCATTCATTTTATAAGCAACATTATTTTACTATTAACAATATCTACCCACTGAATCATTGTGGTTCCATCTTAACAAGTGATAATTGTTGCTTTCAGTGATTTCTTTCAGCATATTGCTTCATTATGATTGTTAATTAGTGAATATTGATTGTTTTTAGAAATAATTTTTGTCTCTTTAATTTTCTTCTATCAAAATTATTTTCTTCTTTGTATCTTGTACCAATTTTTTATGTAAAGTAAATTTATTACTTGTGGCTTATTTCATTATGTAAAATAAATTATTTTTTTTTATAATTCTAGGTGTGGCATGAGGCTAATGTACATTTATCTCTACATTGCGAGTTGATAAAATGATAGAGTGTTACGTACCTTGCATTGAGAAGGTATGTAATGCAATTTTTTTTATTAAGGATTCAAGTATATATATATATATTTGAATTTTTGTCAAAGGCTGGTGTATATTTATCTTTACATGTTGAATTTTAGTCTTTGCTTTGTTTAGCCTATAAACATTTGTATGGTAATATGTAATTTTTGAAGAGATTGATATATTTGATCATGTAGATATTTTTTATATGAAAAATATTTGTCAAAATTATTTAATAAATTAGATAATATTTATTTTTTATTATCTATCACAGTTTATATTTATATAAAATTAAGGATAGATATATATATACATTTCATTTTATATAAATAAATATCATTTCTTATATATATATATATATATATATATAATTTTATGTTATTTTTTTAAATTTAATTTGTTCAATATTTAAATGTGTATGCATCCTTTTAATTGTGTTAATAATTACTATTAATGTAATATTACAATAATATAACATTTTTATCTATTAAAAATGACTTATTTAATTTGAATATGATTATATTAATTTTATAATTATTTAATTGATGTAAATATGATGACCTATTTTACATTAACCATTTTTAATATTTTATAATTTAAAATTTAAAATCATAATTTATATTATAAATTATTATAAATTAAAATTAATTAAACCCGTGTATATCACATGGGTTACAAACTAGTTATTCTTATATTTTTTTTTGAAGTTATTGCCATAAAATAAAAATGGTAATTTTATTACTTATTTATTTTTTATTTTTATCTCATTTTAAATTTTTAAAAATTAAGAAAAATAAAATAAAATATCTATCTTAATTAATCACATAAATTATGACCATAATCTCTATCTTAAATTTTACAATTTAAATTTTTATTTAGATTTTACTATTTATTTATCTTAAAATTGAGAAAAAATAGAATTAAAAAGTAAAATTCTAAAATATTGGCTAAAATTAAGATCCTACTTTTATGTTTATTATAAGTTTCTAATTTCACTTTAATTTTTTTGTTTGGCTTATTCCTGTGTTTATTATGAGTATGTATTTCTTAAAATTGATAAGTGGAGATCTAAAAATGAAATGTCAATTAATAATTGAAATTTATTTAAATTTATTTCATTATCTTTTTATCCAATACAAGTGTCCAAGCCTAAAGTTTGATTTTAGAGTTTATTATGAAAATATTTGCTTTCTTATTTTAAATTAGACTTTCTATAACAAAAAAAAAATTAAATATTTCATCAATTAAATAAATTAATGAATTATATTATTATTCTTTAATATTTTCAATTATAATAAATTGATATGCTTTTAAATTATTTTATAAAATTTTTTATTAATCTAATGTAGTTCATACAAATTAATTAACAATTGATATCTTAGTTAATCATTGAAATTTATTCAAATTTCTCTCATTATCTTTTTATCCAATAAGACTTTCTTAACGTAAAGTTTGATTCTGCAGTTTATTATGAAAATATTTGCTTCCTTATTTTAAATTATACTTTCTATAACCAAAAAAATTTGAATATTTCATCAATTACTAAATAAGTTGATGAATTTTATTATTATTCATACAAATTAATCTAACATAATTCATACAAATTAATTAACAATTGTTATCAAATTTTATAATTAAAGTGTGCATTTCCATTATTATTCTAATTTCAAAATAGAAGAGATGATTTTTATCATGAAAATACTTATATTGTATTTAATACATTCTTAGCTTAAGAAATGGACATTAACTTTTATTTTTATTTTTATTTTTAAAATTGGTTATATTACTAAGGGGTGTGAATACTAATTTTTTTTCCCCAAACTTTGCAACCGGTTCAATGACATGCAGGCGTGTAATTAAGCTACTTAAATATCAAGAAAATACCTCACCAGAGAAAAGATATCAAAAAAATAGCACATGGTAAAATATTATAATTGTATCAGTCAAGGTATTAGTATTCAAAATTTTACTATCACCGAAGAACTATTCATCCTCTTGTCATTTCTCCACTTTCAACCTTTTGTCTTGACATTAAATATATATTGAAATGATGATGAAGTAAATTTTAATTAATAAAAATTAAAGATTATTATTGAAAAATTTACTAAAAATAAATATAATATAACAATAATTTAATAATTTTTTTAGTATTCACAAAACAGTTTTGAATGAGAGGAAAAAAATAAAAAGGACCGAGTAATTGTGTTGCTGGGCTCATAGCATTCTTTAATCATTATTTGTCTTCGTTGACAATGTTATGAAAATTTTATTATAATAACCGCAAGGAATTATTTCTACGAGCAATGCTGCATATCCGGATGGAAAGTACCGAAACAGTGCTCCAAACAATTAATAACGTTTGGATTTTCATTACGCACGAGATTGTAAATTGCACCAATACCAGGTAAATGCTTTTCTTTACTTCGGCACAGAATTCGGCATGATCTTTTCGGGATGATCAATATTTCCATATTTCTCTCAAGTAGTCAGATTGATTGTAAGTCGTACCTCATTTAAATGCATACAAGAAAGTTAATAACTATATAAAATAATTATATTTTTTTGTAATTTTGATTTAAGGTATTTTAATTTTTAAATTAAAGTATAAAATTTATAAAAAAATTATTGGGAAAAACTATAGAAACTTATTTATAAAGGTTACATATAATTTTTTTAAACTCTAAAAACAGTTAAATTTTTTTATAAATATAATTAATTTAATAAAATTCATACAGATGCATACTTTTCTTTAAACATATTTACTATAAAAATTTTGGATAATAAAATTAAAATGGAAATAAATGGCAAATCTATTATTATAATATTATGTGTATAATGTAAATAAAAATACAAAATTAAATTTATAAAGGTTGTAAAACATATATAAGTTATTCAAAGGTTTATAAAAAAGTTACAACAAAAATTCTATACATTTACAAAAAAAATAATTAATATAATAAAGTTCATATATATATATATATATATATATATATATATATATATATATATATATATATATATATATATATATATATATAATATTTTATTCCAAAAACTTAGAATGATAAAATAAAAATAAATAGTAAGTAAGTGACAATTCTAGAGTAATTATATTATGTGTGTAATATAAATAAGTGCATATGAAATTTAGTACACGTAATATATTTTTAAAAATAAAATTAGACATAAAGATAAGTCAAAAAAATATTTTGTAAGTCATATAAGTTTTTGGTTTTAACTCAATATATACTCCTATAAATTATCTGTAAGGTATAATATAATAAAAATATTCATATTTAGCAAAAAGAGAAAAAGATAAGAAAATTAGCATATAAATCATTTATAACTTCTAATTATAGAAGAATTATAATTTTACACTTTATATTTGTATCCCTATTTTTTTATGAAATATATTATTATAAAGATGCATAATTTTCTTATCATACTTTTTAAAAAAGTAAATTTTTCTGTGAATTTTTTAAAAAGTGTTTAAAATTATTTTATTAATAATAACAGTTAAAGATTTCTGCAAAAAGTTCTTTTTATTTAAAAAAGAATAGATAAATAATTTCATTTTATAGGAAGCAAAAACTTATTAAGTACCTTTTTCTGTATTTTGCGATTAGTGTGGACAACCAATTAATCCATATATCTCCTCCCGCAACTACACCCCCTATATTACTTTCCATCCACCAAAAAATTCACCTTTTGCCTCTCCGAGAAACAATTCTGATTGAAAGAATTTGTAGCCCAAAATACATGGGCCTCTTTACGAAAACATCTGATTTTGGGCCTCTAGATGGTTCTATGTTGCCTACATTTCTGCACATAGAATGGACATAGGATGGTATTAACATGATTAGGGCGCATTGGATTTTCTCGAAAAAAAATCTTTTATAAAAATACATATATTTATAATTATAAAATAATAAAATAGTAAAAAAATTAATTTTTAATGTTAAATGTTTAAAATAAGATAAAAATAATGTTTTTATTTAAAAATAAAATTACATTTTTAATTATTATTATAGTATTATGAATTAATTGTTAATTAAAAGGTATATAAATAATATAAATTCTTTTATTTATATACGTGCAAATAAAATCTTATCAAAAAAATGTCAAAGAACTCACTACTAATTGTTTGGAAACATGATGCCACTTAATAGTTTTATAAGAGTAGTTAGGATTGGAATTTTCAAAATTCATTCAATTAGCGTCAATAGTATGAGAAATAGAAAAGAGTTGAATTGTTTGATTGATCATTATCTAATAAATTGAAGGAAATAAAATTTTTTAAAAAATTTTATTTTTTACAAAACATAAATAACTTACTCATTTCCCCTAAGTAAGTTTTATTTCCTATGTTATTTATAGAAATAATGATAAAATTATTCTTATTAAATTTAATTAATGATAAATAAAATTTATTAATTTATATTATAATAATATTAAAAATATAATAGTCATTTTATTAATATTTTTTAAGTATTTAACGTTAAACTAAATAAAATATAAGAAGTTATTTTTTAGAAAATGTTACTTCTTATGTGTCAATCAAATAATTTTGAATGCTTCCAAAAAAATTCATATAGAAAGTTATTTACTTGGCAATTTAATTTCCTACAGGAGTTTATTTTCTGCGTGAATCAGACAACTTTTCAATGTTGTGAAGGATAAGGGAATTAATGAAAATAAATGTATCTTAATATTTAATTAAGGTAAAATTTATAAATTAATAAAAGTATTTTAAATGATATATATAATCATATATAAAATTTGAAGGAAGTGAACAGATATATACAGTCCCACGGGAATGTCGATACACTATATAGTTCTAAAATTAACAGTGAAATAAGTAGGACATGATATAGTTTGGTAATTAATCAACTACGATTAATTTTCATGTGTTTTGTTCAAGGTTTCAAATAAAAGAGATTTTAAACCAATTAAAATTATATTATTTAAGATTTTATTATTTTAAATGAATTAAAATTATTTTTTTCAAATGAAATGAAACAAATTTTATAAAATTCAGTTTCAAACAAATTACAAAGATTTATAGTTTTTTTTTTTGTTTTCCCACAAATTTTTATTTTTTTAAATAAAATTTTCATGTGTATGTGTGAGCAAAAGAGATAACACAAACGCTTGATAACAACGTCACTAATCATCAATATGCAACCTATACATAAGAAAATATTTTGCCAATCAATTTAACATTCAAGTCAATATACTGCAACTTCCTAAAAAAATGGAAAAAATGGATAAAATCACTAATCAAAATTAGATTTTAATGAATACATAGAAATATACAAGAAATAAACAAAAAGAAAATTCATATTATCCTAATTTTATGGAAAAGGATCACGAGAATTAGATGTCAACTAATATTCCACGCGTATATGCTCATAAATAACATGCCCGATTCAAGTTATGTTAAAAATAATGATTAAAGAGAAATTTTAGGTGCTTTTGTGTAAAATATGGATTAAGAAAATTGTTTTTAAGTGAAATTCTCTCAGGTGAGATGTTTACAAGAAATCTGCGTGGGTAAATTCAGATAAAGGTGATTTAATATTGTTTCATGTTTGATACTCCCTATATTTTTTATGAATCGCATTTTGAATTTTTTTTTCTTCTTATTTACTGCTTTAGACTTTGAACAAAGTATTAAATACTTTTTAATTTTATCCTTTTTTAATTAATAAATACCTTTTTATTATATGCTTTTAACTTATTTGTATTTCTTTTATTATATTTCTCTCTCTATTATTTTAATTATTTTGCACTTTATGCAAAAATAATAATCTCAAAAAATTTATTAAAAATAAACAAATTAAATTATTTTCTTAATACTTGTAAAATTGATTAACTAGAAAAGATAATAAAAAATGGAGGACATACAAAAATTGAATTTTATCAATTTTATTGGCATGAAACTTTTAATAATATCATTAAATAAAATTACAAATAAGGTCTTGGTTTAGATAAAGGTATAATGGTCCAAGGTAGATTTTAGCTATTAAAGGACATATGTTCAAACCATAAAAATGATATTTATTGGGAGAGGAGAAATTAATTAATGTTTTAATCCTTAGGATGGTTATCCACTTTAGGATTCACCAAAAATAAAATTAAATGATGATATGTCATTAAAAATTATAATAATTAATAATTTTTAATTAACAGTAAATTTTTTTAATAATTTTACTTCACATGACAATACATGAACAATTGATATTGTAAAATTGATTTTAGTTAATAATAACTCAAATATAAATCCTAAAAGTGAACATTATAATATAGATTTAAATTTGATCTATTGATTTTACATTAACACTTACCTATGTGTTGATATGTTATTAAAAAATTGTTAAAACTCTTTTATAATTGGTAAAAAATTTTAGTTAATATTAATTTTTTTTTCAAATATTATCTTTTCATTTATTAATAGTGTAAAAATATTTACACTAACAGTGAATTGAACTTAAACTATAATAATATTGTATAAAATGTTATAATTTTTTTGCCAATATAAAATGTTATAATTGATAGGCTTAAAGTTGATCCATTTATAATATAAAATATTTTACATTATCAATAAATAAAAAAATATATTATTAAAAAAGTAAAAGTAATTAAAAAATTTTATTGTAATAAGAAAGTTTTAATAATCTTGTATTAATATAACAATACATGAATGAGAGATAGTGTAAAAATGATTTATACTAATAATAGATAAAATTTAAATCTATAATATGTTGTAAATGTTATGTTTTTATAAATTCATCACTCAAATTACATTATATAAATTTAATTATTAAAAAAAATTAAATAAAATTTGTTAAATATTTACCATAAAATTCTTCTTCAAAATTATTATATGTGTCTTAATTATTGCATTAATTATAGCTAATAACTATAACTTGATAATTATTATAATTATTAATGTCATAATTATTTTTAAATAGAATAATAATCTAAATACAAAATTTACAACAAATATTTAAAAAACTTTATCAAAATTTTGCTCTTAGAAAAGAAAACAACAAAGGACATGTTTAGATTTGTTCATTTAACAAAGGCATGAATATGAAATTAATCTTGGACTCATTTATTATTACCTATTATTCAATGATTACTTTAGTTATCTATATCATAATCATTTTTAAAGAGAACAATTAATACCCTTTCATGACCTAAATGAAAAGGTTATAGCACATATTTAAGTAATTTTACTTAAGTTTCGGTAAAAAAAAAAAGAGTTAAAGCTCTTATTTAACAATTAACTAATTATATTAGCGATTAACTAATTGAATTAATTATCAGTTGATAACTGATTATATTAACTATGTTAACCAACTGATAACATTAACTATTTATTATAAAGATATTTAGTAAAATTAAGTATTTATTATTAGTTATTTATATATAAAATGATATATAAGGATATAAGTATTTTTTTATTTTAATAATATTTTATATTATAATATATTATTTATTATATTAATTTTTTAAGAAAAATATCTCATTATAATTTAATATACTTATTTAATTTTTCTTTAAAAAATGAATAATTATAATTTTTTAATTAAAAATATTTGTGCTATTTTGGTGGATACAATAATTATTAAAGTTTATTTTGTATCTATTTTAATATTAAATTTAAAATTTATATGTTTATCATTAACAATATCAATACATTACACATTTTAAATATAAAAATATATCTTTCACAAGTAGTGTCATCCTATTGTTTCTTTTTTTCCCTTAATGTGTATTGTTCTTTAATTTAAAAAATATTATTTCACAAAAGATTATTAATTTTCTCAATATATTTTTTATTTTTACTATAAAATGAAATATATATTCTTTTCTTTTTTATACAATTTGATAGAAAAGATATAATTATATTCATGTAATTTTTTTTATCATCATGTAATTATTTCAATATAATTTATTATACTCATTTAGTTTTTATTTAAAAATAAATAATCATAATATGCATTGAATTTTTCTCTAAAAAATAAATAAATAAGATTTAGCATTTTTTTATTTATCAAGGATTGAAATGTGAAAAAATTATTATTATCAGGAGCAAAAATATATTTTTATATATTAAATATAAATCAACTATTTTAAAAAGATACTATTTTTAACCTTTCTAAAATAATTATTTGGGGGCTAATAAGCTTACCAAAATAACTATTTTTTAAACATTCAAATCAGCTAATTAACTTAATTAAATAGTTAAAAGCATTTAAATCAGCTAAAGGCCAATCAAAAAATTATTTACTAAACACCTTAAAATTTAATTTATTATCAATATAAAATATTTTATACTTTAAGTGAATAAAAAAATATATAATTAAAAAAATTACAGTAATTAAAATTTTCTAATTGCAATAAAGGAGTTTTAAAATTTTTTTTTATTGTTATAGTAGCAGATAGATGAGTAATATTGTAAAATTGATTTACATTAATAATAAATTAAATTTAAATTAAAAAAACTACAAAGGATATGCTTAGATTTGTTCTTTTTACAAAGGCTTGGACATGAAATTAATTATTGACTCATTTATAAGCAACCATTACAATTTGATGATTATTATTATAATAATCAATGCCATAATTATTTTTCAAACAAAACAATTAATATCACTACAAGAAAATTACAAATAAATATTAGTCAAAGCTACCATTAATATTTATTTTGATATGATGATATTTTTTAAATTATTTAAAAAATTAAGATGACATATTATAAATATAATTAATATTTATTTAAATATAGTGACATTTTTGAAATTATCAAGAAACTTAAGATGTTAGTTTTTTAACTAACCAACATCAAAATGTTTGCCATTTAAAGGTTATTTAAAAAAAATGAAACTTAAAATATCAATTTTAAAATAAACTAATATCTAAAGATATTGCAAAAATCTAATAAGAAAAATATCAAATTTTAACATATCAGTTTTGAACTTAACTATTGTTTAAAGTATGACATTTATGAGGTTATGGAGAAATTATGAAAATTTTAGATGTCAGTTTTAGATATAATTATTTTTTAAAGGTAATTCAAATTTCTAGTTAGGAAATATGAAAAGTAAACATGTTAATTTTGTATTTAATCAACATCTAATGATATGATAGTTGCTAGCTACTCGAAAAATAATTATACATAGAATGTTAATTTTGTATTAATAATTAATGTTTATTGTTTTTCAAGTTACTTATAAATTTTGTTTCTACTCTCCAAATGAAACATCTTTGCAATAGCATAATTGATATTTAAAAAAAACTTTAAAATATGATGTCAATTTTTTTTTGCAAATAACTAATGTTTTAATATATTATAACATCAATTCTTGAAAAAAAATCAATGTATAAAGTCAAGGAAGATGTAACATGTTTAAAAATATAAGGAAATTTTAAATATCAATATTTTAAAAATAATTGATATCTAAAGTTATTAAATGGTAACATTTTTTAAAATATATAGAAATTTAAAACATTGGTCCTTATAAAAAATCAATTCCACTAGACTTTAAACATTGGTTTTTAAAATAATCAATGTTTAAATTCATGAGAATGATGATACTTTTGTGTTGTAAATAAAGAACATCTTTTTTTTTCTCATTATCACTCTTAACCTCCTTTTTATTTATTTTCAAACTTAATTTTCATTTTCATCCAGTTCCTTCTATAGCATTTTAGATCTTACTCTGTCTTTTTTCATATATTAGTAAGTTACCAATATTTTTTTAGCTAATATCAAGTATGGAGCAAATGATTTGTTCTATATTACTAGTTTAAAACATAAGAGATGCATTTCTTACTTCTATTTATCAGATTTTCACCTTTTCCATTGCTTCAATTTTTTGCATTTTTTTGAGATTTTTGTTTCTATTTCTTTTGTATAATTTTTAAGGTTGTATCTAAGTTTAAGATACTTATTATGTATTTGATAAAATATTATAATAGAGTTCGAATTTGATCAAACAATGATGAGAGATAGAGAAAGAGTAAGAAAAGTCCATGAAAATAGCCATTTTTCATGATTCTAAGAGAGAAATTGCCTTTAGCCATTTTTAGATGAATAGCCATTTTTAGATGAATAGATCTAAAAAACACATGAAATTAAAAAAAATTAACGGATAACTAAGTATGAAATTATAACCTTTTATAATTTTTAACTTAAAATACACATTTTTAGCAATATGTTGAGTTTATTCAATTTTTACTTTAATTTTTCTAGTACAAAAACCTAAAATTGCCATAAAAAATATTATGTAAACATCTAAAAATTAACATGAAATGTAAAAAAATTATATTTTTAAAAGAAAAAAATTGATTTTTTGTTCAAAGCTAACATGGTTTATACAAAAATGACATGAAATGAAAGAAAAGATGTTAACTTTTTAGTTAAGAAAATTGGTGCGATAACCTTTATTAACATAACCAACATCAAAACTAATATATAACAATACTTGATTAGACTTGATTGAAAACTCAAATATAATCCATTAAACATCTAACGTCTATTTGCACTTTTATAATAGTATATCATATCATAATCTAAATGAAAAACTTATAGCAAATACTTAAGTAACCTTACCTAATTTTTAGCTTCATTACAAAAAAAATGATGATTGAAGGTGGTTCTAGTATCGATTTAGTGGCAATTTGAATTGTTCTTATGCTTGCTAGTAATGATTGCATAATTGCTTCAAAGTTGGCCATTAATGAAGTATTGATGTAATTTTATGTAACCACTACAATTCAGCTCTTAGATAATGGAGGTGGTTTCCAACTATCGTTAAATGGTCTACCTAAATGACCACAACATTGTTCGTAATGGCTACCTAAACACCATGAAGTTGTGAATTTGAATATGAAATTCACCTAATTGGGATGGTTTCATAATTGCCCCATATTTTTGTTTTAATTTTTTTAAATTTGGAGGTGGCTTATAATTGCTCTTAAGTGTTTTTTTAAATAAATCAATTATTAATTTTTCAAAACCTCATTGTATATTTTTTTTTCTTTTTATAAAATAAAATATTTCATAGTTGTAATAATAGCATCAAATATGTAATTTTATATATGCTAAATTAAAGTAGAAATAAAATTAACTTGCAACATAACTTCAAATATGCAAAAAAAATTCATTGATTATAGAATAGAAAATTATATTATCACATATACCCTCATTTCACTAAGAAAACTCAAAAATAAGTCAAAAATATTAAAAAAAATTATTAGTAACTAAAAAATGTAATATGGATACACCAATTTCACTATGTTGGAAAATCCAAGAACACATATATTTGATCTAGAAAATGTGATAATAGTTCCAACTGTTGTTATTCCCTCCTAAAGATATTCTTGGCTCCCTCCAAGGTGAATTTTGGTCTTCATAAGCTTGTAAATTATCTTAAGGACCATCTTACAACAAGGAAAAATAAAAATTCTTATCAAGCATAAAATTAAACAAATACAACAAATTATTTAAAAAAAGAAAAATGCATATGACAACATATATATAGGGATAAACAAACCAATTTCATGTAAATGCAAATACACAATTTTGCTCAAAAGTTTGAAACATTGGTTGATTCTTTATTGGATGCTTGTTCTTATCTCATCATTTTTATTTTTTTCCTGAATGTCACTAATAAGTCCTTATTGCATATCAAATTAGCCTCTTAATTGGCATTTATCCTTTTTTTTTTGCAGAATAAGACTAAAAGTTAAAGATATATGTTTAAAGCCTCCAATTTTATAACAATCTTGTTCATGCATCAATATTTACATAAATTTAAAAGTATTAGTAAAATTCTAGCATCTTGTGATCATAAACCCTCCAATTCAAAGAATAATATTGAAAATCCCAAAGCAGAAACTTAAAAGATAAGTTAAGATTTAAATGATATTTAGATCAATTAAAATATCATAATGTTGGCTTTAAAACAAGATTCATAAAAGAACAACTTCCAATACCATTAGCCTAATGATAGAACAATTATATCTATTAAATTCAAACTTCAAAGGATAAAGTTGACATACCTATATTCCTAACCAACATTCAATCATCCTATTAATGATGTTGAGTAATACATTAATTAGCTTATATTTAATTAATAACTATTTATTTAAATCTTTTAACATAAAGAAAATAATTTAGTGTAGCTTTTGAAAGAATCAAATAAGTACCTTTATGGAAGACTATTGACAAGATATTAACTAAATTCTTTCAAGGAAGTATTTATTAACAAATTAAAAGCAATAGGTTAGAGGAAAACTAAATGGGCTATTTTTATTTTTTGTCATATACCTTTTTCTTTTTTAGGAGTACGACCACTATTTAAACTAACTTATTAAAGGCAATTGACTTATTAAAACTAACTTCACTAGCTTAGGAATTTGATTGCAATAATTGCTGATGTCATAAAGGCATATGATAACATACATTAGTTATTCAAGATCTATTTTTTATGCCAAAAATTGCCTTGTAATATATATATATATATATATATATATATATATATATATATATATATATATATATATATATATATATATATATATATATATATATATATATGCTTTCCTACATATTCTAAGTAAAATAAAAGACATGTATAAATAGAGGTCATTTTTACACTTAAGAGAAAAAAAATTCAAAAGCCTCTAATTCAACAAAAGATAAGATATATATCATTTATTATGCATATTTACGTACTAAATGATCTACAGATAAGTTATTAGGTTAAGGAGTTGTGAGATTTCCTCTCATTGATTGGATGAATTCCTTTATGGCATAAATGTCATCCTTAGCTTAAGCTAATTCTTCTTTATGGGCATCTAACTCTTTTTTATGTATAGTTGATTCATCATGTGCCGTGGCTAATTCAATTTAATGGATAATTAACTCTTTTTTATGTACATCTTGTTCATCATGAGCCTCAATTAATTTTTTTATTGCCAGCTAAAGTTCTAATCTTTGTCTATCAATCTCATTTTGCTTATTGGGGTTAATAGAGGATGAATTAGAGCCAAACAAACTCTTAAGGCATACTCCTATTCCTATACCACATACATAACTTATGTATTTTTTTCGAACACTTGACCAATGGCATTATCGGGGGATATGATATAATATATAGATGGATTTCTATGATATAAGATTTCATCTAGCTTATCTTAAATAAATGGAAAAAATTCAATGAATCAATTAACAAATATAAAGTCGATAAAATTTACAAGATTTAATATTTACTCTTATGACCGTATCTTCTTATTCACGTAAGTACCATCCATGTGCCTATAGATGATATCCCACACTTTTATATATCCAACAAGGTGCCTTAACTCCATTTCCTACGATTTCGATAATATAGTGTCAATCCAAATTTGTTCATAAAATAATCATATCTAAAGTATTATATACGTTTATATTACAATTATCTACTTCTTTTTAGCAAATGATATTGAATTAGTAGTATGAATAAGCTTTTAGTCACTCTTGTTAATCACATTTTTACCTAGCCATTTCTTGCATATGTAAATTCAATTGTGAACATCAAAACTAATAAAAACATACATTTTAATAGTAATGAAAATAACTAATAACCTTTCATTATAGCCTATTGTATATGTTAAGAAATCCTTTCTACTCCTCTTTGGACCTTCCTTTTAGGCAATTCAACTTAGCATTTTACTTCTTGGTCAAGCTATGATCATAATATTTGTTGTATGACCTAACTCTATAATTCTTCAATTTCATCTAATATGTATGGCTATATAGTGTTTTCCCTACACTTGATTCTAAAAATGGAAGAATGTTTATGAAAAGAAAAAAGGATTAAAGGTTGAATTGATCATAGTAAATCATTTAGTTGAATAATATATCATGTCATACCAACAAAGGAACTAAAAAAAGATTTAATAATAATAAGTATTGGTACATACTAGCACATATTGCTCTAATATGAAGCTTTTAGTCTAAAGGAATCTTTATCCCAATTGCCTATCCTATGCAATATCTAAAAAAGCCTCCCTTTTCTTTAATTACACAATCATGGTAGTCAAATTAGACTATCACTCTTACATTCTCTAATCACTATACCTACTTCATCTTTAACTTTTCTCTTTAATGACACCATCATTGTCTATTGCTACAAGTAAAATATTTAAGTACAATTATAACTAATTAAAGTTTTGGTGAGAGTTAACAATACTAAAATGATTTATTTGAAGTTTTGGATGATATGACACTATAATTAATCGTGAAACATATCAATCATTATAAAATTAGGTATTATTCTTAAGATTAAAAAAATTCATAAATGATAAAAGATTAATGTACTATGGTTACCTATTAGTTTGCATTCCCACAACCTATTTTTCTTCCACTTTGAATTAGCATTTCAATATCAATGTCTGTGTCATGGTCCTCTATGTCAAAATCATCATGTGTAAGCCAAGAACCTTCAAGTGGAGGCTGCTCATCTTTAATGGCTTGTGGTGCTTAGAGATAAGGTATGGTGTGTAAGGCTTAGATAAGTTAAGTGGCTAGCTTAATTGCATAAGGCATGTAGGTTATGTAATCTAGAGAAAGTGAGTGATGTGGATAGTTTGGATAAGGCATGTAAGATGTGTGGGCTAGGGACAATAAAATGTATGAGTAACTTAGATGGGTTGTCTAGGCTATGGGGCTAGAAAAGGCCATATAAACTAATAGTTTAAGTAGGGTGAGTGGTATGGAAAACTTAGAAAGGGTGTCTAGGCTATAAGGCCTAAAAAGTGCGTGTAGCTTGTGTGATCTAAATAAAGTGAATGGTATGGGAAGCCTAAAGAGAGTGGGTGGATAGTATGGTTTGGCTAAAGTGTGTGGGGTTTGACTATGTAATCTAAATAGAATCTAGGATGGTTTGTTTCATAGCTGATGTAAACTAAGAACTAGATGTTCCCATACAATCTTAAGCCTTTAGTCTTTTGTGCTTAGGTATTTCTGCAAAACATACAATTATTAAATTATTTGCACAATATAATAAATTCAGAATGCTTAAGAAAACCAAACCAAATAAATTCATATTAATTTTATAAACTAAATATTATTCATAGTATTTTTTTAAACTAATTAATACACATCATTGCTAGATGGAATAATGTTACATAAATCATGTATGCATTTTTTGGCATTAATTGCCATTATTCTAATTAACTCAAATTATCATCATTGTTCATGTTATCACTTGTGATGTTGAAATAATCATTATTAGCTTATTCCTTTGCCATGTCAATATTCTTGCCATCACTTTCAAAAAAATTGGCTAACTCTTGCTTGGATAATGACACACGATCAGAGACTTCACCATCTAATTCACCCCAATGTCACATAGGTTATTTGGCTTTACATAAACTATAACACTCCATTCAATATACTTTTAATCTTGTACGTAGTAAACCATTTAAGCTTGTGATACATAGATGTAAAGCTTATACCTTTTACGTTCACTAGTGTGAATTAATTTGATGAAGTTAACAAAATGGAAGCCTTACAAGTCTTGGAGAAGCCTTCCATCATTACTAGTGTCAGCCTAGATACATTTCAAGAGAGTAACATATTTTCCATCATAATTGAGCTAAAATATATCAGCCAACTTCCTATAATATAGGAGTTTGGCAACTTGAAATACATTGAGTTGTACAAGTCATGAAAACTCCAAAATTCTAGGTTTTTTCCCCTTATTCTCAAGTCATTATTTAAAAGTTTAATATGTTAACATTGAATGCCAAAAACCTTTAAGTAATTTCATGTGGTCTTTATGCTAGAAGCTTCAAATTATTTAACACAATGCTAATCATATCATCTATAAATACCTAAAATAAGACACATTCAATCATAATTATGTATTATTCAAAATAGAAGCAATATAAACTATGTTCATCTACTCTCCCATTTGGAAAACCATTAAGTAAAGTCTTTACTTACTAACTTTTACAATTTAATGAATGAATGTTTTTGCTCCCTAAATTTCCTCTTTGTTTATAATCTAAATTGCCCGAAAGGAAGAACTACTATATAAATATCACTAATATATCATATTAATGAAAGATTGAACAATGTTACACAAACATTTACTATGAATATTTTGACCTCATTCCAGTTGAATAAGATATAACAATGTACTTGTAAGTTTTCCAAAGGTGTTAAATTAAAATAACTAGCATCACCTATTGATCTTTTTATCTTTGTAATATAGTAGATACCTCTTCACAACTAGGTTTCTTTGGTTGATTATTAACATGTGAAGAATGATTAAACCTCATTTCTATAACCTCCAAGTACCTAGAACAAAAAGTGAAGTCTTCTTCAAATATGTACACTTTTATAATAGACCTTTTTGGTTATGCCTTATTTTGTACATAAGATTTTATATGCCCTAAAAATCTAATTCAACTGAAAAGTATAATGCTAAAAAGAATATATGCAACTTATAAATATATAATTAAATTACTAGAGAGACATAATACCTCTCAATGAGGTAATCCAATGATATTGAATTGGGACTCATAATCATAGTTCATTAACCAAGTAAACACATAAATGGACCATGACAATGAAAAATGATAGAGGGAAAAATATTTTGAGGTGGCATAACATGACAACAATTTGATTTCTAATTTGGTTAAGATCTTGGGGATTCATAACTTTATTGCATATTTATTTGAAAAATGAACTTAACCTAACCAATATTGCAGTTACCTTATTTGGCAACATATGATGTTTCATAATAGAAACTAATTGTTGAAAAAGCATGCAATAATCATGGCATTTCAACCTAAATAATTTAAGTTATTTCAAATCAATTTACTTAGATATATTATTCAAATAACCATTAGGGATCTTAATGTTTATTAAATATTTAAAAAATATTTTTAATTGGATTTGTCATTACAAACAAGCATGGAAGGCATTTTTCATTAACATTAGGCTATAGATCCTTATACTCGTTGCCTTAAGGTTTTTCTGGGCTTTAAAATGGTCTTTTATCTATCCACTTTCATTCAAGATAGTGTAAATGATATTCTCACATATATATTTTTTTTATATGAATTACATCAATATTATGACATAACATATTAGTATACTAATATAGAATTTGAAAGAATATAGACTTCTTCTTCCATTGCTACAAGTCCACTATATGACTCTTTCCCTGAGCTTCCTTTTGTCTAACATCCACTTTAATTGGCTTTTTGAATGCAATGTTAATATGTCATACTTAATTTAATATTTCAATGCCTCATAATAGGTTTAGGGGTTGCCTAAAATTTTTTGTTTACTGAAGTGTACTTGCATTAATTGGAATTTATGATAAGGTTTTAAAAAATGATAATGCCCCTTAAAACACCATTTCCTATTACAAGGTAAGTGCATTAGATTTGCATTGAAGTTATAATTTGGATAAATTAGTCCACTGTGTATGTTCCACCTAAATAAGGTACTAAGCTTAAGAAAGTCACTAATTGCTGACGTTAGTGTTACTCACATTCTAAATATCTAATGCATAGAAACATCATATATGTTAGCACTATCTAGCTATAACTCCTCCAACTTTTTTGTGAAAGGTTACAATTAATGCTATGATTGGTACGCATGTTACCAAAAGGATTGAAACCATCACTTACTAGACTAAGCTGAACATTATGGGGATTTGATGCAAATTTTGGGTAACTTACATCAAATGTCTTCCACTCTTCAAAATTTCTCAAATGCCTTATTATGTCATCTTCACTACTTTTACTAACATGTCATCTCATTTTCTCCACTATCTTAATAAGCATAAATAGCCACTGTAACCTTTGCTTAAGCAAAAAGTAGCATAAAATCTTTACTGCTTGTTTCTTTTTCTTCCTTACAACATCTTTATTCTATCTAAATGTATTACATCTTTTGTAAGTTTCCCTACTTACATCTTTTCCCTAATGAATCATGCAATCATTAAGGCAAACATGTATCTATTAGGTTTTAAAATAAAAGTATGGAGCGAAAAATTAAAATTTATATTGAAACCCACTAAGGATTTTAAGGATTTAAGCAAAAGAAGCATAAATCATTGTTAATGTTTATATCTTTGTTGCATGAATCTAATCTACTATAGAAGAATCCATTTCTACTTCTTAATGAATAATTCAATCACTAGTGTCCAATTAATCCGATCATGAATGCATGTATGGTTGATCATGAATACACAAATAGAATCATGACAAATTAAAAATATTATCCAAAATGGCAATGCTTCTATAATATCCATATGAGCAATTGAATACTCTAATCTAATTGGATGGGATCATTCCCTCCTTTTTAACACAATACTAGCTGCAAGGGACTTTTCTAGTTTTGGATCACATTATCATAATTAACCTTTGACATTTTCTCTATCTCAAAGATGATGACTATAAAGTTTTCTAATTTTGGACAGATTTTTTCAAATCATATGATGCATATCTTAACTAGATATTTTCCTTTTTAAAAGATTAATATCTCATCAAAATATTTTCTTTTAGAAGGATTTAGCTTGTATTAGTTAAATATTATCATCTACTTAATTTATTTTTTCTCATAGATAAAATTTCTTTTTAATTTTTAACCATAACTACCTTGAGAAATAAGATAATTGAGCTTTGATTAATGACTAAGCTTAAACATAACTCTAATTAATAACAAGCTTATATCTAGTATCCCTTACATATAGTCCAATCATATTGTACTATTATTTAGTGAAGCTTAATTATGTTCAACTTATCATAGTTAGGAGCTGTAGTCTGAGGAAAAGTTCCTAATTACACTATAAACCTAATATTCAACACGCTCTTTGTGTAAGACCCATAGATTCTTATTATGTTAGTAGTAATCCTAAAACCCTATTTAAGTATCATAGATAATGAATGGTATCTAGCAACACATCATTGTTACTTAAGTAGTGAGAATGTTAATAATTTGACATAATCTTTTTTAACTAATATTCATGTAGTTTGGTTCCTTTTATTCTAAACATTCAGATTGAACTTAAAATATAGAATGTGTCACTTTTTTTATAATTGAATTTATATATTCCTTGATTTCTAAGTAAACTAACTAAAAGTAAATGAATTAATATCACATATTAATCCATTTGAACATAATCATGCATTTTATTGTCTCACTTAATTAAGGAGCCCATAGATATTACTCCTCCTAATAGAAGGGGTGAAATATTATCTAGATTACTTATACCTTTTTGCATGATTTATGATATATTTAATCACCACTTTTTAGGTTAACCCTATTATAGATGACATTAAAGTACATAACTCTTAATGTAGGAAATTATAGTGACTTCAAGTCAAATAATCACATATATCATTATCATTATGAGAACTACTTATAACATTCACATAATGATCCATGTAGCATTCTTATGATGGATCACTCTAGTATATTTGTTCTATAACATATATCTATGAGTTAACTTAATATCTCATATCTATGACTGTAGTCATTAGTCAACATATATACTAATCTTGATGCATTATTGTTATCCTAATTTAGAATAATACTTAATTAAGGATATTTTAGGAATAATATAAATTATTCTGAGATAATTGTTATATTCATTTATATCATGTAGATATAACATTAAACATAATACTTGAAATATCCTTATAAATAAACATAATATAATGTATGCAAATAAAATTATCTTATGATTGTTTACTAGAGTATACACTAACAATCTTCTACTTGCATTAGAGCTAATCACTTGTGCATCTAATACTAAGTGACCTAATGTGACTATTATATTTCTGCTACATTAGAGGTTTTGTTAGTGGATTGGTGATATTATTATCTATTGGTACTTTGTATATCTTCACATCTTGTTTGTTAATGATTTCATAGATGAGATAGAAGTATTAAAGTATATGCTTTAGATCACTAGAAAAATCCAGGTTCATTGCCTTGTGTAATGGGCTTATTGCTATTGTAATAGAGATTCACGGGGTTTAAAATGCTAAAAACTATGCGAAGTTCAATATTGAACTTTTTTATCCAAATAGCCTCTTTTGATGCATTAAAGGCAACAATATATTTAAACTCTATGGTAGAATCGGACTCTATTTCTTACTTCGAACTATTCTAGCATATAGCACCATCATTCAAGTAAAACATATAACCTAACCACATTTTGGAATTATTCTTATTAAACTAGAAACTAGCATTAATGTAACCTTTTACAACTAATTCCTCTTCACCTCTATATATGATGAATGAACCATTAGTCCTTCTTAAGTACTTAAGGATATTATTAACAACAATCTAGTGATGTTTGCTACGATTTAACTAGAACCTACTTATCATACTCAAGGCATATGAGACACCATAATGAGTGCACAACATGGCATATATAATAGATCCAATTGCTTTTGCATATGGAATCTTATTCTTGTAATCTCTCTTATTTTGTGTCATTAGACATTATGCTTTAGACAAATTCATACAATGTGACATGGGTAAGAACCTTTTTCTAGATTCTTGCATGCCAAACTATTTTAGTACTTCGTTAATATATGTATTTTGACTTAGGCTAAGCAATTTTCTTGATTTATTTTTATAGATCTTGATACCAAGCATGTAGGCAACTTTGTCTAAGTCTTTCATCGAAAAATAATTCCCTAGCTAACACTTTATAGTTTATGATGCAAGGATATCATTTTCAGTGAGTAGTGCATCATCCATATACAATACAAGGAAAATAATTGTACTTCTACTAACCCATTTGTAAGCATAAGATTCATTTTCATCTTTTATGAAACTAAAGTTTTTATCACATTATCAAAACAAAGATTCTAGTCTCGAGAAGCTTGTTTCAATCTATAAATGGATATTTGTAGCTTGCATACCTTTCTAAAATTTTTTGGAGTGATAAAAACTCTCAAGTTATGTCATGTACACATCTTCAAGAAGCTTCCCATTAAGAAAAGTAGTTTTAACATCCATCTACTAGATTTCGTAATTATAAAAAGCTACAATAGCAAATAGGATCTGTATGAATTTAAGCATGACAATTGATGAATAAGTCTTATCATAGTTTATGCCATGAATATTCCAAAAACCTTTAACAATTAATCAGTCTTTAAAGGTTTGTACATTTCCATCCATGTTAACTCTCTTCTTGAAAATCCATTTCACCAAATGGATTTTACTCTTTTAGATAGGTTAATCAAGATCCATATTTGGTTAGCAGATAGGGAATCTATCTCAAATCTTATAATCAAGCCACCTATTAGAGTCTAGAGCTTTAATAACTTCTTAACATGTTATGAGCTCATCTTGATCCACGAGCAATACACTACCACATTAAGTTATAAGAAATTCATATCTTTTAGGGCTTATAGTGTGTTCTACTAAATCTACATTAGCATTATATTACTTGAATAGGTTATTGTTCCATAACAACTTGTGGCTTTTGTTTAGGTTCATTTACAAATTTAATGTTATTTTATAAGTTTTAAATTTTTTTGAATTCTATTTTTATCCTATCATTTTTCTTAGAAATAAACTCTATTTTTTAGGAAAACATTAGTCCAAGTGACAAACACTTTGCCTTTAGGAGCATTATAGAAATAAAACCCTTTAATTTCTTTAGGATACCCTACAAATTAACATTTATCTAATTTAGGTCTAAGTTTGTTAAAAGTTGGACATTTTATGTATGCCTTAAAACCCTAAATCTTTATAAAAGACATTTGGGATGTTTCCTAATTTATATCTCATATAGAGTCTTTTGACCTATTTTAGAGAGAACATAATTGAATCTAAAAGCAGCTGTCTTACGAGAATATCCCTAAAAGAAAATTAGAAAATTTACAAAACTCATCATAGATTACACCATGTTTAATAGGGTGCAATTCTACCTCTTTGAAACATTTTCCCATTATAATGTTCCAAGTGGAATGAGTTCTAATACTATATCACACTCTTTCAAATAGTCGTCAAGATCTTAGCTTAAGTATTCTCCACCTTAATCTAATTAAAGTGTTTTGACTTTTTTTGCCAAGTTAGTTTAGTACTTTATTCTTGAATTCTTTGAAATTTGCAAAGAATTCTAATTTTTATTTCTTAAGATACACATATCCATATCTACCAAGTCATTAGTAAATATGATGAAGTATTGAAAACTACCTCTGACAAGTAAATGATTAGGCTCACACATATCAACATGTATGATGCCTAAGAAATCATTAGCATCATCACTATGTCCAATGAATTTAGCTTTAAACCTTTTTATTTAATGAACAATATTTGCACACCTCATATAGTTCAAAATCAAAGGAGTTTAAGAGTCCATCTTTATAAAACTTAGTTATGCACTTCTTATTTATATAGCCTAAGCAATAATGCCAGAGATAGGTTTAGTTTAGGTCATTAGATTTGGATCATATAATATTTATGTTATAGACTGGTGTTTATTAACTTTTACAATAAAAATACCTAAAGTAAAGGTCTTACTTCCCTTCTCCCTTTTCAAATCCTTTAAGTAAAACTTCTAGTTCCTTTTCCAATATTTAGTCTTACTATAATGAAAGCATTTCCTTTCCTTAGTCACATCACTTTTAGGTTTCAATGCAAAGGACTTGGGCTTCAACCTACCTTTGGATTTAAAATCTTTCTTGTTCTTAACCTTACCTTTGCTTCTATCCTTTTGTCATGACCTATTTGGTAGTGAATGACATGGAATCCATTTTATGGTTAACATAAGCCTAAAGCAAAAACTAGATTTGGTATCACAATACAACACTCCTAAAACTAATTACTATTATGGATATTTTCGAAATATTCATATTAGCTTTACATGTGCTTAGCAAATATATTCAAAATATTTACAAGATCCAATAACTATCTTTAATCTTATTCTATCATAACCATGACTACTTAGATACATTATTATAAAGAACTCTACTTTTAAAAGTTTAGTAGTGGATAAAAAGCTCTAACCTAAGTGTCTATAAAGCATTTAAAATTAAAAAAAAATAGTCAAACTATGTCTCAATAAGCATACAATCTATTTAACCAAAATATAAACAATACCTCACAATATCTTATATTATTTTAAGAACACAAACATAAGGACAACATTTCCAAATTAGAATTCTATAATAATGGGTACAAACATAAAAAGAAAACATACAAGTAATCTGTCTTGTGCCTCTTTTTATAATAATAGTCTTTCTATTTTTCTAACATTATGCCTCCAAACTTAATAACAATCCTTGTGTTATATAATAATTAAAAACAATAAACCTACCTTTTCCCTCTTAAACAATAATCCCTCCGATTTACAATAATTAAAAATAATAAATCCACTTTGTCCATCGAGAATGAGTCTCTTTGGTATATTGTCCTTTTAGAACAACAATTCCTTAGGTTTATAATAATTAAAAATAATAAACCCACCTTGTCATTCTAAAATAATAGTCTCTTTGATTTATAATAATTAAAATCAATAAAACCATTTTGTCCCTTCCTAAATATAGTTCCTCCAATTTTATTTCAATCAATAACATTTTTCTAATAGGATGTATCGTAGTAGTAATCACTTTCCATGTCGGTAAGCATATAATTACAATTTATAGAGTAATCACACTCAATCACATTTCATTTATTATTCAATCATTATCAATATCAATCATTCAAATTTCAATTCATTGTAATTCCAATAATAGTCACATTTAGTAAACTATCATTTACAATTATGCAACTATTCCCACACAATCACATATATCTAATTTCACAATTATTATCATATTAATCAATACTATAATGGTATATAAGGTTTTATAATTCAATATCATTATAAAATATAAGATAATGTAGCTCAATACTTTAATAGAATATAAGGTAATATAATTTAATTCTATATTAAAGTATAAGGTAATAATGACATTTCAATATTATATTTTTCTATTTCAATAGTATCATCATCATATTTCACACTTTCATGATTTTTATCAATTATTAATAACTAAAATTATAGTTCATATCTTTAATTTCATTCATCATATTGAATCACACCACTTTGTCTCACACAAAAATACAAACCAATAATTATATACATATATATTATACTATCTTAGCTCCTTATTTATCATGATTTAATTTTCTCTTTGCAAATCATTCATAAAACTTGAGTATGAGATTTGAATATGGCTTCCTAAAATAAGGCCTTACTTAAGTATATGTAGTAAAAAACACAAGGTCATGGTGGTAATCAAGTATAAGACTCAATTACTTGACCTTAAGGATTATTACTTGAGAATCATATTTGGTTATTTGGTCTTAGAAAGCTTATGCACTTACAATATTCAAATATGGTAGTTAAGTATTGCCCTTTTAATATGCAATACTCAAATACCATATTTGAGTATTAGTTCTAAAATTTTTAGAATTTTTTTATAACATATAAAACCTAGCCAACTTTACTTCTAACTCATATACATTAACTACATTTCAATGAATAGCATTCAATACAATTCGTATCCTTAAATTCCAACTCGATCAACCTTATCTTATTATAACAGCACCATCTTAGTTCTATTTTATCATCCAAATCACAATCCAAACTATAAACAAGTTAAACTAGACAATTAATTTATCAATTCATAAGTAAGTTATCTCCTACTTGGTGATGGAAGAAATGAAAAAGAGTTGGAAGATTGGTTGATTCACTCCGAACAATAGCTATACAACCATACTCAAACTGAATTTCAGTTTTTCATCTTTAAAACCAAAATCTCTTCAAAACTTAATTCTAGAAAAGAAGTAACTTACTTAGGGATGAGTGGAAAACAATTTCTTAATGCTTCTAGCTCATTCTTGTGAAAAGATAATGAATTTGAGTGAAGGAAGGAGTTAAAGAAGGAAAGAGGAGGAGAAAACTAGAGAATTTTCCAAAGAAATGGAAGAAAGAGAAGGGCCTTTAGGGCTTTTCTAACTTTAAGGGCAATTTGATAAATATCATAGGCTCCTAGGGGCAAAATCAAAAAAATAATCCCTAAATTTTCACCATACGCTCTTATTCAAATTTGGTTATATCCTACTTATCTTTAATTTAATTCTTCTTAGCTATATTGTAAAATCCTATTTTTACCAAATTAATTTTCATCTTAAATCCACCCATAACAATTTACTAACTATTTCTTATATAAAGTATTAATAAAATAATTAAATAAGTAAAAATTTAATTTTGCATAATCTTATATTTAATTTTAGTTATACCTATTTTCATCATGAAACCTTAATTTCTTGATTTAATCATTACTTTAACCATATTCATAATAAATAATTAATTACCAAGTTAAAAAAATATTATTAAAACAATTATAAAATATTCTCATTTTCTAGGGGTGTGACACTTTTGAACCATCATTATAGTTTTAGGCCTTGCTTTTGCAAATTCTATTTAGTAGTTCTCTACATACTTAACAATTTTGGCAATATTTTGTTAATTTTGTTCATATTGTAATTCATGACAAATTGACTATAGTTTTATGGCAAAAATTATAGAACTACATCAATAGCTAACTTTTGGTCCAATGAAAAACCAAATTGCTTAAGGTTCTTAACACACCTAATCATATAAAGTACATAAGGCCAAACAAGGTTTTCTTCTTCTAGTTTACACTAAAATAATGTTTTATTGATATCATACCTCTTATGTCAAGCTTACCCTTAACAAAGTTCCTTAAGGTGCTTTAACATGTCATAGGTATCCATGTTCTCAAATTGCTTTTAAAGCTCAAAGTGCGCGGTAACTAACATAAGGCAACTAACATCCAAAGCATCATTATGATGCTTCATAAAAGCATTTCTCTCAACACGAGGTGCACCAACTTCAAGTGGCTATGGAATAAGTCCCTTTAAGACATGCAATTTTCACCTATATTTAAGGACTATCCTCAAATTGTCGTACCAATCTAGAAAGTTGATCTTAGTTAATTTGTCTTTCTTAAGGACTAATCACAGTGAGAGATTATTTGGTACATTTGCATTTATATCTATGATGAAAATATATAGAATTAGTTTTACTCATTTAATAAGATTTTTTATTAAATATTTCTCCCATTATTTTATTAAAACTAATAGCCCTCATTATTAATTTAAAAAATCACATCATTGAGATTTTCAAAGGGCTAAGATCTATATTTCACCTAATCTAAAGTTAGCTTTAATTGATTACCCAATATTTGGCTATTTAGGTAGGTAATACTTGCCAATTATATCACATATAACTCTTGAGTAGTTAAGTGAATAATACTTGTTCTAGTCCATCTAATAAACTAAAGCCTAACTCTATGCCTTTAAGCCCCTAATCTTATTAAGATGGCTCAGTTAAGTCACACCTGATAATTGGCATGTAGATATCACAATTATCCAGTTGTATCTCACTAAGATAGATAAGGAACTTTATTGTGGCAAACCTATCCTATGTTGTTCAAGGTCTTAATGAGTGCCAAACATTCAAAGTGATCACAAATTATTATTAGTTTAATATTTACATTAAAGGATTTAATTTAATTATTTTACATCCTACCATTGTTAGTCTTTTTATTCATGCATACTATCTAACATATTTTATATATTAAATAAAGTATAAAATAAAAATGTGACATAATATGGCTTTCTAACTACCTAGACCTCTCAAATCAATGAGAAGGTCAACTAATCAACTTAAGGTGTAGCAACTTCTCTACGTGCCTTCCTTGGTGATCCTCATGTGGTGTTTTCGTGGTTTCAACTCCTCCAATGATGTTGTGTATGATTTACATTACATTCAAGGGAGTTAAGTAAGAAGAGAATATACAAATAAAAAAATACAGAGAAAGGCATGTCTCATAAGTTGTATTTTAAAATTACACTATAAGATAAATTTCAATCAAATTAGACTAAAAAAGGCCATACTATGCATCATGCATTATGCACCACTTAAAGGCAAATATCAAAGATAATACTAACTATTTTAAATTTCAAAATTTTAAAATCTTTATTAATCTCATTAATTTTAAAATACGTTTATATTTTAACTTTGAATTATGATTCATAAAGAACTATTTTAAAATAGATTTTATCTTTTGAAACACACTAACGATTGACGTCGTGTTATAGATTAAAATTCTCTCTCTCTCTCTCTCTCTCTCTCTCTCTCTCTCTCTCTATATATATATATATATATATATATATATATATATATATATATATATTATCCTTTAAAATATTATTATCTTATTCACATCATTTCAAGTTAATTACATTGAAACCAAATTCGTTTTTTTTAAAAAAAGAAATCAATTATATAATTATATAAGGAAATCAATATATAAAACTTCAAAAACGTGATTTCAGGATTTCATGTTTTTCACATTACTAAAAACAAATTCGTTTTTCACGATTTCCGTAAAAATACATAAAACGGAATCCCTTTCCATGTTATATGATTTCATGTAAAACCACTTTTATGAAATCCGATGGCATGATATCATTTATTCACGTAAGATGAAATCAAATTATCACGCTAAACGTGATTTCAACATAAACACAGAAATCATCATATAAAACCTTTATCGCAGTATCAAAAACGGATTTCCACTTCCATTTTAACATAATATCAAAAAGAAAGAATCATGATATAAAGCAATGAAATCCGTCCCTTTAACTTCCATATATATGAAAAAGGATTCCAATTTAGCAAAAATGAAAAAGATTTCATGTATAAACAAAACCACGGACGTGATTTCACAATTTCCAGAAAAATATTTCACGATTTCACGTAAAACCCTTTCAACGTGAAATGATCACTTGAAAATTTTTCTTCTCGTTTTATGATGGAAAAAAAAATTCACTTGTATATCACATATACATAAAATCTGATAAAACACATAATTTGAATTATGGTTTCACAAATGATTCTAACACTATTGTTGAGTTTTAAATCAAAAAGTACAACAGAAAAATCAAAATTTATATTGAAACTTACCAAATATCCAAGTGTAAAAAACATAAATCATTATTAGTGTTTATGCTTTTATTGCATGAAAATAATCTATTCCAGAAGAATCCGCTTCTATTTCCTAATGAACAATTCGATCACTAATGTCTCATTAATCCAATTACGAATGCATGAACGAATAAGATTATCATGAATTACAAATAAGGCAATGTCTCTATAGTGTCTATATGGGATCACTCTCTCTCTCTCTTTCTCTCTCTCTCTCTCTCTCTCTAAAGAATGCTAGTTGTGGGGACTTTTTGGGTTTTGGATCACCCTCTCACTATCAACCATTCACACTCTTTCTATCTCATAAACGATGATTATAGAGTTTTTTAATTTTGACCAAATATTTATTAAATTATATGATATATATCCCAAGTAGATATTTCCCATTTTAAAAAATTAATACCTAGGAATGACAAAATTTCAAGACAAATGCTTACTCATGGATTTTGTCCCAATAGGGTGTAAATATAGTAGTAAAATTTGCCCCATAAGGGAAGGCATGATGTAAGTTTTAACCTAAAGCAAATTTGAGACACATGATAGTATTAATAAAATTTGTTCCGTAGAGCTTTATATTTTTAATATTATAATTTTACTTTTATAAATGATACATACATACATATGCATATTTATATATTATAAGCTTTTTAGTAATTCAATTGTTTGAGATACCTTTTAATAATTTTATTTTTTATTTTTCTAACTAACTATTATATAAAAATTAAAAAAATAATAAAAAAAGGTTATTGTTGCCCTAATTATTGTATTTTTAGACCTATGTAGTAAGAATATATTAAATAGCATGTGTTGCTTGCACTTGAATTTTAAATATATAAAATTTAGTATTTTTATCAATTATTCTAATTTTTTTTCCAATTTTGTGGATTTCCCTCTAGGGTAATAGTGCCCTAACTTGCCTCATTATGTAGTGTAAGGTAGTAGTTTAAGACAAATTTATCTTCCCTCCACCCTGTTGCCATCCCTATTAATATCTAATCAAAATATTTCCTTTTAAAAGGATTTAACTTGTTTTAGTCAAATATTATTATCTACCTAATTTATTTTATCTCATAGATAAAATCTTTTTTTAATCTCTAAGCAAAACTAAATTAAGAAAGGAGACAATTGGGCTTTGATTATTGATCAGGCTCGAACATGACTTTAGTTAATAACAAGCTTATATCTAGAATCCCTTAAGCATAGCTTAATCATGCTATATTATCACTTAGTGAAACTCAATCGTATTAAGCCTATCACAATTAGGAGTCTTAGTCTGACTAAGAGTTTTTAATTATACTATAACCCCAATATTTGATACATTATTTGTCTATGATCCTATAGGTTCTAATTACATTGGTAGTAATCTTAAAATCTTATTTTAGTATTATAGACAATGAGTGGTATTTAATAATACATTAATGCCACTCAAGTAGTAAGAATATTAGTAATTCAACATAACCTTTTTGTAACTAATATTTCATTTAGTTTAGTCCTTTTTGTTCTGGATATACATATTGAACTTGAGATATAAAGTGTGTCATTCTTTTCATATTTAATCCATGTGTTCCTTAATTTCTGAGTAGGCCAACTAAAAACAAATGAATCAATATCACATATCTCACCTAGTTAAGGGACCCACAAATATCACCTCTCCTACATATGATGGATTAAATCCTATATAAATCACTTACATTCCTCTGCATTATTTGTGTTATAGCCAATCACTACCTTCTAGGCTAATGTTATTATAAATGACATTTGATAGCATCAAAGTGCACGACTCCTCATCTAAAGAATCATAGTGACTTCAAGTTAAAGAACCTTATACATTATTATTACTATAAGAACTTCTTATGAAATTTACACAGTGATACATGTAACATTCTCATGGTTAGTTAGTTTAGTACATTTATTCTCTAATAGATACCAATAAGTTAGCTTGATATCTTATATCCATAATCATGGTCATTAGTCAACACATATACTAGTTTTGATCTACTATTATCATCCCAATTTGTAATAATATTTGATTAGGAATATTTTACAAATAATATGAATTATTTCAAGGATAATTATTATATTTATTTATATTGTGTAGATATAAAATTAAACATAATAATTGAAATGCCTTTATAAATAAAAGGTAATACAATGTATGTATATACAATCATCCTAAGATTAACTACTAGATCAGATATTAATCATATCTTAATGCATTTAAGTCCTAGTTTATTAATGATCTCCTTAACTTCATGGAGAGAATTAGGGATCTTAGCATGCTCAAAGGCCTTATTTAGTAGTTCTAAAATCATTCTCATGGCTTTATCAATCATGTTATACAATCACTTAATATGGTATAAGTTTTACAAAAAAGAGAGCTTGGAGAACTTCATGTATCTTAGTAAAGTGGTTTACTTCCATCATTGAAAAGCTTATAAAACTTAGTAGTAGCTAAGTCCATCCTTCTATTTGGTAGCTGCTCACTGTTTCTAATATTTTCAAGTGATGTATTTGGCTCAATATTGTACTTGAAACTTTCAAATCTAAATGCATCATGCAACATGTCTTCCATGAGATTTTATGGTGTTTCAATTGAGTTATGTTAAATTTCAATCATATGTGAGGTAGTGGTAAAAGTTGTAAGTAAGTTATTTTCCCTGTACCAAATCCAACTAATGTAGTAATAGGGAAATTGCTTTAAGTTAGGTGGCCAAACATTTTAGCTTTAATCATCCCCCTTTTGTTTTTTCATTACTGATAAAGACATAGAATACTTCCCTCAATAGATGCTCACTTAAATACAAAATTAAGAAACTTATCCAATCTTTTCCTGTATTTGATTGTATTCTATCCTGAGTCCAAATTTTATCCATATCTAAATAAGTCATTCAAAAGGGACATTATTTTCATCTTTAAAGATTGAAATTTAGAGTAGTTATTATTAATATGCTCGACTATGCCATTGTGTAAATAGAAATTAAGGTACTGAGGCAAGCTATTTAAGTAAGGATGTCTTGTCTTGCTTTGTTATGAACACCAAAGTAAGGGTAAGTATGAGTTAGGTTTAAGGAGGTAGATATTTATTTATTTTTATTATTAGCATTTGAATGTTTAGTTGGTTTATGGCATAATGTATTGGTTTTTCCATGTTTGTTTTTTTGTTATTTTAGTTTCTTTGGAACTTTCCAATATTCTAGTTCATTAAATTGTAAAAAGAAATAAATGTTAACTTAAAGAAATTGTTAAGAATTATTAGAATGTATGCTACATTGAAAACTAATCCTACCTTGATAATAACTTCTATTTTAGCCAAAATAGAACCATATTTACATCCATTCCCCCAAATAAAAATGTAATTCCTATAAGGTGGAAGTTGAATGTATGCTTGTGGCTAAGACAAAAGCAACTATAATGGTTTGTTATTTTCCTTTCATTTTAGTCTTTATAAACTTTTTGATCATAACAACCTTTATATTAGTAAATGCTAAAGTTGATTAATCCATTCAAGTTAGTTTTTCATAGGCTTGTGCCTTTTAAACTATTAATAGTATAGCCTATTATTAAACAGACATCTTAACACTAATAGATAACTTATATGTATCTCAAAAGAACTAAAACATAAGTTTGTAATAATCATATCATAATTACATAATCATATTAGAAGGGTGCTAAAGGGAGATAAAAGAGCATACTTTATAAAAGATAGAATAAGTTTTTAGGAACTGATAGTTAAGGTTCAAATTGAAAATAGAAATCCACGTATAATTTATTGTAGCAATAATATTTTCCTTTAATTACAACTAAAAGTTTAAACAATTCTAGGTGTATGCATCGAGTAAACTAAAATAAAAGCATCGAGTAAACTAAAATAAAAGCTAATTAATTGAAGAACGGTATTACATTCATTCAAGATAGTTTTCTTTAGTTAGATATCATTGATGTTCAAGATGGAAAGAGAATTAATGATACAACAAAGTAAAAGGTAATTTATGAAAATTGATAATGAACCTTTTTCATGTAGAATCCAAAATTATATAGGACAATAACATGAGGGATGAAAAAATAAAAGCTATACATAAATCTAGAAAAAAAAGTGGATGAAAATTAAAAAAATAGAGATTCTTAAATAATGCATCTTATTCTACCTAAAGACATTTAAAGTTGACAATAAGCTTAATTGATTAAAAAAAAAACTAAAGTAAAATTAAAGTGGTAAAGATCATAAATCATTTAAGTAAAACTAGACTTGGTCATACTAAACTTTAGTCATAAAGGCATTTTATGTTATTTATGAGACACAAAGTAATAGTGACTTGTTTTCAATTTTTATTTAAAAAGATAGAAAAATAATAATAAAATAAATCCTTTAGAATAAAGATTTTATTCTCTTAATATGGAATAAGTTTAAGGCAACATTTGTTTCACAGATTGTAGTTACTTTAAAAAATGACAATACAGAAGATTATAAAAAATGCATCACAATTAGTAGGTGTTTTAAAGGGATTATCAACCATTCAAAAAGTGGTTTATAGTTATTTGAATACTTAAGCAAACATAGAAACATAAAAGTAAATTTGATTCTCTACTCTCAATAGAAAAGGTTATTTTCATCAAGTTAAATATAGAACAACAAACAAATAACATGGCAAGACATTTAACATAATGAATTTAAGATAAATAAGCACTATATAAGCTAAAGGCATACCTTATTTAATAGAAAGTCTAAATTGCATTGGCTAATGGAGCATAACTAACTTTTATGTCTTGATTCAAAGTTGAACATCAGAATGAATCATACTTAAGATTAGAATATAACGACAAAGGAATACTATCTTTTTAAAACATATTCACATAAAATATATTTTTACCTAAACAACAAAATCATGAATTACTTTATGAAACCTTAAGCTATGGAATAACTTACATCAATCCTAACTTGCATTAAACCTTATTAAAAATTGGAAATTCTAGTTTGAATCAAGTGCAAGCAAACTTTTTAATTTCTAGATTCCATCTAAGCTTTTACTTGTAAAATTGATTACAAGGAAAAGCTAAAACCTAAAATCCTAGAATGAAATTATGTAAAATCCTTATGACCATAATGAGAGTCAAACTAATATTAAAGCTAAAAGCCTTGGAGCCATGCTTAGAGTAAGAATAATTCTTTAGAATGAACTTTATTGGGGTTACAAATTTACATCACATTTTATATTTCCATTAGCAATTTTATTTGTCTTACAATGAACTCATCCAAATACTTCTAAATCCAACGTATTTGAAAAGCACAAAAACTCATCTAATGTCCCATAAGTAGTAAAATTCACCCTCCTGCATATTGTGGATATTTATAATATGTAGCAAAGCAAGATTAACTAATAGCTTGCCATATGAAAATATGAATAAAAAAGTGAAGAAATGGTTTAAGATCTAAGAAAAGGATAATATCAATTACAAGACTATGTTGTAAAAAACTTTATATAGTCATAAAAGTAATGTCTTTAATAAGCTAAGAGTAGAATAAGTGTACCTAATTCTCTTTGAGTTTTAAAGAAATGTAATTGAAATTGCACAAGTATTACAATGCTTTTTTATCCTATTTTCACATACAATCCAAGTCAAATAGAATGATTAGAGAAATTGGGTAGATTTAGAGTAAGAAACTATTATATATGCAAACATCAAGTAAAATAAGACAATATGATTATCATAGTTATAAGTATAAGAAAGCAAAGGCATAACTATCTTTTTGACATAGCATACCTTAAGTTTTGTATTTCTCATATATGTGTGCTAGTTTAGACATAAAAGTTAGATAATTTGTCAAATGAGGATTAAACACCTTAAATGGTGTATAAATGGCAAGGAATTATGACCAAATGGCTATATCCATGAAAATTAAGTGGCATTATTTTTCTAGTTGAAGCCTTTGTACATTATTACACATAAGTATTTGCATTTTAACATTATAAATAACAACACCACATGAAATAAAAAATCATGTATATAAGGAATTTTGTGCACTACGTACATATTACTTACTCCTATAATTGTAAACTATCCTTGTTTTACTTTCCTTGTTTTACGCCCTTAATTGTACATTTAAACCAAAAGAATTAGCAATGGATTAAAAAGAATATTTTAGATAAGAAATCTAGGAGTCAATATAAGACATCAAAGCAAGGAATAAACTAAAAGGTATTAAAAGGATTTGTAATATGAAACAAGATATTAAAAACCATGCATTTCTAAATCAAAACCAAAGAGTAATTCAAAGAATAAACCATAAAATGATTCATATAAAAAAGTAGTGAATAAAAGTTATATATAGCTATGAAATAAGAGGTAAATAATTAAACATCAAATAAGCTCAAAGAGCATAGAATTTTAAATTAATTATTCTTATATATTCATCCCCTAAAAATTAGCTCTTTATTGAGGGAAAGCAATTTTATAGAGGAAGATAAGACAAAAGTCTTTCATTTGCAAAGTACAACAAAAAAAATATAGAGCATAGAAAAAGTACGCATTTGAATAGTAATAAAATTCCCACAAAAAAATGCAATCCACACTAAAGCAATGTAGAAAAAAAAAAAAGGCAATCCTAGAAATAGATAAGTACCATAATTTGCTTGAATGCTTAAACCAAAAAACATAAAAAAAAGCTTTATAAGTTTTTAGCTAATATATAGAAATCATAGACATTGAAACTAAAGTTGTGATAACAATATAAACAATAGGCAAACCAATACACAAGAGCAATGTAAATCATTAGAAATTATATAAGTATATTGAAAAAATGAATATAGGGAGAGAAAAACCAAAAAATTGAACCCTATTACAAATTTAAAGGAGAACAATAAAGAAATACCTCCTAATTGAGTTTGAAAGGGCATGAATTCAAAGCAAAATCTTGAACCTTATTGCAAATTATAAGGATTTTTTAGAATGGATTATGGAAACAGATTAGAGAGAAACACAAATTTAGAGTAAACGCATAAATAGGTTGTGAGATTTTTAATGGGAACAAGAATACCATGGATATGTAGTGCACACTACATAAAATGGAGAAAGGGAAAAGAAGGATGAGAGCAAAGACTAAATAATTGTCCATTTAATAATGTTATTTAGAGTTCTTTGTCAATTTAGTTAATGATTTTATTAACAAAAGGACTAATTGCAAAGGTTTTTGAAATATTAAGGATTAAATTGAAATTAAAAATTTCCAAGATTACATTGAAATATCTTTAAGCCTTTGTTTAGATTCATGAGAAGAAGGTGGATAGAATACATATGAAAAAAAAAAAGATTGAAAATGATGTTTTTATTCTTTGATTGCTGTAAATAAGGTAAAAATAAATAAAAGGAGGTTGAAAAAGTACATTGGATATCAACAAAACTTTTTTCTACCAAATGGGTGCAAAAAATAGATAAAAAATTTTATAATTTCAAAATGGCTCCTATCTAAAACTTACTAGACATCTTTCTTTTTTTTGTAATGATATGAATAATAATTTATTTAATATATACATACAACATCCCTTGAACTTCAAATATAATGAGAATAAAATTCTTAAAGTAGCATTAGGTACACTACATCACTAAGATGTAGGCACAAGACATCTTAATTGACTTGCAACAGAAATAATTTTGCTATTTAATAAATTACTTTTTCAATTATTTTTTACATTTTAATCAAATGAAATAAAAATGAATATTTTTATCATCTTTTCATCTATTATTCCATATACCCAAGCAACTAATAAAAAATTCTATACAATTTTTTCCACTTTTTTTACTTATTTTTTTACATACTTTTCCCTATTATATCCAATCAAGGGTTAAGATTAAAATGAGACAAATATTCTTTGAGAATTAAAATAAGATAAATTTAGAATATTTAAAACTAAATTGCAAAAAAAAATTATGATAGCTAAGTCAAGATATGATGATTTTTTAAACGAAATTGTTAATTTATTCATTTGTAATCAATGAAAGAAAGTAAAAAGAAAATCAAAAAAGTGAAACTTATGTTGATGGATACAGGGGGCACTTTAACATATATTGACAAGTTGTGCTCTCAATTTTTGCTCATTTGGAGTTGGGCGTAAAAATTTAGGCTTGTATTTTTTATATATTTAAACAGATTTATTCGTACGAGTTAAATCCGTGCAGACTGGCCCACAAGTCTTTAATTACATATATATATTAATTATAATAAAAATAATATAATATATTGAAGGTTTAATAATTTAATTTAATATAATTTATAAATTATAAATTATACAAGTCAACTTACGGGTCATTGTTTTGATATATATCTATATAATATAATTTTTTATTATAATATGAAAGACTTATTATCTTAAAAATTTAATAATTTAATCCAATGCAATTTAAAAATCATAAATTAAGCAAACAAACCCGCGAGCTTATATAGGCGGGCACATAGGGCGTGATAAACCTATTATTTTTAAATTGTTAAAAATATATGTGGGTTGGCTTACGCTGGCCAAACTCATTCAAGTCCGCTCCTCCTGTCATGTATTTCTAATTTAGTGTAGAAAAATTTTTGGTTGATCCCCAACTTTTTTCTCATAATTTTTCTTTTCTCTCATTTTTAATTTTATTTGAAATATAGAATTTGTCGAAAATTTTTAATTTAAATTATAGTTAATATTTTTTAAAAATTTTATATCTTTTATTATATTTAAAATTTAGATCTTAGTTTTTATATATGCAAGTTTAATAATTTAATTGATTCTACAATTTCAAAAAAGTGACAATTAACTTTTTTTTTCTCATGATGAATGCAAAATAATATTTTATTTGTACACACAATAATATTTCAGAATTTAACAAATAGTTATATATTAAAAAATAATTTTTAAATTTAAATTTTTTGAAAATTATACATTGTAAAGGGTTCAATCCAAAACTCCTCAATCGGGATACCTTTATTTCATTTCCAAATAATTATTTTTAAAATGGTGATTTGCTTTTAATAGAAAACTTTTATTTTATTTATCATTTTTATTTTAATTATATTTATTTTATTATAAAATCTATTAAATTTAAAAAGAATTTTAGTAAAATTTATATCATTTAACTGAAAATGCATATTATATAAAAACTATTTTTTAATATTATATTTATCATATCATTAAAGTTTATTTTTAATTGAATTTTATTTATCTCTAATACATTTCAATAAAAAATTTATTTGTAAATAAATTAAAATTATTTTTTTAATAAAATTTTTAAAAAATATAATTCCTTTGCGAATAAATTAAAATCATTTTTATCCAAACCGAATAAAATTAATTCTATGACTAGTCCGTCGAGTCTAACTCTAAGCAAATGATAAGATCGATTATTGATTGAGGTGCCCACTGCTGACGTGACAGAATAGCCTGGGGTTCATGCCGACAGCAGAGAAGGATGCAACATGGGGAGGGCAACTGTCTAAAGTTGAAAGCACAATGCAGACAGTCCCACTGTTGCACGCAAACTACTGCCGCCACCCCAGCATTCAATCCCCAACGCCTTCCTTTAACAGGATCGCTACAGACCTCTTGAAACTTTCAATTGATTGATTTCTACTCACTTCAACATTTAACTAATGTATGTTCTCTTTCTTTGAGGTATTTAAACTTGTGATGACAGAAGCTTGTCTCACTGAAACAGAAAGCAAGTAGTACTGTGGTAGCAGGAATTTTTTTTTTAATTTTTAGAAAGTGATTAAAATAATATAATTATTAAGAAAATTAAAACTTTTTACAGAATTTATTATTTTTTATTCGAAGGAAATATCTAAACAACTTTTTTACATTTGACAGAAAGTAAAAACTTTTATAGAAGGATTGTACTTTCATTGTAGGAATAAATAATTTATATATTTTTATTTTCAAAATTTTTATATAATTTTCATAATGTATAAAAAATATAAAATAAAAAAATCATTTTTAAATATTTTAAATTTATTTTTAATGATAATTTTATAATTAAATAAAATATTTCTTTATTTACTCCATTAATTACTCTTTTTAATTTTTAAAATAAAAAATAATTTGTTAAAATAAGTTCTCAGAATAATTTTTGAAAATAAAACAAAATTAAAATATATAAATATATATAATGTATCTCTATTTAAAATCGTTAAATTTTATTCCCTTAATATTACGCAACTCAAGAGATCTGAACTTTTAAATGAACTGACCCATCGTTAGCAATGGTGAAAGTCCTCCGTAAAAAGAAAAAATAAAAACAAAACCAATACAATGACCATAAATTCGAAGTAAAATAAATGCAATTTATCGAATAAATAAATTTCAACCTTTTTAACCTATCAAATCAAATTCCTAGCCATTTGAAGCCCATCCCTCCTCACCAACGGGCCATTTTTGTAGGTAAATGAATATCCTTGAATAAACATCTCCCTTCTTTTCTTTGCCTTTTTACTTTTGCTTTTTGCCTTTTTGAGGTTCGATTCTTGCAAGTCGCATAAAAAAGAAGGAATATCTTGCAAATTGCAAATACGGCTCCACCGGGCTATAGCAATATAGGTGGGGTCATTTTCATTAATGTAAGCTCTATTTATATTGGATAGTTGGCATGGTACCTGCTCGTGAACTTTGTGTTAGCATTAATTTCCTCCAATTTAGGGCCAAAAATTCATTGGATGAGGCTGCAAGAAAACAAGTGGCTCTAATCCCATTTCAATCCAAAGAAATCCTTGAATGATATAATAATATTACGTATATTTAGTTATATATAATAATTAAAAATATTTATTAATTTTTAACATTTTAAAAATTAAATTTTAAAATTTTAATATATATATTTCATAAAATTAATAAATAAATAATAAAATTAATAATTATTTTTTATTTATTAAATATTATAAATAGCAATAATACAAGTAAAGCATAGAACAATTTTCCTTGGATCCTTACAACTTGCCCCCTGGCCAGTTGTCCAAGGGTGACCCTTTTTGTCAATTTGTTTCGAAATGGCGAATGCCGTTGCACTTGCACGTGACAATGGCCCCCAACGAGCCGAAAACAGCACAAGCTTTTGTAGATAGGTTACTAAAATCTAACATAATTTAAATTAATTATAAAGTGCTTCATGATCCTAAATTATTAATTTATTTTGAAGGCTATGAATTAATTTAATTTCTGGCTAATGTTAAAATTATTTGAATTTTTGTGGAATTACAATAATGAAATGATTTTTAAGGGTTAATTATAATAAAGTAAAAAATAAATAGAAAACACCAATCGTTCTCACTAATGTAAATTACATTAATTTCAATTTTATAAAATGCATGAATTCATTTTATTAAGATTATATTTATTTTGACAAAATATCTTTATAAGAATATATTTATAAAATATTAAAATAGTAAAAAAAATAATTTATACACTTGATATTAAATATAATGATTTGATGGAATATAGTTTTTTAAATAAAAAATATTTTTATTAACATAATTTTAGATATTATTTTTAATAAAAATATAAAGATACATAATACTCCATCTTAATACCTTAAAAAAATGAAATTATTTTATAAAAATGTATCCTTTAAAAAATAAATGAATTTAAGGATTCGTTTATACATGCGAGTGGGACGGACCTTGTACCCGTCTCCTTCATAAAATATATTTTCGCACATTCGGAGATCCCATTGTGCTCGGATTCCTTGCTTATGGATGTAAGAGACCATATAAAATGAAAAAACAAAAAGGATAACAATGTATCGGTAATATTGATTTTGATCCGCCTAAACACCCAAATCGATCCCGAAAATTATATGTTATATTATATTTTTTTAATTTATTTTACATTAATTAACTAATATTTTGAATAAAATTTAATGTAAAATTTATTTGACTTTGATATAAGAATTAAAAAATTGTATATTATTTTGTAAAATAAATTTTAAAAAATGATATGATTAGTCTCTTTCTTATTAATTTTGTGAGTAGGGATACAAATCAATAACTTATTAAGAATTTATGACTTAATTTACAATTTGATCTATTTATCTAAATAAACTAAATATAAGACTAATAAATTAATTTATTGAGATAAATAGATTAAACTTTTTTTTTAAATTCAACTTGTAAATTTATTATCCAATCTATTTAATTATAAATATATATATAAATAATATAAATATTTTACTATATATATAAGTTTAATTAAATCATTAGATAATTTTAAATTTTATAAAATTTTAATTTACTGATAAATTTAAAAGCCTATTTATACGCAAAAAAATTTAAATAAGTTAATTGATTAAATTAGACTACTTTAATAAATTAAATCAAATTTAAATTTAAGTTTTATATAAATTAACAGATTAAATTTAGATCAATAATTTAAAAAATAAATTTAATATAAAATCCAACCCAACCTAATTCAAATGCATCTCTATCGGTGAGTATTTATAAGTTACAACTTTATATTACAATAACGTTCAAAGTTTATGTATATTAAATAATAATATAATTTGGACAGAATTATTATACCTATTTAAAATCATAATCATAATAACAGCCGTATGACGAACCCCCTTTTTAAATATGCTTTGGTCACCATTTCTACAATTAAATACCTCACTGTGTCCTTTCCGGAACCTGCAATCGCTCTCTTCTAGCCATCGTTTCTGGGTATTAACAAACTCAAAACTAGCAACACCAAGAAAATGAAGAGGCAAAGGAGTTTGAATAATGCTGCAAATGCCTCAAATCCTCCGAAATTTGAAGGCAAAAGCGCGGAAGTGGCAGCAATTATGATAGCAGGGACGAAGAAGAAGGCCAAAATCAGAGATTCCGATGGCAAGAAAGAGGAAGAAAACAAAGAAAATGGTGAAAACATGAGTTTGGTGGGACCCACAAATAATTATAATGTGGCGGGTTGCAACTGGGAAGAGGTTTGTTGGCCATCGCCATGGCTGGATGCTGAGCAAATGTGTTGGGGGTCTGTTTGGCTGCCTGTCTGGGACATAGACTTCATGAGTGATGCTTTTGGTTCTTTGTACAATGATGTTGTTTGGGACGATGATATCTGGAACTTCCAGAAGGAAATCCCGATTCCACCTCATGGGAATGCAAAATAGATAACTATAACTCTGGATTTGGATCTTCTAAAGTGTATTTTGAACTTTAGAGGGTAAAGTGCCAAAATTCACCATTGATTTTGATTCATAATTTTATAAATAAAAATAAATAAATAAAATTAATGATAGATTTTGGCACTTTATCCTCTAAATGCACTTTAGAGGATCCCAATCCCTATAACTCTAACGTTAGTAGGATATAGGTTGAGGTAGGATTATTAATTAACTATATTAACTACTCTATCATATGTCTTTATTCGATTTGGAATGAAACTTATGACTTCCTTCTTCAAAGTATATGCGTAATTTACATCGTTTTTCACGGTAATTAACTTCTATCAATTATCATTAAATTTGGATTTTACGCCAAAGCTTAGCTTGCGCTAATATAGCTTTAGATTGGCACATTCAGTTCAAACATGCTTACAGAGAGCAGAACAAAAGTCTCTCACTTCCTTGCCAAAGCTGCGTTAAAACGAAGAATTGATGCCATAGGGAAACTTGTTGAGACCACTAGAGGATTGCGTTCGTCTGTTACGAAAATATGTGGGGGTTGTGGACCTAAGTTTGTAATATACTTCTTCGGGCCTTTGTCCGCTGCATGTAGAAAAAGGTAGAATTTAAAAAAGTTAGAAATTCGAAAGTGATTTTGTTTGGGTGGGTACATCATATGTTCTCGCTCAAATAGAAACTAATCTCATAAAATAAAGTGAGATGCGAAGATCTTGACCGTGAAAAAGAAAAACTTAGAATTTAAAAATAAAAACGTTCAAATTTTGAATATCTGTCGTTGACCCTTGTGATATAATTGAGGAAATATAGCCATAGACTTCACAGATATTACCCGAAAAGAAAAAAAAAAGCGATCTCTTAAGGTTTACAAAATCCCTAAGTGTAGATAAACATCAACCTTAATGGGAAAGAAATAAGAAGAAAAAGAGAAAATAAAAAAATAAAAAATATGTTTAGATATATTTTTATTTTTATATTTTTAAAAATTATTATTAAGAAGTGTTTTTTAAAATTATTATCAAAGTGAAGAAAAATAAAATATAAAGGATAATTGAAGTTGTAAATAAAAAAATATTTTATTTCATTATAAAATAAACATTCAGAATAATAAAATAAATTTATAAAATATTAAAAATTATTTTTTTATTTTTTATTTTTAAATTATACATTTAAAATTACAATATTTAAAAATAAATTTTAGAAATATGGTACCAAGCAGATTTTTTTTGTTTTTAAAAATAATAAACAAATAGATTCATAATTTCTTTCATCATGTTTAGTTAAATGAAAGAGCAAGAAAATAAAAGATAAATTATTTTCTTGATTGAGTGAAAAATGGGAAGAAAGAAAAGTTAATAAAATAAAATGACAATATTTATTAAAATATTTTTAATAATTTTATATATAAATTATATAATAAAATTTTCAAAATAAAAAATCAAGTGATAAAATTTTATTTTTAAATGTTAAAAATATTAAAAACGAAATTGATGGTTTTAAAACTTGCCAATACATATTTTAAATAGGTTTCTAATGATAATATTTTAAAATTTATTTTACAATTTTAAAGTAAAATAAATTAAATATCAATATTAATGTATAAATTTTAATATAAATTAATAAGTATTAAAAATTATTTAATATATTTATTCATCCTAACTTTTGATTGTTTGCAAGCTCTGTTTAACAAAAGGTGATGTTATTATTATAAAAATCACTTAGCTAATTCCTTTTTTCTTCTTTTATACTTAATCTTTTCTCTAAAAGTGGAAAAAACAAAATTTATATCAAACTTATATAAAGTTTCTTTGCCATTTTTTATCCTTCCTCATTTCTCCTATGATCCAAGGAGATGGAGATGCATTTTCTACTTTCTTTTCTACTCATCAATTTCTCTCTCTCCCATTTTCTTTGCATTCAAACAGTGTAACAAAAGAACACCTTTTCCTTTTTTTTAATAATCTTGGTTAAATGGACACTAAGGTTGAATGACCCCTTATATGACAGTCTTTTCCCAGATCATTCCTTGATCCCTAGCAACATGGACCTTTTAAAACATAGTTGCATGAATGCCTAGCGTAATAACTACTAGGACACATATAATCCTAGCTTATAAATAGGATGGTACTTTCCATATCCCTCTCCTTATTGCACTTATATCTTCTTTCAAATTAATATAAGTTTTCATTTGATGCCATCCATAGGCAATTTACACCATTTTCATCAAATGCCTTATTAGGACCAAACCATTGTCATGACTTAAAGAGAAGGAAGGTCTATTTCAATCACTCGTTCTCTTACAAAGATTCTTGATGGTGAGTTTCGAATTAGGCAATTCCAAAAAGAAGCTAAAAGGATGGAAGTAGAAATTGAGAAGGATGAATTAGTCAAGAAAGTGCATCAACTTTAGAATAAGCTTAATTCTTTGCAAAATAGCTAAGGGCAATCAAGTATCTACTATGGTGAACCTTGCCCAAACTACATCCTAACTCCTTCATCACTCCCAATTTCAACCTAAACTATTCTAACCAATTTAACCATAAACATGACACATCAATGTTACATCCTTTTGTGAATTAGGATTTATTTTTGTTTCTTTTAAAAAATGTAGCAATTAGTTAATTGTTGTGGATATGTTTAAGGTAAAAATTAAATTGGGAAAGTTAAAGTTTTAAGACAAAAATTGAAAAAATTGAATTAAATTAGAGTTAGTATGAAATTAGTTTGAATAGGTGTGTATAAAGGAAATTTAGAAGTTACTATTCCATTTTTGCCCGTAGATACCCTAATTATTACTAAAACACCCTTTAAATATCAACCTACCCTTATAACTCCCTAAAACTAATTAACAACCCCTTCAAACTTTTAGAGCTAGCTATACACCTCTTTCTTCTTTTGTTCTTTAAATTTCTCCATTCTAACCCATTAGATTTGGCAAAAGATTTAGTTAGGAAACTTCAAAAAGCATCACCTACACTTCTTCAATCAAAGTAATCTCCCTAGAAACTATGCTTTGGTTAATGGAAAATGAGTTTTGATTGATAATGGGAATTGAATAGGGATTCAAGTCTTTCTTCTAATTTTAGGTTAATTTAGTGCTGAGTAGGGCAAACTAAACCTTCCACCAAGTTCCTTTCATCTCTTCCATCAATTTGCAAGTGAATAATTTACGTAAACTAGATGATTTTATATTTCTTCACTTGTTTAAATGTTATTTTTCTTGTTAGGAAGTTGTGATAATAGGATGTGTTATGGTAGGAGGGGTTTGTTTTGGGTAGTTGTAAAATAAGTATTTATGATAAATTTATGTAGAATCCTTTTTTAAATTTTGTTATGAGCTTCCATAGTTAAGACAAAATGTCACTAGAGATAGCTTTAAGCCTTGTAAAGTATTACTATACAGATTAGAACAAATATTTGAACGTAAATATTTTATTTATGTTTATAAAAATATGTTTACATTATTAACAATTATGTTGCGATACTAATTTTCTAGGAGAAGCTTAAGTTAGTAGAAATAAAAAAATAAATCTTACCTCGATCACAACTAGTAGATCGTGATAGTCAAACATCCACTCCAAGCATAAGTAACTAACCCATTACAACACATTAAACATCCACCTTTGTGACTAATTTGGATTTGGATTTAGTAATGTCTACTTGACTTGCATAACTACTAAAGCTTTCAAAACATTAACATAATAACATTATAAGCAATAAGATTGGCTATAAAACCTATTATCAACACACTACCAAGGTAGGTTAGGCTCACTTATTTACTCAAGAAATCATAGTAACACTATTATTGAGAACCTTCAAGCCCTACCTACTTTGAAGCTTATAATGGTTTGATTGACTCTTTTAGAGCATCTTGAAGCTTTCAAAGCAATAATGCTTTTATTAGGTGCCTTAGATGCTATATTGTATCATAGTTTTCAATTATGCTAAAATACACATGTTTGAGATCATTCAATAATCTCCCTAAAGAATTGATCTCTAGCTTTCAAAAGTTATTAAGCATTTTTTCCACCTACTTCGCCACAAACAAGACCTAACATAAAATTTTAATAGCATTACTAAACTTCTAGCACCTTGGAAAAATATTCAACTTATTTCAACAATCTAGCATTAAAGATCAAAGACTAACAAAGGGGTAGCAATTCATCAAGTAATAGCTGGGCTTGCTTTTGGATGCTTATCTTTGTCTTTACTGTAAAAAACTAGTCATGACAAAGATAGGTCTATTCGAAAGGGTAGAAAAGCACATGTAATTGAAAAAGTTCAAATAGAAGATGTATACTAATGAAATAGAAGGTAGTAAAAGAGATTCAAGAGTCTTTGGTTTAAGAAGAGAAGGAGATTATTTAGAGAGACTTCTTTTTAGAGGTAAGTTCAATAATTTTAAATCTTTATATGTTACTCCTAATGTCAATATTGACCATGCCCAGGCATTTGAGTTAATGAAATTTTCACTTTTGAAGATATGTCCTTTCCTAGCAAATGAATTGAAATATTAAAAGTTTCATAGGGATTATGGTTATGATACTGACAGATGTGTGACTTTAAAGGATGAAATTGAACACTTAATTTAATTAGGACACCTTGGTAAGTAGAGATAAAGCCAAAAGAGTATCTATTTGAAGGATAAAGAAAGAAAGCAATTCTTAAGAAGAGAGAGCTAGGAGTTTATTATGGCCGATTTGTCCATGATATAGCTAGTGCAAACAATTGTATATAGGCTTTCTAGTTAAGGAAAGATTAAAAGAGCAAGGAAATAGCACTGCAGAAGATTTTAAATATTGAGTTAAAATAATAGAAATGTCACTATGATATGAATTTCTTTCATTAATGAAGATTTGGAAACATTAATAAAGATTATAATGATCCTTTAGTCATTTTAATGCTTTCCCACAACTTCTGGGTTAAGAAGATTTTAGTAAATCAAGGGATTTCCATTAACATGTTATATGCTCAAACTACAACTCATTTGAGCATACCTAAATGCATGTTAAAACCTTACAATGGTATCTTAATTGATTTTTCAGGTAAGCAAGAACAAATCAAAGGAATAATAACTTCAAGAGTGTCAATAGCCCAAGATCCAAAAGCTGGAGGTGAACTCCTAGTTGTCGGATTAACTAACTAAACTTAAAATGATTTTTTTAGGAGGCCTTCCTTAAATCATACTAGAGCATTCATCTCCACACTGCATTTATTGATGATGTTCCTAAACTTCCATAGAGTAAGCGAAAATTATGCTAATCAACTGATTGCTAAGAAGTGTTACATAGCCAGTTTAGAGTATAAGCAATAAAAAGTAGGGATGTATAAGACAAAGTTAGTAGTAGATAATCTACCTCTTAAAATGGAGTGCTAAGCAATCAACCTTACTATCTTGGATTAAAGAAAGATAAATTGAACAAAGCTAAAACCAATTGTTGATGTAGAGGACATACATCTTTTTAGTAGTACTAACAAGTAGACAATAAAAATTACAATCGATTTATCTAGTAAAGAAAAGTTAATTTTAACTTTGCTTCTCTAGAGGCATGTAAAGGTATTCGTATGGAAACCTTTAGATATGTTAGGCATGGATATAACATTACATGCCACCTTGGCAAAACTATTGCAACAAAAAAAACATAATATAGGGACAAAAAGAAAAGAAGCAATTAAAGAAGAGGTGTAGAATTGGCTATAAAACCCATGACCAACATACTATCAAAATAAATTAAGCTCATCCATTTACTTAAGAAATCATGGTAGCACTATTACCAAGAACCTCTAAACCCTCAACCATTTAGAAGCTTATGATGGTTTAACTGACCTTTTGAAGCATCTCAAAGCTTTCAAAGTAATAATGCTTTTGTTAGATGCCTTGGATCTTACAATGTATTGCATATTTTCAATTATGCCAAAATGTATAGGTCTAAGATCATTCAACAATCTCTTTAAAGGATTGATCTTTAGCTTTTGAGAATTGTTAAGCATGTTCTCCATCCTTTTCACTATAAGCAAGATTCCATATAAAATTTTAGTAGGATTACTAAACTTTCAACACTTTATCAGAAAATTCTACTTGTTTCAACAATCTAGCATTAGAGATCAAGAACTTGAACAAATGGGTAATAATTCATAAGGTAATAGCTGGGCTTGGCTTTAGATACTAATCTTTGTCTTTAGTTAAAAAACTAGTCACAACAAAGATAAATTTTCTCAAAAGGGTTGAAAAGTATATGTAATTAGAAGAGTTCAAACAAAAAGGCATACTAATGAAGTAAAAGGCAACAAAGGAGATTTAAGAGCCTTTGGCCTAAAAATGGAAAGATATCATTTGGGGAAATGTCATCTTAGATGTAAGTTCAATATTTATGAACCTTTATATATTGCTTTGTGTCAATATTGACAATGTTTAGGCATCTGAGTCAATGAAATTTTCACTTTTGAAGATATGTTGTTTACCCCTGTAGATAAATTGAAATATTAAAAATTTCAGAGGGATTATGGTTATGATACTAATGAATATTTGACTCTAAAGGATGAAATTGAACATTTAATTCAATTAGGATACTTTGGCAATTACAGAAAAAGCCAAGAGAGTTTCTATTTGAAGGATAGAGAAAGAGAATGATTCCCAAGAAAAGAGAGTTAGAAGCTTGTTATGGCCAATTTGTCCATTACATGGATAGTATAAATAGGTTTGCTAGTGGAAGAGAGATTAAAGAGGTAAGGAAATGGCATTTATGAAAGATTTTAAATGTTAAATTGGAGCGATACAAATGTCACTATAAAATGAATTTTCTTCATTAAAGAAGACTTTAGAAACATTAATAGAGACTACACTGATTCTATAGTCATTTTAGCACTCTTCTATAATTTCTGGGTGAAGAACATATTAGTAGATCAAGGGACTTCCCTTGACATATTATACTTTCAAATTACAACCCATTTAGACGTACCTAAAAGCATGTTGAAACCTTACAACTGTGTTTTGATTAGTTTTTCAGGTAAGTAGGAACAAATTGAAGGAATAACAACTTTAAGAATGTTAATAGCCTAAGATCCCAAACCTAAAGGTGAATTCTTAGTTCTCAGATTAACCAAGTAAGCCTATAATGCTTTCTTTAGGAGGCTTTCCTTAAATCATACAAAAGCATTCATCTTTACACCACACTGTTAATGATGTTCATAACCCTCAATAAAGTAAGCTAAGATCGTATTGACCAATTAATTAGTGGGAATTATTACATAGCTAGTTTAAAGTATAATTAATAGGAAAAAAGGGATAAGTAGGACAAAGTTGGTAGTAAAGAATCTACCTTTAAGGAAAGAGTGCCAAGCGGTTAACCTTGCCATCTTATATTAAAGAGAGATAGATCGGACAAGGCCAGAGCTCATTGCTAACTTAGAGGATATACATATTTTTGTTAGCATTAACAAATGGACAATAAAAATAATAGTTAATCTATCTAGTAAAAAAAAATTAATTAAAACTTTGCTTCTCCAGGGGCACATAAAGATATTCGCATGGAAACCCTTGGATATGCTAGGAATGGGTATAAACATTGCATCCTACCTTAGCAAAATCTGTGCAATAGAGGAAACACAATATGGGGATAAAAAGAAGAGAAGCGATCAAAGAAAAAATGTAAAAACTCTTAAAAGTTGGGTTCATTATAGAAATTGCACATATAACATAGCTAGGGAACATTATAATGGTAAAAAAGGCAAATGAAAAATGCTGAATGTTTGTAGCTTTTACATGTTTGAACAAGGCATGTTTTAACAATACATCCTTTTCTTTTAACATAGATTGGTTAGTAGATGGTGCATTAAGGCTTGAATAGCTTAATTTCAAAAATGCATTTTCATGCTATAATTTATTGAAGATATTTCTAGATCATAAGGAGAAAAAATATTCATCACAAATGAAGGGTTTTATTGCTATAGAGAGATGCCTTTTTCTCTAAAAAATGTTATAACAACTTATTAACACCTAATGAATAAATTTTATATAGATAGAATATAGAAGTCTATATTAATGATATTTGAGTAAAGTTAAAAAGTTCAAAGCAACAATAGAAGGATCTAAATGAAGTTTTGAAAATATTAATAAAGAATAAATTTTAACTGAACCCAGTAAAATGCATTTTTAAGGTACAAGTGAGAAAGTTTTTAGGCTTTATGCTAATAGAGAGAGGGATTGAGTTAAACCTAAAAAGGTGTCAAGCAATCATTAACATGTGAAATCTCAAAACTATTAAGGAGATTTAAATCTTGAGTGGAAGATTAACTACTCTAGCACACTTTATGCCTAAGTCAAGTGATAAATACTTAATCTTTTACAATTTACTTAAGAATGTTATAAATTTTGATTAGAATGATACATGTGAAGAAACTTTTTGTAAATTAAAACAATACTTTTCTATTTCCCCAATACTAACAGAACTAAAGAATGGAAAACCATTATACATATATCTAGCTTTATTTAAAAAAGTAATAAGCTCAATACTAATTGTTAAGGATTAGGGAGAATAGAAACTTATTTAGTTATACTACATAAAGCCAAATGATGATACTAAAAGATATAAAAGCTAGCCTTCACCCTTTTAACAATGTTTATTTAAAGGATGACATAGAAGTGTTAATTGAAGAACCTTTATAAAGGTCTATTCACAAACAAAAAAGACTGGTTAAGTAAGCAAACAAAGATAAAAGGAAATGACTTTAGGCTTCCATTATTAACACCACATTAGAGTTTTTTTTAATTCTCTAACTTGTTGGCTGGGCTTTGATTGATTTGAAAAATGTTAGTAAGAAATTAGATTCCCTTTAGTACAAGGATGTTAACATTTCTCTTTTCATTATTGATTGAATGTTACTTTTGCATAATCATGATAAAAATGTTCAATTGGCTAACATGATGGGAAGTACCAATTTTGGATGAATGGCTATTAGTCATCTTAATAGTGGATTGTCCATGGTATTATCTTTTATATCTCTTCTTGTTATTCAAGAAAAAGCTTTGTTAAAGTTTAAAAGTGTAGGTCTAAACACAATAGTAAGCTTATAGGGTTGGATAGTTAGAACCTAGAAAGAAAGAGTTAAAAGCTTGCCAAGAGGTTATAAAAAAAGTTAATAACCATTATTTAGAGATAAAGAGATTAATAGAGAAATCAAAGGATGAACGAATAGGATTATAATCTTTAAATGAGAATTTGTTAAAAGAGAAAGAAAAGCTTTCTATTAAGCTTACTGCTCTTCTAATAAGGTATGATCATTCCATGAATAGCTATTAGCTTGTGAGAAAATGTAAGGAAGGTCAAGGTTATTTGCTAAAGTTGCAAAAAAACTTGAGTTAAATGTTATAGACACTTTTGGTTATGCCAAGTTTCTTTAAAGTTTCCCCAAGACTAAAGGTAGATTCTTTACTTCAATCTAGGAGTTTAGATTGACCTTTCTAAAATTTCAGAGGAGAAGTAGATGTTCACCCTTAGGGGATTTAATTTTGATACTTTGACGTTTTCTTTTTTAGCAAATAGCTTTTGTACTTTTAACTTTTCTTTTTATTAATGTAATGGGATTTGATATTCAACTAATTATTTATGTTATATTTAAATATTTTATTGGTGATTTATATTTTATCTATATTTTTTGTTATCTAACTTTGCCTAAGTGTTAAAGGATTTGCCCATACTTGAGTTCCAAGGGGCTTACTTAGGCTTGAATGCTAACAGATCAACTTGGGCTTGCATTCTTAGAGGTTTGCTCAAGCTTTTATGAATAACACTTATAATTGTTGAGAAATTTCCTTTTATTAATTTTTATATCATTTAATCACACCATCACTAATCCTAGGGATAGTATAGTTTCATATTGTACACATTCTAAGCATTAAGGACCTACTTTCCTTTAAGGGTTTCCAATTTGCAAGCTTTATTAGGTAATTCATTTTTTAACTTGGAAGGGTCCTTTTGAGGTAGGTGTTAAATTGCCTTTTCAGCTTAATTGTCTTGATCGTTCAGTTTTCTTTAATACTCAGTTATGATGCTTGAAGATTTTTTCTTGTATCCTTATGTTATGGAACCTAGCTAACTTATTTTAGTATTCTATAACTTCTATAAAAGAAGTCTCTTAGACTTTCTCTAAGAGGTCAAGCTCTTGCCTTCTTCTGGGGTCATTCTTTTACTCTGCATACATTGCCTTTCTTTTAGACATAAGTCTTAATTCAACAAGGATCATCACTTTAGTCTTATATGTTAGCCTAAAAGGAAATTCTCTAGTAGTAATTTGAAGAGTTGTATGGTAGGACCATAAAACATTCAAGAGCTTATTTGCTTAATTTCCTTTAGCTTTTTCATGCCTTTTCATTAACCTATTTAATATGATCCTATATGCTAGTTTGGCCTGACTAATGGACTACTACAAGTGTTTGATAAAACAAAGCTTTTGCTTAATGCCTACATTGTTTAGACAATTAATATTTAAATTTTAATATGGCCATCCATATTTATGAATGCTTACTTTTTATTAAAAATTATTAACTCCTTGGTTATGAATTAGGTTTCAATGTTTGTTACTATTGTTTTTGGAAGAACAAACCTACAAATGCAAATTTGTTAGTTATATTTCTATGTTATATTTTTAATATAAGGTTCAATAACCTTTATATCTATATGTTATGGATTTCTAGAAAAATTACCCACTATTCTAGTTTGTTATGGTTGCAAGCAGTTTAGCTTCTATCCATTTAATAAAATAATCAATTATCGTTAAGAAGAATTTTCCTTTCCTCGAGGCTTTTGGAAATGGTCCTAGGAAGTCTAATCCCTATTGGGTGAATGGCCATGATAGACAGATTTGCTCCTAGGGTGTAGATTGTTTTCTTTGCACCTTTGCATTTGGATATTTCTATCATATTTTTAATATATGATTTAATAACCTTTATATCTATATATTATGGATTTTTAGAAAAATTACCCACTGTTCTGGTTTGTTATGGTTGCAAGCAGTTTAGCTTCTATCCATTTAATGAAATAATTAACTATTGCTAAAGAGAACTTTCTTTTCCTCGAGGCTTTTGGGAATGGTCTTAGGAAGTCTAATCCTTATTAGCTGAATGGCCATGATAGGTAGATTTACTCCTAAGGTGTAGATTGTTTTCTTTACACCTTTGCATTTTGTTGACATTTATTGCACTTTCTAACTAGTTGGAGTGCATTAATCTTAATTGTTAGCTATAAGTAACTGAATTGAACCATATTTTATGTTAAAGTTAATCCGTCTTGTGGCTTTTGTAAATCCTTTCATGGAATTCTTAGAGAATGTAATAAGAATTATTTAGGTCTACACACTTTAAAATAGGCAAAGAGAATCCTTTTTTATATAGCCATCCATTGTAAGTAAAGAAAAAGGTTACTTTCCTAATCACTTTCCATACTCCTAGCCTACCATTTAGTCGTGTCCCATTATGCAAATATTCTACTATTGGCACTATCCATGTTTGTTCTTTGCTAATAATCTGGACATCTTTTTTGAAGACACATGAACTTTTTACCATCTTTTATATGATCATTTTATTATTGAATACAATGTTAGCATTGATTAACTTTATGAATGTGTACACTTAATCATTTTAATCTTTATGGATCCTTTTGATATCATATCAAAAAATGATTAATAGTTCTTTGGCCATTTCGACATACATATCATCAATAACTCTTTTTCTTTGTACTCTTCTTTGACTTGCTTCATCACTAGTTATGAATAGTTTAGTATTTTTAGCCTTTTTGCTCCCACTTCTTTAGTAAGTAGTAACCCTACTATCAATGTGGCATGGAAGTCAAATTTTAATGAATATTCTAAGGTTATCCTAATTAAACCTTCCAAAAATAATTTTAACTTTATTTCTATTTTTGTTCAAGAAATTGTTTACATATAATGTTCATTGATCCTTTAATGTTTCTTTATTGATCAAGTGAGCTCAACAACAAAACTTTCTAAGGCATGGGCTTTGATGGCTTTTCTTAGCTTGTATATTATCTTAAACTCCAATAGTTCTATAAATCAAGATTCTAATCTTCTGGCTATGTTAGGCTTTTAGAGGACTTGACAAATTGGCTGATTTGTTTTGACAATAATATGGAAAGTTTGAAAGTACAACCTAAGCTTCCTAGATATAATTAAGAGGTGAAAGCTAGCTTTTTGATCCTTTAGTATTATTTTTTAGCTTTATGAAGTACCTTACTTATAAAGTAAATAGGTTTTTATTCTCCATAATCCTTAACAATTAACACTGAGCTTATTGTCTCTTCAAATGCATCTAGATACGTGTACAAGGGTTCCCACATAATTAGAACATTATTTATACTGGGGAAGGGTTAGTTGAAGTCTTGAACTACAACCATGTAAGCCATGCATCCATTCTTGATAATCCTTTGAACTTTAAAACTAGAAATTATTTTAGCTATCTCAAAGTGCTTTTGCCCCTAAAACAGAATAAACAAGGCCTTTTCTATAAGAAGGCTACTAGTTTGTCAATGAAATCATCTAAATATAATAAGCGGATAACTAATTCATTCCTAAAATAACACCATAATCTAGCATTTCAAACATAATCAAATTAGTAGGCATTAATTGATCATTCATAGCATAGGATAAGCATTTATAACTAAAGTAGCTATCATAGTTTTACAATAGGAGTGGCTACTAACAAAAACTTTTATAATTTATTGCTCAATTTAGTTTTAGTGATTACGGAAACAAATTTCATAGAAGTAAAAGAATGGGTAGCTCCATGATTAAATAACACAAAGGCTTGTAAACTATTAATTTCAAAATTACTTGCAACTATAGCATTTGATACATGTGCTTCCTATCTAGTTAAGGTAAATACTTTAGCTTAATTTCTAGCTATATTCTTCTATTAGCTACTTCTACTACTGCCTAGTCTCAAATTTACTTGGGATCTTACTAAAGTTGCAACTTGTGCTAGTAGTATACTTTGATATAAAGTAGGTTAATTTGCACTATAATATATAATATTTCTAGGATATTCTCTCATTTATCTCTTAACTACTCACATCTGTAACATACAATATTACTCTAGTTGCAAGGTCCTCGATGTTTTTTCTATACTGGATATACTAAGGCTAATCTCCCTAAACATTGCATTTACCTTGAAACTACCATTTCTCAAAGCCTACAAAAGCATTATAGAAAAATTATTGGCTTTTTGGACCTTTCCTTTTTAGATATCCACTAAATGTAATTCTTAGATAAGTTGGACTCAAGAAAGATTTGCTCTTCTTACTTAAAAAAATATTAAATGAGGCATTGCCCTTACATTGGGTGTAAAACTAGGTTCCTCTGACCTATCTCACTTCCTACTTCTAGATTATGCCTCTTATTTCCATCCTCTTTTTTAATTTGAATTTAGCTTGGAGTGCTCAATTTATTGCATACTAATAATTGGTGGTTTTAATAATATGAGTGACATTCAAATAGTGATCTTGTAATCCATTCACTAATATATCCACTTTAGCCTTTCTAATGGGAATTAGGTGACCTACATAACAAGATAAATAGGAATAATGTGCATCATATTCATTGATAGAGAGAGGTTCTTGTTTTAGATATTCAAACTCCTTCACCAATGCTTCTCTCACTCTAGGTGGCAGCAAGTGATTAATAAAACTTTCCTAGAAAGTTTTAAGGTCAAGGGTGTTACCTTTGCATCTAGAGAACCAATAATGTGTTATATCTCCCAACTAATATATCGTTAATTCAATTATCATCCACATAAAATATAAGAGTATTCTTTCATATTTTTTAATTTGAGCTAGAAATTGGTATGGATTTATAGTTAGATCCAAACTAGTAAAATAGGGTAGCTTTATTTTGTTAAATTTCTGAACAATTCATAGCTTATTATCCACATTCTCCTTAGGAAAGGTTTGTTATCTCTCTCAGGTCTCTCCTTAATTAGAACCTTGATCATCCTAGTTCTACGTTGATTTTGCTCCCATTCTAGTTAGAGCACCTAAGCTATTTCAATTATGATTTGCTATTTAAAAGTTGCAATCCATGGAAGGATGTTCTAATCATTATCTCTTTTATACTAGCTACTTGAGCTTGTGAACCCATGGATGACTCTTCATCACTAAGATCATTAGCTTAATGACTAGTTAAATCTAACATCTTTTCTAAATTCATAGAATTTTCCACTTATTTAGATAAAAACATAAATCAACTACAAACAATCTATAATAAGTAGCTCCACCACTATATCCTTAGGAATTTTAAGGTCTATCAAAATGATATTAATGATATGTGATCCTAGGGGCACATATATCATTAATACAGTTTTAAGCAACACTTATTTAGTTAGTAAATAAATATAACTTAATTAACCTATCCTGGGGCCTTGTTTCTTACTAGAAACTCTAAACCATGCTTTAATATTGACTTTATCACAATCTTCCTAAGCCATGATCGGTGTGGAGTCTATTACACAATCATATGAATTTTCATATATAATATTTTGAGATATTTACAAATAAGTTTATATGCACAATGTTAGCAAGGTAGAGAAATTAAATATGCTTACTTGCTCTAGTGATTCAAGATTAAGATAAATTAACTAACTGTAATATGTACAAAGTAGTCCTCATAGTATTTCAAATCTAACTATAAAAAAATATTTTTATGGTTACTTTGTACAAAATAAGCCATAAAGTGTTTACTCCTATGATGTTAGTAGTGGAAGAGCTTTTATAGTGATATCTATAAAATTAAACAAATAAAAGAGTGAGTCTAAGACTTAGTAAGTAAATAATCTACTTCGATTAATCTATTAGATTTATATACAAAAGAATGATTGCAAAATTCATACCATTTAGATCATTCCTCAACTCATAGAAGTATACTACAATATACATAAATAATAATAATTCCATTTGAATAAATGATGATAAATAAATAAAATAAGAAAGCATTTAAATCTTCTTATGACTCCAAGTTAGTCTTATCCTTTCACAAACTCAACCTTGTCCTTCCAAGGTTTATTTTATCCTTTTACAAAGATTTTCTAGGTCTAGTTTTATTTCTTAATTCAAACAATTAATCTTCCTCTTTCACATTTCTCATCACAATCATATCCTATTCTAGGATTTTTAGCATCATTAATTAAATACAAATACATTCATATGCTAAATATGTAAATATATAAACCATTTATCATTCTAATATCATATCATTTCAAACATGTAAAATTGGAAATAACAAGGTAGTAGTTGACAATACAATCGATTATAGGGATTTGAAAGTAAAATATAGTCCTTATAATAAACTATATCCATCCAAAGAGCAACCCTTTCTAAAATAGTTAATTGTGTAGTCGATTATAAGCCTTCCGAGTGCAACTTTTAAGGTTATAATTAACTATAAGCTCAAATTTTATAGAATTTCTTCATTTTCACTATTTATATGGTATTTTTACTTTAAAAAAATTAACACATATCATTTCGACCTCAATTTATTCACTAAATCAAGCACCAATAATGATATTTCATCTAAAATTAACAAGAAAGCATGTCACAAACAACTTTATCACCAAACAATCACAATATATTCAATTTCTCATCAACTTAACATTTATCTAATTCAAAATTAATCTAAAATCATACAAAATTATCTAAATTAAGTAAATTGCTTACTTACCTAGATATGGAAAAGGTAATGGAGGTTAAGAATTTCAATTAACTCACCTTAGTTAACCAAGAATTCAAAAATTAGGATTAGGTCTGCAAAATTGCTAATCCCTTATCTAGAGCAAAATCTATGAAGCAATTATTCCTAAGCTTTAAATTAAGATTGTTTACCTTGACTAACTAAGAATTGTTAAGGATTAAGTTGAATCAATAGCTTGCACCTTATAAGATTTGAAGAAGTTAAAGAAAAGAGATTGAGAAGAAGTTGATGGTTACTCATTAAATGAAATGGAATGTTTAGGAATTATTGGGTTTTTATTGACCTTAATGGTAGTTTAGGGATTTTATAAGTGTGGAAAGGCAAAATTGGAAAGGACCTTCCTAATTCTCCTTAATTCACAATTACTTAATCCCAACTACATTTTAATATTTTAATATTTTATTTTCTCCTTCTTTCACTATTTTACCTCATGTTCCACCATAAAATCCTATTATTTCATATAGAATTCTCATTTAAAAAGAATTATAATAGTTAAAGAATTATTTTTATATGCAAAAATATTCTAATTATTTTTAATTTATTAAGAGGTGTAACATGTTAATTTGTTTCAAAATGATAAGAAGAATGATATTTATAAGTGTTAGGCAAATCTAAAATATTAGTTATTAATAGTAAATTAACATATTAGATTTAATAATATCTCAAGAATGTAGTAGTTGGTCAAATGTTTCACCAACATATGAACTTTTGACATGAACTATGATGACGATTGAAATGCCCTCAGATGATGGTTATTTTAAAAATTGACATTTTGAACTTTTGTAGTTTCCCATAACCTTATAAATGTAATTCAATACGTGTCTTTAGATTTTCTTACTTTCTTTATAAATTCATAACTATTATTATTTTAAATGTCAGTTAAGTGCAAAACCAATGCCATTTAAGTTTGTCATTTCCTCAATAAGAAATCTTTAGAATATCTTTTTACTTCTATTTTGTAAATAACCAATACTATGAGAATTTACAATTGACATGCTTTAATTAGGAAATATTTTATTTAAAAATTATTTTACTATAACTTAAACACTATTAGAAAACACACTAACCATCTTGTAAATTCACACCAAATTTCATAGTCACAAATACCATTTTTTTAACTTATAAAATTTAATTCAAATTGCATATGTTGATTTTTTTTGTACAAGTGCAACTAAATTTAGTGATAAATATGATGTCAATTATTATAAAATAACCCTGACATCATTTTTTTTTGCATATTTTTCTTATGCGAATATAAATATTAACACATTGAATGTGAATACACAAAAATATAAGAAAAGAGAAATCCAGTTATCAAAAGTTATCAAAATTTATTATACAATTTTATTCATTTTCATAAATTGTTACATCAAAAAAATATAATTTTTCATTAATATTGCATTAACAAAAAACAAAGGACAATATGTACTATGTAAATTTATTCATATTTTATTTCTTTCCAAATCATTACATCTATATGTATTCCATAAAAAACTTACATATAAAACTATATTAAATCATTAATACATAGTTATAGCATTGCCACTATGTATCTAAATAAAGTTTAAAATCAAAATTAAAATTTTCATTACAAACTATCATGTGTTGAAGAAACCTAATATGTTTTTCTTAAGTTGAAGTACTCTATAAAATTCTACAAACATCACAATCCACTCCTTGCATTAAAGGAGTAGATGGAATATAAGGGTAACACACTTATCCTATTGTATATTTAGAAATGCTTTGAATATTATAAGAGCATGAACATTCCATCTAACTACAATTATTTTCTATTCTTAAATATTTGATTATAAAAGATATCTGTAGTTAGATGGCATGCTTTCATAAAATTTGAAATATTTCTAAATGTGTAGCAAGAATGGGCACGTTATCCTTATATGCAACCTAAACATAAAATGGGGTGAGAAAGAAATTTATAAGTAGTATGAAAAATAATGGATGTTAGTTAGTCACCCAAAACTAACATCTTATGTATCACAATTTTTAAAGTAAGTGACGGTTGCCATAACATTTAACATATACTAATTCTATAACTAATTTATAAAATTTTTACATTTTTAAAAAAATACTTCAACTACCTTTTGGATGATGATTATCCAAAAAATTGATGTCTTGAATTTTTGTCCTTTTCTAAAAACTACGTAAAAGTCAAACTTTAGATGTTAGTTATGTTTAAAACTAACATAGTAAGTTTCTCATTATTTTTAAAAATATCATTGCATCAACATAGATATTGATTATAATTAATATCCATCATTTTAAGTTTACATATAATTTTAAAAAATGTCTTTACATCAAAATTAACGTCAATGTTAATAATAGTTGATGTTTACGTAGTAATGTTTTTTGTAGTGGTGCTTTCATATATAATGCATGAAATGTATTGGTTTGAATATGAATTGAGCCTTTTTTTTCAAAAAAAAAATGTCTAATCTAACCGTATTAAGATAATACAAAATTGGAAGATCGCTTTTTAAGTTTGATTACTTTTATTAATTATTATTTAAAAAATTAAATTATTATATAAAATAAAAAAATTAAGTAGATAATAAAATATTTAATTGTACTAAATTTAATATTTTATCCTAAAAATTATTAAATATAATTATTTTATAATGTATATTTATATTTATACAATTAAATTCATATAATTAGATCGAATCAATTTGATGAATATAATTATAGTCTAAATCCTACTCAAATATTACTTAAATCATGAAAAAGATCCTATTAGTATTTGGACCATAAAAAAATTATATATTTTTTTATGGTTAAACAAGTTTACTTTAAATATAAAGAACAACTCATTTTGATAAGAAAAGAAATAACAAGAAGTGACATGTGATTGTTACATTAGATATATTACTATTGAAATGGGATATTAATATGGAATGAACTTCTATATACCACTCACACAATGCTATAAAGGTGTACATGGATTAGGTTAGGTGGGTTTTGGGTTAGGCTTATCAAGCCGAATTACATGAAATTTATGGCCCAAGCTCAACTTAACTTGTTTACTTTGAAAAAACTTTGGCTTAACTTAGTCCATTTTTTAATGTATGGCCTGATGGCTTTGGTCGGTACTTTGAGTAAAATAATTTTTTAAAATAAAATATGTCCATTTAAAGAGATAATATGATATTTAAATATATAAAATATTTAATTATATTAAATTAATTTTTTATATTAAAAATAATTAGATGTAATTATTTTTTAATAAATAATTATATTATTAAAAATAAATTAATATAATCATCTTGAGTTAACCTAGCTTGTTTTTTTTTTATTTAAGCTTGAGCCTGGCTTAATTATTAATAAGGTCATTAAAAAAAACCTAACAAGCCTATCGAGTAAAAAGAGAGCCTAAACTTTATCTTTTTTCAGGCTAGGCCTATTGGGTTAGACAACCATGTACAACTTTATGATGTTGTAGATCAACACCATTTATTAATGCTAGAGATTCATTTTTACAACTTGAATGATAAAAGGTAACTTGTTATTTGATATTTATGAATTGACCCCTAAATTTACTTTATTTATTTTGACAGTTAACAATTTTTTTTTAGGCCAAATCCATTTATAACCCAAATTCGGATTCGAATCCAAGAAAGAATTGTGAGGGGCAAAATGTATTTTTGTATTATATATTAACTATAATATTTTTTTATCTCTTATTATGATAAGTGTTATTTTTATAATTTACTATGTGGCAATTTGTTATTTCTTTTCAATAGAAATTTAATTAGTTATTTCTTCTCTACTTGAAAATAAGTTATAAAATAAAAAATATATCTGTTTCTATATTATATATTAACTATGATATTTTTTTATCTCCTATTAAGATAAGTATTATTATCAATTCATCATGTATCGATTTATTATTTTTTTTAATGAAAAGTCAATTTGTCATTTTTTTTCTACTTGAAAGACAAATTATGGAGTGCAAAATATTTTCTTTACATTTATTAGCCACCAACAATTAGTAATAAATGTAAAGTCATTAATTGCTTTTTTATTTATCTTTTTTATATTAAATTAATTTTTTTAAAAATTGAATTTGAATAACTAGCATTATCTTACATTAAAAAAATTTTATTTTAAATTTTGAATTGATAGATTATATTTGTAAAAATGTGTTTAAAATATTTGAATTGAAAATTAATGATTGATATTGATAAAAGCTATGTGATGAAATCAAGAAAATCATCTTTCAATTCAAATTCAAAATTAATTACTAATTTAGATTAATAGAATGGTGATTTATTTCTCTCCTTAATTTTTTTTTATAATATCACCTTCTATATGTCAATCAATCATTCAATATATATGCTTAATTATTTTATTTTTAATAGTAAATTAAGAATTAGGTAGAAAGTAAAGTAGATAATTACAATTATTAATGAAAAAAAATCAAATGTTGAGAATTTGATAAATAGCAAAAAATTAAAAAAGTAATCTTCTAATTTGTAATTATTTCATTCCTTGATTTCTTTTAATCAGCAATTGTAATCATCTATCATAGTCTTTTAAAGTGTATTTTATATTTCAGAAAAATTGAATTCATACATAAAAAATTAGTTTTAAAAAAACTTCATTTGTGTTTTACCTTTTAATTATAAAATTAATTATATATTTTATATTTTAAAAAATAAACAAATAAATAAATAAACAATGCACTAATCGCTTTATCAAATAATAATATATTATCATTTAATTTTTAATTGTAAATTTTAAAAAGGTGGGATCTAAATTCTTTCCTTTTTTGTCTTTTTTTTTTCATTTTTAAAGAGATATGGAATTATCTACTTCATAATAATAGAGAAGTATCAATATAATATATGTAAAATATTGTTGTAAATCCATGGCATACAATATAAAGACTTAATGCAACCAATCTTATTGCATATCTTATTTTATAACTTGCTAATAGAAGCGGTCATTTATAATACTTTGTTATATTTTTTAATATTAATTAATTGATAATTATATTATTATAATCATATTTATTTTTAAATAATTAATGTACATTTATAATGTTATATAGTATTGAATTGTTTTTTTTTTTCATGCAACAAATAAATGACTTCCTAGTTATTAATATTTATTATGGGGTGTAATTATTAATATTTATTCGAATTATCTTCATAAAAAAGACATGATATTCATTGGTTTAAGTTTCTAATAAAGTGAGCATTAGTAAAAGAGAAGAAATATATGTCAACATATATTTGAAATCTTCTAATGTAAGAGAGTGGAAAAACTTACAATTATCTTCATGAACTCAAACAAAAGTCAGATTTACATATTTCATTATTACTTCTTAATATAGTTATAATTATTCCACATATAACACGAGTATGTATTTTTTTAATCCCTATTAAAAATCATTTAATATCATTTTATGCTAATATTTAAAGCCTATTATCACTCCTTGTGACCACGGACCATTCCAATTTTCAAATTTCAATTAATTGACTATTTTCGATTAAATTATGATATTAAAGTTCTTACACATAGCCTTAATCATTCATCAATTCTATATTCCTATTTTAATTTAAAATTTGTATAAATATTCAATGCTTATATTCCTTCTTTTTATTATTTAAAATAAAAAAATTTTTATTTGAAGTAAATTTCATATCTATATTTTCTTTTAAAATTTTTCTATTTACAAATTTCTCTTTAAAAAAAAAAAATCCCTTCCGCAACATCCTTCTAAAAATTCATGTAAAAAAATATTTAATAGAATGTTTGTCATTTTTGTATTTTATTTAACCATTTTACTTTCTTTCTAAATTTAATATATTATAGTTATTTAAATTTCTATCATCTTTTAAATAAATGAAAAAATTATACATCTACTAATAAATCATATTTAATATTTACCTTAAAAAAATTATAATTATTTTTTTGAACTAATTTTAATATTTATCTTAAAAATCTTTAAAGAAAAGATATGGATATATGGTATATTATTTAATATATATGGAATCATCTGTTTCGCATAAGAAGTATGTTTTTGTAGAAAGTTAAATTTTTTAAGAAGTAAATTTCTTTATAAATTTTCTGAAAAAGTATTTAAAATTATTTAATTAACATTAAGAAATTGATACTTCATAAAAACTAACCTTTAGTATATTATTTAGTTCAATTTTAAACTTTAGTGGCATTTGGTTCACAGGATCTTACATTCCTAGGAAAGTATACATTCCCGGGAATGTGATTCCTGAAAATTTAATTAATGAAAATGTAACATTCCTATGTTTAGTTCACTATAAGCTTTTCTGGAAATATTTTAATATCACACTCCCATTACATAGAAATCTGAGATACCCACCTCCCCCCATGGAAATATTTTAGGGGAATATTGGGGTAAAGAGATTCCTGATAATGTGACATTCCTGGGTATTTTTTTTTTTAAATTTTGAGCCAAACATGAGAATGTAATATTTCCTTAAAACTTTTCCAGGAATGTTAAAAATATTTCGCGAATCAAACATCACCAAAGGTTTATAAAAAAAAAAGAGATATTGATGAATTTAAATTATCTTTAACTATCCTTTGTGAAATCATATTTCTAATATCTCTTTCCACTATAATTTTTCTAAATTTGTAAATTTTAAAATTTTAATTTACTATGAAAAAATAAAAGAGGTTTATAAAAATATTAAGATGACTTATTTATATATATTTTAAATTATCTTAATATAATTAAAATTAAATATAATTTTGATAAATAAAAATAATAATTAAGTAATTGATACAATAAATAATTATTTCTATTAAATTTGTGTAAAGTAGATAAGAAATATGCAATTTTTTTATTTTTATATTTGAATATTAAAATAATAAAGATAACAAATATAAAATAATAAAAAATAATATAATAGTTATATATAATAAATACATTTCTGTTTAGAATTCAACTTCTATTATAATTATATTTATGATACAATATTTAAGATTTATTTTATATAATTTTATATAATACTCATTCTATTGATTATATTTTATATAATTAATAATTATATTTAAATAATTATGTTTATACTTTATAATTAATAAATTATATTTATTATAATTTTTGGATAATGAGAATAAAGTATTAAAATACTCATTAATTAAATTAAATAGGGATGATTTTACATTTTTTATTTATACATGATATGGAAAGTTCTTCTTACTGATCCCAATCAAAGGACTTAAAGATTTTCTTCTTCCTAAGATGTTGCATTTTTCGTACTACTTTTGCAAGCCAAATAACCTTCATATCTGTCTATATCTATTATATATTTATAATTTCATCTAAAACTCTTCTCTATGCAAATTTTCCTCCTAAAACAACCTTAAAAAAAATTTATGTCAAAGAGCATGGAATGATTGCCATTTTTATATTTTGTTAAACTAATTTACTCTCTTTTTAAATTTAACATATTATAATTATTTAATTTTATATTCTCTTTTAAATAAATTAAAAAATTTAGCAATCTACTAATAAATTATATTTAATATTTATCTTAACAATTTTATAATTATTTATTTTTCATTCAAATATATTTTACCTCCTTAATAAATTTTGTATATGCTCATATTGTAAATCGTTATAGTACTTTTACATACTTACCTAATATTATTATAATGCTAATATATGAGTATATATTTTATATTTGTTAATACTTTATTTTAGTAAAATTAATTTAATTCACAATAAATATATATTTAAATTTTATATTATAAATATATTTTAAAATATTTTACTTACAATATTATCTTTTCATTTCTCACTATATTTTAGTTATATTGAACTTTAAATTATTAATTTTATAGTTTCACTAATATTTTTGTTAGTTGAGATTTCAAACACACCAAATTTAAAATTATTTCTATGGAAAATATTTAAGCTATATAAAATAATTATCTTTTTTAAATGCATTTTATATTCTTAATGAATTATTTGTATATATTTATATTATAACTATAAATTATTATATTGTTCATACATAATTAGTCACAATGTATTTATTGGTAAAAAAAAAAACTATTATACTATTAAATTAATTTTGAAGTATGTAAGTTTGACAAGATTCAATATATGATCTCTCAAAGTTTTTTTATTATTGATTTCAATATTTTATATTAAAGTTTTCATAAAATAAAACATTTTTATAAAAAATTTAGAAAATACAAGTAATATTTTTATGTTTTTAATTGTACAAATTATTCTAATTTCATAATAATTTTTTTATCCATGAAACATATATCTTTATAATTATTTGTGATCATGAAACTTATATATACATATATATTATTCTTAACTTAAAAAAAAAAGCCCTCATATATCACATCGGAATTAAGCTAGTTCCTTCTAAATTTCCTCTATGCCTTATAACGTGGTCAACTGATTTTGTTGCCAAAATGAATGACTTATAAAAATTCTTTCGATACTTGATATCAATCATCATCAATAACAACAACAACAACAATAACAAAGTCTTATTTCATTAAATGAGGTCAGTTACATGAATCGTGCGACGCCATTGGCTCTATTGAAAACCAAGTTGATATCAATCATCAATCATGCTAAATAATTTTCAGTCTTAATGTCAAAAACAAATAACTTTCTTCTGTAATAATGTCAAAAACATATATAGCATAGCCACATTCATTGGTGGGAAGGATTGTGGTGAAATTATCCTAATCAGCAGAAGGCAATCCCGATTTCTCCGCTATAATTAGATTCCTTTTCCCTCAATCTTAGAAAATTAAGTTGCGATTTGCTCTTTTTACCTTAAACTCTAGGAACCTTCACTTCCATTCACCATGGACAGCAATCGTTGATGCTGAATTGGCTTGCGAAAATTGAGATGGTCCAATAGATCTAAGAGATTGTTTAGTTTGAAAATTGAGATGGCCGCATAGATTTAAGAGATCATTTGGTTCGCCTCAATAATATGAAAAATTCTATTTATTAGGAAATAAGAAAAGAGTAAGTTATTCAATTGATCATTATCTAACAAATTAAAAGAAATAGAACTTTCTGAAATATTCTGTTTATTACAAAATATAGAAAGTTACTTACTTACCTTCCTTTATATAAAGTCTATTTTTATGTTATTTATGGATAAAATAACAAAATTATTTTTATTAAATTTAATTAATAATAACTAAAATTTATTAATTTATGTTATAATAATATTGAGGATATAATAATTATTTTATTTAGATTTTTTAAAATATCTAAAGTTGAATTAAACAAAATATAAAAAGTTACTTCCTATAAAATATTACTTCTTATGTGTCAATCAAATAACTTTGAATATTTCTCAAGAAATTCATATAGGAAATTATTTTCTTAAAAACTTAATTTTTTGTGGAGAGTTACTTTGTGAACTAAGGGGTAGTTTGGTTTGTAGTAAAAATTTGAAAAGTTGTATTTTTCAGAAAATAAAAAATTGTGAATTGTTTGGTTACCCACAAAACATAGGAAATCATTTCTCAGAAAATTGTATTTCCCATAGAATGTAGGAAATCATTTACCTACTCTCCCTTAGGTAACTTCTATTTCCTAAGAAATGTAACTTCCTTCATGTCAACCAAACAACATTGAGAACTTTTCGGAAAATTCACATAAGAAGTAACTTCCTAAAAAATTTAACTTCTCACAAGAACTTATTTCCCATATGAACCAAATGATCCCAAAATAACTTCCAAGACTAGTACCCAACACAACTCTAATTATCAATGAATCTGCGAGGAAAAAAATTTGCAGCTCAGTACCGCCAGAAATATTACGGGTCCAGTTGTGCTATAGTGAAGTTTGACAGAAATCAATGCGGCCAAGAGTTGACATAATAAAATGCTTAAGTAGGTGGGAATAATAACCAAGAGACTTCTAAACATAAGAAACTCATGTCAAAAGACAAGGAAACTTCAGATACTTGATATAAATATTACAAAAGACTAATTAGGAGATAACTCTCAAAATAGCATAGCAAACAACTTGCTGAATCTCAGTTTTTTAAATGGTGAAAAGATCGTTTGGGATTTAGAATACAGCTTTTGCATGCTTCTGTCATTCAATCAAGATATCCTAGATCGAATTTATTGTCTAAAGCTAAACATTTTGCTGCCCCTCATATCCAAGACAGAATTCCTTAGGTTAAATAAGACAACTTGTCTCAATGTCTTTAATAATGGTTTTCTTATAAAAAACTACAGGCTTTTTCCTTCTTACCACCTTATCATTCATAAAAGCTCTGCTTCTTTTGCTTAGCATGTTCACCGCATTTTGGCTGAGAAAACAAATTTAAAACCACTTATCATAATCTGACTGATCAGATATAATAAACAAACAAAATGGATGAAGCCGTCAAAAACTTACAGTGTAAGACAATTACAGAAAAGGATATGCATTAAATTCTATTTCAATCATTCTCAGATTTCAAGATGATACCTTTTCTTTAGGGCGTAGAGTGGCATCTATATCATTTGCCAATTGAGCGACACATGAAATCCATCAGTTCTCCAAAAGAGGATTCTGGACCTGCAGGCTGCAGTGTTTTAACATGATAATCAGGCCGACGAAATGGAAAATAAAGTAATCATTAGAAATATACACCATGCACAACTGGCTAATGAACAACAATAAACAAAAATTCTCAACCTTGCATAAACCCATGACTTCTATTCTAAACCCAGTAACCCCCGTTGAAGTCAATTACGACATGCATGATCTTGTTAAAAGCATTTCCTCCTAAGTTCACTGCGGTGTTTTTAGAGTCTTCAACCTAGCTTCTGAACTAATTTCTTACCACGCATATCAGAATGTTATTTTAGTCATTTTCTATGAAACAAAATTCTAGGCAACATGTCCAGTTTCAGACAACAAATTCTATCTATAATTAGATTCAATTGTATGTGCTGCAAATCCCAGCTTCAAATCCTTACCGATTAAGTACTGAATGCGCATTTGCACAATGGTTGTCGTTTGTCGTCCCTTGACTTCGCGAAAGATCGCCTTCACCATCTTCTGATCAGTACGTCATCCTTTTATCCTATCTTCGCCTTCCTTCACCGTCGTCCTCTTAAACCGACGATCTTCCCGTCGTCCACAACCTCATCCTCTTACCGTCGGCCTCTGGCTTCAACTTCTTCGTTTCTTCCTCTCAGATCTTCCCGTCATTGATTTTGGGCCAAACTACGAATTGAATCTGGCCCAAAGGTGAATAAGTGACCTCTCAACAATTAGTGCAAAACTGAAAATAAGAAAAAACTTGTGGCCAATCTGTAAATATTAATTATCAGGTTGCATTTGACTCATTTAGATTGCAAGAATAAAAACTGGCCATTGATCCGGCGGTGCAAATCTACATCAGTTTTTAACTGGTGCATAGTACACAATCCTTATTATTTTTCCAAACTAAACGTATGGTTCTGCAAAACCGTGTTGACATTGACTTTGACATACAGAAAATATCGCAACACCTACATTAAATGACAACTCATCTGTGGGGAAAATGACTAAAATACTCTTATGAGTCCATCCATTAGTTTATTGTATATGAGATTATTTTTGTAAAACACAAAAAATAGAGATGATAAAATTAATGCCACAGAGATAATTTTTAAGCATTTCTAATCTCGTGGTGTTATATGAGAAACATGTTCCCAATATGATGTCTTTTCCGATCTATTTGCCAATATAATGTTCTTTTTATTTTTTAGAAGAGATTTTAAGCAAAACGTTGTTAATGAAATGTCTTCCTGACAGAAAATTTTCCCCAATTGTCTGCTCTCTCTTGTGCCACACCCTACCTCATGTATTTATCTCTAACAAGTCACAACCATTAGTATTTGCTCACGTTTAATTAAAAAATAATAATTGTAATTTTTAATATTTAAAATTTAAATCTAAAATATAAATTTTAATACATGTAAATCAGATCAAATTTCTCACAAGTAACATCTTATCTGGTGAAGGTATATATGAATGTGACTTTATTTAACAAACAATTAATTATATTAATAATTAACTTATTACGTTAATGGTTAGTTAATATCCGGTTGATAACAATAACATATACATCTAAATTTAAAATCAAAAACAATTTACACATTAGAAAATATTAAAAGTGTACTTATTGCAATATACACTTAAAAAACCTGTATATACATATTAAGCTTTATCATAAAATTGGTAAAATATTGATAACTTTTGTAATATTATATTTGTAAAAGAATATATTTTCAACGAAGAAAACTTATTTAAAAATTCATAATGTAAAAAAATTTAACTCATTATAACATTCTAAAAATTTTCAACTTTCATAAGAAATTATAAAATATTTAGAAACTAATATTTTTTAAAATTACTATAAAATTTTTAATATATTCCTTTGTAAGAATCATTGCCCTTTCTTTTAATTTCTCTGAACTAATCATTATAATTTCTTCATACACTACAAGCTTTTATTAATTTTCTGGAAACTTTTTTTAACAAGTGCTAAAGAAATCTAAAAACTTTTTTAATATTTACTATATTGAATAATTTTTTAAAAATGTTATAATAATCATAAATTATAATGTTACTAAACTTTTAAAAATTCATATAAATAATTTCTAATTAACTTAAATTTTTAATAAAAATATCATAAACATAAATTTTTTAAATAATAAATTTGTGTGTGCATTTATTTTTTAAATTCACTCACTTTTTTTTAATAAATAATAAAGTTCACAATTCTATAAATATTTTCGACTAGACTCCCCAAAAAAGAGGTATAAAGAGGTATAAATTTTTTTTAAGACTCGAGAACTTGAGCTGGAAATGGTTTGGGAAGATACGAAAGAATGAATCAGGATGACAGGAGATCGAATGAGTGCGTCAGAAAAAGCGGACGAAGTTGGGGTAGAGAGCGTCTTCCATCAGGAACGTTCTCCTTCAAAACGTTTTTATTAAATTTTTTCTTTTGAAAAAAAAAAAATACTTACAGCAGTTTGTTAAAGATATTACAATTCGAATTACTTTATCCCGTGATATTATGGGAGTGAAATAGCTCGATTTTTATATCTTTAATAAGTAACCCATCAACCCAGATCATTCATCTCTTCTCTTCTGTACAATTATTATAATGTCATCAAATTAAAGTATTCATACTTAAAATTTCAGTTTAAATATATAGTGATGAAGTTACATAATTTTAAAAATATATATTTTTATTATTTTTTGAAAATTTTATATAAAATTACATATATTATTAAAAATACATACACTAATTAATAATTTTTATTCTCATTCAAATATTAAAATATGTTTATCTTTATTGATCTTCAAATCCTGCTTCCATAGGTATGGTAGGATGGGCCTACTGATAACCATAGAGCTTGAAAACGGAATAGATGATTTAATCTGTGGATTTCTGAAAGATAGAACAAATTATTGATAGTCTTGTAAAATTCATGTCAAGTTGTTTACAACTTTCAAGGGAGCATAGCGTATTGAAAACTTTAAAGAATGAAAACCCTGAACTTCATCAATTCATCGCACTCCAAAAGCAAGTTTGCGTAAAGAAAATTGAATTGTAAAGTAAGCTTCTAAGAAAATAATTGAATTTAAAGGATTATTCATAGATAATGATATAATATACATATATGATTTTTTTTTTTAAGATTTTAACATTATTAATTTGATTGTATGTTTCCCGAGATATCTTGTTCTAACTTTAGTTTTAAATGAATTTAAGATTTATGGATATTAAATCTGCAAACATTTGTCAGATTACATTTCAAACTTTATCACCAAGACCTTTCCTCGGAGTAAATTCCCAAATAGTTACCAGCGGTTCCAAATTTGAAGAATGAAATCAAAGAAAAAGAAAGAAAATAGAAGATTATCTTCGTATTTCAAGAAGATAAATCTTTCATTTCCTTCTTTTCCCCTTTATTCCTAATCATCTGTTTTCTCATCAAGTACGTCACTTAATGATTGATACACGAAATCACATACATTAGAGTCTCAAAACATACAAACTTGGTTCAATGAAACAAACGACAACAAACGTAACATGACCAAGGGTGGGGAAATCAAGTGGGAAAAAACGGCTGGTTTTGTAAATTTAGTAGCCTTTGGGCTTGTAGGCAAGGAAACTGATGCACTGCACTTGACGGACGTTGTCAAATCCAATAATTCTGACGAAGGCATCTGGGTATGCCTTCCTTGCCTCGTCGAGCTCCTTCATCACCTGGGATGAATCTGTGCATCCGAACATAGGCAGCTTCCACATGGTCCATGTGCGTCCATCATAGTACCCTGGGGATCTGTGGTGCTCACGGTAAACGAATCCCGTCTACAATTTTTTTTTTTTTAACACTAGTTAGTAATTAAAAATAAAAGAAATATGGGTGCAATTATAGGAGTAAATGTAATTTATAGCATTTAATTAATAGTAATAACAAGCAAGCCTTGCTAAGCTAAGCTGCTTTATAGTTTTGCAGCTAGCAATTGGGGAATAGGATTCACACCTCTATTTGGAGTTTTTTATTTTTTAATTTAATTATACCAACACTTTTTTTTTTACTAAAAGAAGTTATGCTTACCCATTCAAATTTTACATAATCTACAATCTTTTTATTTTAAAAAGTATATTCTTTATTTTTTATTTTTTGGAGTAAAAAAGATAAGGGCGCGTTTATATATATATATATTTACATGAAAACTTAGAGAAAGTAAATGTAATATAGCATTTAATTAATGGTAAGAACAAGCAAGCCAAGCTAAATTGCTTTGTAGTTTTGCAAGCAGCAACTCATGACCAGGACTCACTTCTATTTCTAGTTTTTTTTTAATTAATTACTGTTGATGGTAAGAATAATTATATACTTATATTCTAATTTTTTTGGGTGATTACTTATATTCCAATTTTTATACTGCTAGTGTGTACACGCATTTTTGAGATATTTTTAAAACACTCTGTTTTAAGTGAAATGAAAATTGTATTTTAATGAGATCTATTTTATGTAAAAGAGGGTGTCTTTGAAAGTATTTCATGAATAATAGCTTCGTCATTTTCCTTTTTACACTTTTACTCACTTTATCACACTCAAGAGAATGAACACTAAAATCAGAAATTCATTTACTAGCATGAGAAATAGAAAGAATTAAAGTGTGAATATAAACACTTTCATAATAATAATGATTAATATATAACAAATTTAAGAAAACTATTAATGCGAGAAACAAGGATGAAAAATGGTATGGATCAATTGATATTGATAATGTACCAGATCGAATTCCAAGCAAGGAACCCAGCCGTTGCGAAGAAGGTAGTCAACCTCCTTAGCTAATTGTGCATCGCTGAGAGTTGGAAGGTACGAGAGAGTCTCGAACTTCTTCTTTCCAAGTGGGGGCCACACCTGCACCAACCAACCACATTTTAATATTTGGTGTTCTTTCCGCGTACAGGACTGGTAATCGTGTACGATTTTAGAATAAAATTTATAATTTTTTTTATAAAGTCTATAATTTTTATTGAAAATGACAATTTTTTTATAAATTTTAAAACTTTTTATTTAATGAGTTTTTATGCTTGTTTATAAAGATGAATTGTTTAATTAAAAAAATATTATAATTAAGTACAAACTTTAATGAGTTGTAATATTACAAGTATTACGTGGGTTATCTCGCATTGAATGGATTGCCCATGACATTACTTAGTGAAGCCTATCTTTTTGGATTTTATTTTGCACAAATAATTAATAAATTAATTAATAATTAAAAATTAATAAAATAATTAATTATGTAAGAAGTATTTTATATAATTAATTATTAAATTATAAAATAATATAAAAAATATATTAATAGATATATATAAATTAAAATAATTAATATTAGTGAAAAATATGAGTTATAAATTAATAAAAAAATAATGATAAATTTTAAAAAAATTTGAAAAGGTAATAACTTATAAATTATAAATTATTCAAAATAGCCTATTAAATCAAATTTTTTTTAAATAATTTAGTATAGGAAATATTTTTAGAGAATAGCTTATAATTTATTTATTAAGTCAATAAATTATAAATTAATTTATTTATTATGTGAAATGTCTCAAAGCAATAGTAATATATGCATTGAAATTGAAATTAAAAATTAAGCTCTAAATGTAAATAAAGATTTATAATTAAATTGAGAACAATAAAATAAATTTATAAAATTTTATTAAAAGAATATAAAAGATCCAGAATTTAATTTGAAGTATAATTTTGATACTATCTTTAATTTCAAAATGGTGTGAGTACTTGAGGGTAACATTTTAGGTCTATCATCATATACTCTCATTTGCAAGTAAAGAAATTATTGGTATAATTCAATTGTAACATGCTTTATATTCTAAGCTGATGAAATTAAAATAATAGTCAAATTTGACGATATGGGCAATTATTGAAATTATGAAACACTAATAAATAATTTCATTTAATTGGGTGGAAATAATCACGCATCTCATAGCTAAACTATATAATTTTTTTTCATTATATATCACTTTTTATGAGTTTACATAATTGAGTACCTTTTATTGAACCAAAAGAATATCCTTTCCCTACCTTTACTTACTCTAATTTTCAAACTAATCAAAATACTTGTTACATCTTACAGGGTCTATCTTGGGTAGTCCAAAATTCTTTGGGACTATTCCGAAGGCATAAATTACGGAAGAAACATAATTCAATTCTTGAAGCTTTTTTGATTAATAAATTCTTAGAAATAAAACTACTAGTTGCCATGTACTTACCAACATGCATTGAACTCTTCCACCATTGCTGGCTATGGAGGTAATGTCATGGTTGGCTTTCTGGGTAACTGGGAGGGCTGAAGCGGACTTGAGGCCGGTGAACGGAGCCACCATACTGCTCTGAGTCGGAGAAACCCTGTTGACGGAAGCAACGGCGGCGGATGACACCATGGAAGCCATGACTGCCTCTTCTATAGTACCTAGATACTTGCTAAAGTTTAGCAATGATCAGTTGAAGAGGCCTTCCTATTTATAGAAACTAACGTTGGATTTTCATTTTGATCATGTGGCTTTGATTTAGCATACCAATTTTGAAGATATTTTGGCCGTTGATAGGTGATAGGTGATAGGAAGAAGACTCTCCATCTTCATGGCCACAGAAATTCTTCACCCGTGCCTTATCATGAAACTGTCATTTTTTGACATGTGGCAAGGGTGTATTATCTTATCTTTTGGGTCTTTCATTTCTTGACCCTTCGTTTTATATTTGTGATGGATTGGCTAGGAATGTCTCACACTTTTCCAATGGGAGGCATATATCTTCCATGTTATCTAGAAAAGCTAGCCTTCTGGTGATACAAATTGTCAGTGGCTTGAAACAATAGGAACCTTACAATTCTGATAGGTTATCTTCAATTTTCTTGCTAGTTATAACACTCAGCGCAAGATTGTAAGGTCAAGTTGCTATCCTTATAAGGTCTATCTACATTTTGATATAAATCAATCCATTGAGTGTTATTACCACTAGTAACGTCTTTTAATTTTCCTCCTTCGTTGCTACGTTTAAGACTTTAAGTAAGGAAGAAGCAAAATGGAAGGAAATCATTTTTATAATATAATGCTATGTTTTGATAAATTGATTTGGCTCTCATTATACTAGAGATATATTCATACATAGTATGAATTAATATTATAAAATAAGTAAAATATAAATTATATGAATAAAGATATTTATATAATTTAAAATAAATTTTAATATTTATAAAATTATTTATTTTAAATTAATTATCATAATATAACATTTTATATATGTAATAGAATGTATTCTATTTTTAAAAAGAGTTTAAATATAATTCAATATTAATATAATATATTTTACACTATCAATGAATAAGAAAAAGATACATCATTAAAAAGTATTAGTAACTAAAACTTTTCAATAGCAATAAAAAATTTTTTAATAATTTTTTACTAAGATAACAATACATAAATAGTGTAAAGTTGATTTAAATTGACAATCGATCAAATTTAAATATTTTTTAATAAAGCTAATCTTAATTTATACTACAAAAAAATCAGTATTCATTAACCAAAAAATTTGTCACTAAATATTTAATGATAAAACTAGCAATAGATCTTAAATCATTAGTAAATAGTGTATTAATAATGTAAATAGTGATGAGATTTTACATTCATCACTAAATCCATTACAAAAGTTGACACACATGACAAATTAAAAGGAATGACGACAAAATATTAGTGACGATAAATTCTATTGTTAAATAGCCTTTTGCTAGCATAATTTTCATCACTAAATATTGTATTTTTTAATTTTAGTGATGAAATATCCTATTGTAAATCTAGGAAAAGTAAATATGAATTGTTCATAATTAGTGATAGAATTTTTAGCACTAAATCCATTGTTAAATTAAAAATATTTGAAAAATTATAAGTATCATTCTTCTTGAACTTGTTACTAATTTTATTGCTCTATTGGAAAATTTTAGCAATTTTTTTGTTATTTTCTTAGCATTCTAGGAAACAAAATCCTTCAAAAATACAACTCAAACAAAATACAAATATATTCAACAAACATATTTGCAAAATAAAAATTTGAACTATTCAATGTCAATAATCTATTTTCATTATATATAACTATATTAGAAAATGAAACTTATATATGTGCAAAAAATCAAATCTAATATTTCCAACAAATAACACAGCCATCATCACTCTTATCTGCCTCTTGATCGTCCATTTATTCCTACTAAAATAGTAGCTCAATTGAAGCCTAAAAAAAAAATGCTTTGTAAGAATTTGAATTTTAATATTGCATATAATTCAGAACATTATATAATATAATGAGTGCATAATGCTTGGTAAGAATTTAAATTTTAATCTTGCATAGAATTTAGAACACTAGATAATATAATGAGTACAAAAGTGTATCTCTATCATGAATTCTCTATTGTGGATTTAATTCTCCTAAAATAAGATAATATTCAAATAAATGTTATAGGTATAGTTCTTCTTCTCTTTCTCCTTCTCCTAGAGTGTGCGATTTTTAATGGGACAAGTCAATGATTGAATTAAATTAGGAGTGAAAAAAGAACCTAACCAATATAAACAAAACTCTATTAGACCCTCACATTATGGGTTAAGAAAGGCATAAACTTACACTTTAGCTACCAAATACATTAATCCAAAATTAGGTATCTATAAGCTCAAATAATAGATCACTTTAACAAACTAAGCTTTAGAAAATAAAAATCTTTTAAATCATCGTTCAGTTAATTTTATTAAAAATAAAATAGTTACAATTAATGATAACCCGTGTAAAAATTCTAACATTCTCCCACTTAGGCAACATTAATTGTAAAGAGTTTATTTTAAAATATTTTATATGAAAATAACTCTCAAACTAAACATAAAATTTTAAACATATTACCATGATTTTGAAAACACACCATTCAAAAGATGATATCTAAAATATGACTCACACTTAAGCAACTAACAATATTAAATTATGGTTATAATTGCATTATTATTAATGTAAGACATTCTATGGTTATATATATTATCAACTACTTAAATATAAGTCATTAATGTGAAAGTATAGCAAGAAAAAATAGTATTAAAAGTGTGATATAATAAAAACATACTATTTTTCAAGTCAGATCTCAACTATTTCTTTATAACAAAATCAATAATAAAATAAAAAAATCTTCTGGCAATAATAAATTTAATTATCTTAAAATTTTAAAATAATATCAATTAAGAGACAAATATTAAATACAAGAGCTAAGGACTGATGCTATGTCCTTGTACTTATAAATCTATTAGTTAGAACATCTCTAAGTTTCAAAATAATATCAACTAAAAGATAAATATATAACTTGGGAACTAATGATTAACATCAAATTTTAATCTTGATAAATCTATCATTAGAATGCCTTAAAGTTTAAAAATGATTTCAATTAAGAGGAAAAGATATATAAAAAAAATTAATCAATAAAAAATAAATCTTATTTCTAATAAGGTATCATACAAAATAATATATTAGACTTGATATCTAGCCTTTAGTAAAGCAATTTTCATTATTCCAATATGGTGTGCATAAAAATCATACATGCAAGCTCAGGAGCTAATAACTGATACTATGTCTTAATCTTTATATTTATAATAATTAGTACATTTTACAATATGGAGATATATGTATTAATAAAGAATTCATAAATTGCATATATAAATACATAATAATGTACCAATATGACCAAGAGTAAATATGATAAAAATTAAGAAATTATGTAATAATATATATGACATATACACCTTGTGTATCAATAAACATATTATAATTATTAATTGAGATGAAATGTTATATATAATACATAACTCCCACTAATCAAGCATATTATAGGAAAATAAAATTGAACGCCCATATCTCAACAAGTTTTTAAACATTATATAAACATAAGAACCTTGATTTAGGAGAAAAATGTATAAATTTAGCGGTATGTAAAATTATGATTTCTCAAACCATCGACTTGATATAATAAAACAAACTAGTAATAAAAAAATTAATTATATCATTAATTTTAGTTTCTTAAACAAGTAGTTTGCATGACTATCAAAATTGGATACTAAAATTGATATTAAGTTAATGTAAAAAAGAGTTTTCCAAAATATATTTCTAGAAATTACTTGAACAAAGTATGAATAAAAGTTTTAAATTTAAGTTAAATAATTTGAAAAATTCTCATGGTAACAATATATATTATTGAAAAAAAAAAGGCATCTTATAAAAATTTAAAAAAATGGATTCACAATACATATATTAAGAATTTTATAAGTTACTTTATACTATGTTAAAAAAATACATAATAGCATATACATTAAATTCATTGCTATTAGCAAAATATGTTTAATAAAAATTATTTCAAAATTCAAATATTATGTGCATAAAATAGGATTCATTGAAATTTTTACCTTTTTATCATACATATTTTCTAACAAATAAATATATGTAATAACATATAAGTTATTACAAACTAAACTATATAAATAAATCTTAATATTTAAATGTACTTTTATAAAGTAAAGCAATTTCAAATATTATTAAATAATCTTTAACTAAAATAAGCTCTTGAACATAGATATCACATTTAGTAATATAAGTAGAATTTTATAACATTAAAACAAACTTCCATTAAAGTGAAGATTTAGTGCAATTCCTAAAAAAATTGCACACTATTTTAAAATATAATTATTGTACTAATTAATTAATAATTTATTTATCAAATATAATTTTTTTTTAAAAATTATGTATAATTCCACCCCAAAGAAGGAAAAAAATTATATTTGATAATTAATGTGCTATAATACCATAAATAATATAAGATTCAATTTATCACTATATAACTAAAGTTACATAATAGTATATGCTATTTTCAAAACTTATTATTCTAATAACTTTTTAAAATATAAGAAGCTAAATTTAGTTGTACAAATCATCTAATTACACATAATAAACAAAAAAGATATTCTTATACATTAATAAGGCCTACATAAAAGTTTTCAATACATAACTATAAATTCTCTTTTGGAGAGAATGTATAGCATATATTAAGTTCTCTTTCAATATATTAACTCAATTGTACAAGAGATAATATGATATTAAAAAAAATTATTTTTTTTAGGTAGATAGACCTTCTAAACTAGTTTACCTTATAATTAAATTAAAATAACATGTTTTGATTATGCCTTGTAGGAAAATGATTAACTAAAAAGGTAGCACTTTTACCATAAAAGTAAAAGAAATAATATTAGAAGTAAGAATGTAATTCTTAATTCATGAACATATGAATAATGTACATTACTACAATTTTCGTTTTATCCAAAAAATATAGCATGTAAAAAATATCATAATCATGAAGCCAACCAAGAGAATACCTTAGCATTGAAAATATATTTCCTGTAAGCAAACATATTTTTAAAATCAAAGTAAATCCAAAAATTTATATGCTTCACAGAACATTCTTAATTAAAATATACAATAACCTCTTTTGAGTAAATAATTGCATACAATAATCATAAATTAATCTCACATAATATAACTTAAAAATTTTATGGCCAATATAAATAATTTCACTTTGGTAATAATTATACATAATAAATCATAAACTTTTTTAAAAAGATCCATGATATAAAAATTATTTAGAACAATAATTTTTTAAATATGAATAATATGTTGTTAATTCTAATGTAAAATAATAAATGATCATGAAATCAAAATATTATTACATCTAAATTGCTTCAATTTTAATCTTTATGCACATAAATACATCTTAAATTTGTGCAATTTAAAAACACAATAAGGTTCAAAATGTAGATTTATTTTGAAAATTAAAGCTATTATTAAATTAAGATCAAATAAGGTTAACTTTATAATTTTAACCGGATCCCTTTAACTTATTTCTTTTAGAAACATAAATTAATTTTTAAAAATTAAAATAAAAATAGTCAAAATAATATTAACACAATTAAAAAATATACCTTACTTGGCCCATATATGACTCATGGTAAAATAAAAATATTTATAAATATAAACACAATGTGTGAAAATGAAAAAAGATTTCACAAATACTATATGTTTAATAACATATATTTACAATAAAAGAGATTGTGTAAAAAAATAATTAAAATACATGTTAATTTTGGACAAAATAATCATGCTTAGGAGTATATAAATATCATTATATTCTCTTATTTAGGTAAAGAATATAGTATATAAAAATCCTCCTAAAATTAAAGCTAACTAGGATAATATATTATTATTACAAATTTATCCCTTTTAGGTAGACAAAACGTATAATAATAAAATAAATTTAGAAATAAAATTATTTTACTAAATTAATTTCTAACTATAACATATAGCAACCCTTTTAGGTAAGTCATTGTATGAAATAATTATAAATTATTTTATTAAATTTATTTCTAATTATAACACACACTTACCCTCTTTGAATAGGTAAATATGTAAAATAATAAAAAATTAATTTCATAAACATTTATTAATAGTTTAGAGACTTATGAATTAATATGAAATTATTTCACTTTAATAATAATTATTTAAATTAACCTATAAGTTTCTAAAAAGTATAGTGACATTAAAATTAAGCCCAAAACTATAAATAATAATAACATGATTAGCCTATTAAGGATTGTTAAACAATATATACTAATACCCATAATTAAAATCATATTACATCACAATACAATCTTAATACTTAATTAATTTTTGGTACAAATTATTCATAAAAATTGATTTTAATTTTTTTTTATCCTTACTTTAGTAAAAGAGCATGTATTTTTGGATTGAAATTTAGGAAAGTAAAATACATTAATACAAATTCAAAAAATGTCATATTTTTCTAAAAATAATCATAACTTTTTATTGGGAATATATATATATATATATATTAACCAATTAAAAGAAGAATAAATATATAATGAATATTTTTCAATTAATTAAAAGAATAGCAAATATATAATGATTTTCTTTTACTATTGTGTGTGGATCATGCCTTGAAGATAGTTAAACTATATTTTCAATCTTTGAATGCCCATTTTCTGGGGATTTACCATTTGCCATTAATGGCATAATGAATCCCACTACATGACTCCATGGTATAACTTCCAATAGCAACTAGTCGGAAGTTTGCAAGACTATAGGTAAAAATGTATAACATTTTTAAACAAAAAATAATTCAAAATTGACAAATCTAATTACTACCGTTCATTAGTATAGTGAGGAAAATTTACAAAATCAAACTCTTATAAAAAGAATGTATTAATGGAAAATTATTGAATATTTGACAGATTATTTATCTGATTAATTTTATTTTGAAATTTTTTAACAATGTTGATAAATTATAATTTATCAATATTATATATATACACACACACACACACACATGAATCTAATTATAGAACATTAAAAAATGAAAAATTTCAAGTAATGCTTTCAATATATATCCAACAAAATTAGATTGAAATTATAATATTTAAAATCATAATAATTTGTAATATCCTTTTATCAATTTCATATAAACTTGATAAAAATAAAATACAATAATTTTACAATCATGCAATCATCTAGAAAATAATAACATAAGTTAAAAATCATATAAAAAATGATAAAGTTAATAATATCAAAAATAGATTATAATTTCAAGTAATTTGATAAAAATAATCGTATCATAATTGATGATAATAAACAAGTTTAAGAAATAATATTGACAAAAAAATTAAAGAAAATAGATAACCTTTAAGGCTAGAACTTATGACCATGAAAAAAAGGAGTTATGTAGGCTATCAAACAAAGATACAAGGTTTTAATCATAAAAAAATTATAATACCTTTAATAATTAGTTCCTTTATTCGAGTAAAATCCCTTTTTTCTTTTTTGTCGTGGCTAATCCACTCAATTTTAATATTGCACACTTTATCATAAATTTTCAATGGTAGCAGCATCCACCACATTAGCAGCCTAATCATGTCTAGTAAAAATTGTCCCATGAGAAATGATTTTAAAACTAGTTTATGTATCCAAATTGGATAAGTATGAGCTATAGATAATAATAATATAAAAATTAGATCTAAATCATGTATCAATCATATCAAGATAAATAAAAATAATTATATAAAAATATATGACAATATAAAAATATAAAATAGGGATTATACATATTGCATCAACCAAATTTAATTTTTTTTTATATATGATTCAATTTCACCAAGAATAAATCAAAAAATTTACTCTTTTTATATGGAAGAACAGACTAAACAACACATAAACTATTTTAATATTTTAGAGTCTATGTTTTTTAGTTCTAAATTTATGTATAGTAATCTTGGTACCACATGTAAGAATTTAAATTTTAATCTTACATAGAATTTAAGACACCAAATAATATAATGAGTGCAAAACGTACCTTTACCATAAATTCTCTATTATAGATTTAATTCTCTTAGATAAGATAGTATTTAAATAAATACCATAGACATAGACCTTCCTTGACTTTAGTAAAGTGTGCAATTCTCAATAAAACAAGTCAATGATTGAATTAGGTTAAGAATGAAGAAATGACTTAGCTAATATAAACAAAACTTTATTAAGCCTTCCCATTACAGGTTAAGAAAGGTATAGGTCTACACTTTAGTTACTAAATACATTAATCCAAAATTAGATATCTGTAAGTCTAAGTAATAGATTACTTTAACAAACTAGGTTTTAGAAAATAAATTTTTTTTGGATCATTGTTAAACCAGTTTTATTAAAAATAAAATATCTATAATTAATAGCAACACATATAAAAATTCTAACATGTTTCTCTAATGACTAATAATAATTGCCATACAAATTAAAAAGGAAACTTAAACATTTTTCAGAAACTGAGCATAGAAGAATGCTTAATATACAAGCAATGAAATTAAGCCTACAAAAACTTAAGCAATGAAATTTTACCTAAGTCTTCTCTAAATAGCGCTCCATAAATTCCTTAATGCCTTTATTAAAATGAGTTTGTAAGAACACCTCACCTTTAGTTGGCATGTGATCAAGACTTGCCACCTAAAAATTAGCATACAGCTTAAAACTACAATAAGCTAGTATATATCATATATGCAATTATATATAACAATAAAGTAAAATAAATGTCTCATCATTTTTTACTTATGCTCATGTAAAAAGATCGAACCATCAGTATATGGGGACCTTCCAATTAATTAGGTCATTCATTAATACTAATTAATTATGTTATGCCTTAAGAATAAAAAATTTATTTATTTAATTTATCCAAAAATTTATTTATTTAACTACCTATTCAGTTAAATGTTTATTATCATGCTTATTTGTCATTGATTTAATGGTATATCTAGAATTGCATGGATTTAAGGAAAAGAAATGGTAGATTACCAAATCTTATAACATTGCTAATAATTAAGATAGTGATTGTGTTGCAAAATTATAATAGATAAGGAGTTTATTGAGTTATGGAATATTTGATGAAGGATGAAAATAATAAAAATTTATGAAGTGTGTGGGTGTATATATATATATATTATGAGTGGAGTTTAGTGAATAAGAAAAACTAAAAGGTAAAAAAGAGAAATTTGTAAAATTTAGCGATTTTGACCAGCATCCCTAATTTTGCCCTAACACACGCAAATCCCCAACCTATCCCTTATTTCTCATCATCATCCTTATTCCTCCTAGCTTAGGGCTCCAACAAAGAGAAATTCCATCAATCTTCCTTAAATTTTCATCTTTTTAAGGTAAACAAACCCTTTAATCTATAAATTTCTAAAGGTTGATCCTTATAATCTCACCCATTCTTTTCTTTATCTTCCATTTTCAAGTTAGTTTTGTTGAAGAAAGCTGAATAAGCAAACCCTAACCTATAACTCCTTGTTATTTGATGTTTAGAGGCTTCATTCATCTCATCCTACATCCTAAGCTTTGTTCCTAAACTTTTTGAATAGCATTTTATCTTAAGTTTAAGTTAAATTCATTATTTTATTTAAGTTTTAAGATTTTCTAGGGATTTATGTAAGATTGTATAATGTTGTGTTTTGAGCATTAAACTAATGTTATGGTTTGTGGGTTTTGGTTATTGAGAGTGGTATTAATAAGCCTTTGAATTTTGATAATGGTATTTATTGCAATTAATGAGATTTAAAATTAAAAATGGCAAGTGAATGATAATTTAGCAAAAAAGTCTACAATTTGCAAGCTTATAGTTAACTATATAGTTGACTATGCCAATAGAGTTGACCTCAGGCATGGCATGGTTAACTATATAATCAACTAGAATTTATCAAAACTAGTTCCTGACTAAGGGAAGTCAACTACCACCTAATAGGTTTACTTTCAGATAATCAATTATATACTTAACTATGGTAGGTTAAGTTTAGCCTTTAGACCTTTAGAGTCAACCATTATTAGGCAGTATTGCCTTTAAGCCTTTATAATTAACTATAGGTGTCAAGATTCATTTCTAGATGCATATAGTCGTGTTTATAGTTGACTACAACCTTGTTTCTTTATGTTAAAGCCAATGTTGTGAAATTTCTTAATACCACACTTTCCGAGTCAAATAAAATGAAGATGGACAACATTGTTATTAACAATAAAGAGTAACATGGTCAAATAAAACATGTTATGTCTACAAAATGAAAGAAACTAGATGGAATGGCACTTGTATGTTATAACACCATAAGGTATATGATTTATGTTGATGAAAATGATGTGCTAACCTCATTCTTGTCTCTTTTTCTATATATATGAATAAATGCATAATGAATATGAGCTTGTGATGTGAGGTGAGATGCTTACATATATATTATGAATTATGAACTTGATATGACTATTAATTAGGGAGAAATGATCTATACATTTATGTTATATATATGCACTAAATTTGTATGCTCATTTGCAAGGGAAAAGAATAAAGTTTGTGAGAAGATAAGGTTAACTTAGAGGTACAAGGAGGATTGCTTGTTTATGTACATGTGATTTTAAATTTCTAATATGATATCTAATTTCAAATATTGTGAAAACTCAAAGGCTTTGTGTTTTAATCTTCATAAGAGATTGTATATGCATTCTTAGGAGGTTAGGCAATGCATTATTAATAAGTTCAAGTGTAAATTAACTGAAGAGTAAGTATATCCAATAGCGGTATATTCTTTTAAGCTTAAATCATTAAATGTCCTTACTAAATTGCTAAAAGCCATAGTTTATTTAGTTAAAATGTTATCTCATTAAGCTTTCAAACATACTTTTTAGAGTTTTTAATTTTAAATAATTAAGTGGATACTTTGCGGCCACCACCTTATAGTAAAAGAGATAATGGATCCTTTCTTCTTTTATGGACTAAGCAGCATCTATTTTTGAGTTATAATTAATTATTGAGTATTTTCTAAACTTTCTAATGCATGAATTGCCTTATGCAAAGTAATAGTTAAGCTAACTTATATTTAACTACTAGGCTCATAAGTTAGCATAACTCCTTTTTGATTATTCCATTATAAACTTAAATTTCTAATTATATGAAGCTGGATGAGTCCTTTGTCTAATCATTCCTTTAATTACAATCAATTGTGTAGGAAACTCTATAAGGCTTACTTTGTAGATTATTAAAGATATGAATAGGAAAGGCTTATGGGATTAACATTATTAATTCTGCATTGATCAGAACTTTGGAAAGGTCATGATAGATTAAGATCTACCTTATTGTCTATGCACTTCTTGTTTTCAAGAACTTCTATCTCTTCTACATGACATACTCAATTTAAAGAGTCATTTACTCTTAAAAATGAACTAAATTGCAATATATGACATTTATGAATGTTTGAATTTTTGAAAATATTAAAGTCTCAATTATTGTAATTTTAAAACTAGTTCTATAATCAAACTTCACCTATTTATATTTAGAAATTGAATCATACTATGATATAACATACATCTACCTAAATATGTTATATATTATATTTTTTGAAATGTTTAAAAGATCCACCTAGACCCTTATGATTAGGTTATTTGAGCAATCATAATTAATAAATCTAAGCAATCCTAATTAATCCATAACCTAACCCTTATCTAAAACTAACACATTCATAGGGCTAAAATAGCAACATAAGCAATCCTAATTCAACAATTAAACTTTATAAAACAAATATAGGTGAATAATGCATTAAAAAAAGGTCAAAATCAAACAAATTAATCTAATTAATTCATAAACTAGCAATAACTATAAAGAAACCATAATTACACCTAAATCCCTAATTTTCCTTTATTTAAGGCTAAATTATCAAATGAATAAAATCCCATTTTGATGCTTGTAAGATTGAGTGGGTATTAATTTCATCCCTTACTAAAAATTTGTATTAATTTAGTCCATGTAAGATTAATTCTACATTAAATTTTAGTCCCTCCCTACAATAAATTAAATGCTCTTTGTCATCTATAGAAGGACTAAAATTTAATGTGGATTTAATGTTACAATAACAGAATTGATGCAAAAATTTATTTAGGGGTGAAATTGAAACAAATTGAATCTTAAAGTACCAAAATAGGGTTTTAGTATTATCAAATTGATAAAATTCAATCCAAAATCAAATAAATTAACCATCATAATACATAAACTATATAGATGGAAAAAAATTAAATCTACAGTATTCAACAAACCCTAATTACACCTAAACCTTTAATTTCCTTTCATCCAAATCTAAACCATAACATGGACAAATTCAACTCAAAACTAAAGTTCTAAATCATTGTAATACCTAAAATACATATGGAGAACACAATGTAAGCCTAACTTACTTACAATATTGAACAAATTCTTCAAAATCTACCACATAATCAAATAATGAAGTTAACTAACCTTTTTTAAGGGGAAAAACTTGAACAAGTGCAAGGGTAGATGTCGGTGTTACTCCTAGAAATGATGGATGGTGGTGGCGAGGACAAAGACATTAGAGTAGGCTCGAGGCATAACGATGTGGAGAGTGAGGAGAGAAGAAAGCAAATGCAGGAATAATGGCTTTGGTCATGATTTGGTTATATTTTTAGGTTTATGATCGAATTTAGTAATGAATTAATCTATTGTTAATGTGTTTTAATGAAACAATGCATTTTATTTAACAATAAATATTAACTATTCTATCATTTTTTAGAAAAAAAAATTACTTTTCCATTTTAACATTTTTTAAAACTTTGAAATGCAATTTGTTAGTAAAATTGAAAAAAAAAATCTTATCCCATTGTTATTTAAGAAAAATCTTATTTTTTAGTGAAATCATTCTTCAAAAATACTAAAATGCAATCTATCACTAAATCCATCAGTAAAATTAAAAAAAATTTAAAAATTTTATCACTAATTCCATCACAATTTGAAAACAAACTATTCTTTTGTTAATTTTTATTTTGAAAATTTTAAAATAAAATCTGTCGATAAAATGGAAAAAAATTCTTATACTATCACAAATTTCATTGATGAATTTTCAATGCAAATTAGATATGAATTCAATGATAGATTTAAAATATATTTAATGTTTGGTTGACTATTGCATGCATTGAAGGTAAGTTTTAAGGTGATTAAACAATGAAAAATTTAAAGGATAGGGGATAGTTGACTATATAATCATTTATACCCAAGAAAAATGCATTTTAAAAAGGTACAACCAATTACATATTTGATTATATGGCCATAAGTTGCTCTTTGAGGGGTTAATAGTTGACTATGGACCTTCAAGATGCTTTATAGAGCTTAGTAGTCGACTATATAGTCGACTATTGAGCTTAAGTTTGTTCTTGCACCTTAATAGTTGACTATAAACCCCAAAATTACTTTCTAGATTGCCATAGTCGAGTATATAGTCAACTATACTTACTTTACCTTGTTTCATCATGATTTCTAAGGGTTCAACGTGGAATGTGGGATTCTTATACACTATGATAAGATGATATAAGATTACCATAGGTTAATTACATGTATTAGTGATCATAAAATAAGGAATTAATGTCTTGTATCATATGATATATGATAGGGGTGAACATCTATTGTTATTTATACAACAAAATGTATTGTGTGACCATGCATTAAGGCATGGTAATGTTGTGGACTAATATGTTAAGTATAACTTATGTTGTGATATAAAAATGAAAGCATCGAGCAACTATGAATTTAAAATTTTAGCAAGTGAGTTAATGAGAACTCTAGATGATTAATTCCTAATAATATGTTTATAAAGGGTACAAAGTTGACCTTTGAAAGATAATGGTAGAAAGTTTGTGAAGGATATAAAGCTAAGCTAGGAGTTAAAAAGTGGATATATGTATTTTAGTACTAATTGTTGTTCAATGTTTTATGAAATTGAATTCTACTTTGTCATTGACTATTTCACTATGATGTTATAATATTAATAAGGTTGTGATTAAGCCTCTTACAGATATTTGAGTATAAACTGATATATGTGAATGCCTTATATGTTAAGCTTTATAAGAAAATGATCTGATAGGTAAGTTAGAATTATTGCATCTAGTTTGCTAGAATATTTACTCATTGAGCCTGAACTCACTTCTACATGATTTATTTTGTAGATACATAGGTTGAGCGTCCTCCTCCACCTCTTTAGAGCTAGACTAGTTAGAAGCTCATGGGTTTAGTTATTTGTTAGCACCAAATATTTTTATATAGAATAACTTTTTAGGGTTCTATTCTATGTATAGGCTTAGGCAAAGGATTTGAACACTGAATTCCATTTTAGGTTAGTTAGAAGGGCTTACTCTTAACTTGGTAGGATTATAAGCAACTTTAACTTCCATATATTTTGTAAAGCTATACTAATTGATGAAATACTCTTTCTTATATGATGTTGCCATCCTTTTTTTCTCATTCTCCAGTTACCTATTCAAGACTGTGATAAGTAAATTAGATTATGCTAGTAGAAATAAAGTAGAAATAAAATGAGGGGTTCCTTGATAGTTATGGTTAAGTTATGGTTGTGACATTATTAAATACTCTAATATAATTAGTTAATTTATCAAATATTAATAATTAGCTACTAGTTATTAACTTGGATAGATATTTAAATTGGATTTTTAATACCTATTTGAAGATAATGGTTGCTCGAGCACGACATTCTTAGTTGCAAAAACATAAAGCCCTCCATTTGCATGGACATCTAACTTTCATTCAAATCCCTTAATACTACACATACATCTATAAATACATACCCCTTATAACTTTAAGCTATTTAATTACCTACTCATAGATTTAATTTTGATATTATCTATTGACTTAAACATTGTAACGCACTTGGTGGTGTTTCCACTACCCTATGGGAATGATGCCATTTGTTTTGTAAGTATTCCAACTGATACCTAATTCATGGGAAAATTTTCAAATATGTTAAAATAAGAATAAATATAAATAAATCAATGAATATGAGTTATAATTGACATGTTTAACGATTATCAATAAGAAAAACAAAGATAATTTTATATTTTTTAAGGAATTTATATTTCTTTTAACATGTTCACATGGGTTGTTTTTGAATTTGTTAATCGGATTTTATCGGGTTCTTTGAAGGTTTAAGCCTTTAATGAATTTGACGTGGCTGATTTTTAATGGGATTGAGATAGATCTAGTTTATGTTGAATTTATTCAAATCTAACCCATTATCAATCCTAGTTCCAATTGAGTGAGAATTTATTATTTTGAATTACTTCTTTTAATATATTTGTATAACAAATTTTAAGGGAATATTTTTAGAAAAATAGAAAATAAGAATTTTTTTAAAATATTTCTTAATATCAGTTACTAAGTTTAGTATATTTGATATTATAAAACTTTTAGAAATTCTTTTTAGAATGAAAGAAAACACAGAAATTTTACTGTAGCAAAGCCATTGTGATACAGTGAGGTTGAATCTCACCTCAGCTTTCGAATTGCAGATATGCAGACAAACACGGGATAAAGCCAGCTTTCTGCAATTTGGTGCTTATTGCTTGGGACCATTTTGTCATGAGAGGGGGGAGTGCCCATACTCTATTGTCCGCTGTATTTGATCTTCCAATCTGACAGCATAGTGTATAAACTTAGCTTCTACTTTGTCATACAGATGCTGCCCTACGTTACTTACTTTTTGTCATACAGATGCTGTATTTTGCCATACTCTATTGTCCGCTGTATTCTGTCATACAGATGCTGCCCTACGTTACTTACTTTTTGCCTAGAAGTATTTTGGCCTTCCTCTTCCCCGCGCTATCATGGGGCCCTTACTTATATGTCTTACGGTTGGAGTAAGGGAAATTTTTACTTCAAAAGAAAGAAAGAAAAAAAAAAAAAAGCTCATAAAATGTAGGAAAATTTTATTTGTATAAACTTAGCTTCTACTTCTTAATCTGTATCAATTTCCTTTTTTTAGAAAAAGAAAAAAAAACTCTTTCTTTGAAAAATTAATTAGAATTTCTTTTTTTTTATAATATCTAGGTAACAAGAAAAGACGTCGTTGAAATTCTATAGTAGTATTAATACTTTAATATTCATTCACTTTTATTTTGATAAATAAGACATTGTGATATTATGATTGAGTAGTTACTAAAATTGAAGTAGTTATTTTACTTATCAAAATATAAGGCAAAATAGTATTAAAATTTTTAGTACTGCAATGGAATAAAAAATATTACTAATGTCATTACAACCTTTTATATATATTTAAAAATTAAAAAAAATAATTTTAATAATAAAATTATAATCTTTTATATATTTATTATATGTAAGATTTATGTATTATAAATTTTATGATTTTTGCCTTACAGCATATTTAATGACTTGTCTTTATTAGTATCCTTCATTGTGAGGTACCATTCATAAATAAATTGACCCTACTTAAAACTAATATCTATTATAGTTCTTTTTCATTTGTTACTATAACAATGCAATGCATACTAAGGACTCGTTTGGTTCATACGGGAAATAAGTTCCCATGGGAAATGGAACTTCACAGGAAGTTGATTTCCCGTATGAACTTCCTGGGATATCTGAATTTTTGTTTGGTTGACAGGGAGCAAGTTCCATTTCCCGCAGAAGAACTTCCTACGTTTTTGTTTGGTTCAACTTTGTATTTCCTACGATATAACAATGAAATGACGACAATAGCCTCCAAAATAAACATTAACAGATATTAATTGATTGAGTTGTTTTTTATGTGGAAAACACTGTTCTTCGAGGCGGGAAAATGAAAGGACACGACATCGAAGCGACAAAATGCAATGGCCTGGATACGAAACGACGCACGCGAGGGGCGTTTCAGCGAGGACAAAAAGGCCAAAACAGTAACAGTAACAACACTTCACATTCCATCTCAAAGCTCACCAGAACCAGTGATCTCAAGACGCAGGAAGACACCGTGGTTATCATCGCCGAATACACCAAGAGAAGATACCAAACGACTCTGAACAACCGGATAACCTCATTTATCCACATCGGACGCTGAAAGCAAGATCAAACAGCAACTCCGAACAAATGGGTCGTCCACAGGTAAACCCACCTCCTCTTTAGCATTGACATCTAATACAGGCATCATACTTCAGTTATAAGTGCAACGAAAATGTGGAGTTGCTTGCTTGGACTTGTGTTCCTACGTGAGTTGAAGTGAAACCCTAGCAGTTAGTAAGTAGGACCACAACATGCCATGTATTTTGTTGCATGTTACTGTCACTCCACATAATATCCGTAAGACAGTTATACTACGGTTATAGGCTCATGTTACTGTTTCTCGGTGAAACAGTAACACCCCACTGCCACGATGTTGCATTGTTATTCATACCTCACAGAGTGGCACTTACCCATGAGTTTTGTTAAACGTGTATGTCTCATTTTTTATCTCATGTTACTTTTTCTTGCTGAAACAGTAACACCACTAGGAAGAATTGGATGTTGCATTAGTGATCATACCTGGTTGTGACTATTTATGCTTGATCTAACTCTTGATTTGACGTTTACTCGAGCAGAAAGGCGCTAAAGCACTCTCACAAGGAGACTTTTCTGATGAAGAAACCCAGAAATTCCAGTAGTATAGGTCCAATCTCTTGGCCTGCATTAGGCAGGCTGATTAGCTTCAGTTGGATGACAGGCACACGACGGTGCTACGACACAACCCATTTTGGGTCCTGATAAACGCAATAATAACAAAGGAACTGGATCGCAGCATGTGTCGTAAGAGCGATGTTGAAATTCAGTCCATAATTGCTACCTTCTCAGACAAGAATAATTATTTCAACATCGGGGGCGATCATCTCAGAATAACACCAGCATCAGTGAAGCTGATCTTTGGAATAAGAGATGGAGACCAGCCCATCCAGACAACCTCTGGCAAGAGGACCTTTTCAGACTTTGATGTTAGATGTTTCCGTGGCAAATCACGGATGAGCAAACCAATCATATTCAAAGCTCTCGAAAGAGCAGTGTGGGGAACATCGGAGACTGATGTGCAGGATGTCTCCCGCCTTATGACGTTGATGCTTCTTGTCACCCTCTTCGTACCCAACAGGGCCCACACAATGGGCTGGTCGTATATCAAATACGTGGAGGATGTGGACGAAATAGCACAATATGGGTGGTCACAACACATTCACGACCAACTCATGAATTCCCTCAAAAAGGACAGCACCCCCAACGTAACCGGGTGTGTCATGCTATTGCCAGTAAGTCAAAGATGTCAAAACTGCTCTTTACTTGGTGTCCGAATCCTTTACATTTTCTTCATTCATATCCATTCATTTGAGTGAATGTTCCTGTCTCCTTGTTGTATGTTTGTCGCAAGTCTTGGCTCATGTTGCTGTTTTAGACTAAAACAGTAACATGAGCCTCCTTTGTCTCTGAGTGGTTGCCCCAAGTTTTATGGCGTCTCTATTGTTAATTTGATCTCACCAGACAGTTACTCGTGAGTTCTTGATCCCTGTTGTATGTTTGTCGCAAGTCTTGGCTCATGTTGCTGTTTTAGACTAAAACAGTAACATGAGCCTCCTTTGTCTCTGAGTGGTTGCCCCAAGTTTTATGGCGTCTCTATTGTTAATTTGATCTCACCAGACAGTTACTCGTGAGTTCTTGATCCCTGTTGTATGTTTGTCGCAAGTCTTGGCTCATGTTGCTGTTTTAGACTAAAACAGTAACATGAGCCTCCTTTGTCTCTGAGTGGTTGCCCCAAGTTTTATGGCGTCTCTATTGTTAATTTGATCTCACCAGACAGTTACTCGTGAGTTCTTGATCTCTGTTGTATGTTTGTCGCAAGTCTTGGCTCATGTTGCTGTTTTAGACTAAAACAGTAACATGAGCCTCCTTTGTCTCTGAGTGGTTGCCCCAAGTTTTATGGCGTCTCTATTGTTAATTTGATCTCACCAGACAGTTATTCGTGAGTTCTTCATCCCTGTTGTATCTTTGTCGCAAGTCTTGGCTCATGTTGCTGTTTTATTGTCCGCAGTATTGGCTGTGTGAGATTACCAACGTGCTGGGCGGGCACCACATCGAAAGAGTTCCAAGGTGCCTCAAATGGGACCTGAAGCTCCCCACACGCCAACTGAGGGATCAACTTATCAGCCAGCTTCAGGTAACAGTATGAAAATATCAACTTATTACGATGCCCGATACATGTCAGTGCAGGAAAGCATGTTACTGTATTGATACCCATTGCAGCAGTTTTCTTTGTTTTATGCGTGATGTTGCTGTTTCATAACAGACACAAGCATGCCGTGGTCACAATGCAACATGTTGCTGTTTTCTCTAAAAACAGTAACATGCCGAATTCCCACACTAACAGTTGAAATAATGTTATGCTTCAGGTCGTAAACAGGGAGATTGAGCCCACTGCACATGAATACGATCTCCTGTACATAGATGAGACAAATCTGCGGTTGAATGAATTCGCTGACAAAACAAAGTCGCGTGACACACCCTCCCAGTCGGAGGACTCGGAGGGCGATAATGAGACAGCATCGGCCCAGTACGTGATCCAACCCCGGCCAACAAAGCTGGACCAATTCGCCGATATTGCGCTGTCTCAGAAGGATCAACAGCAACAAAACAACGATGAAGTTCTGCGGTTTAGGGATCAACTCACCAGTGCAAACACAGAGTTACTCAGACTGAAGGATGAGTTGACGTCCCTCACTGAGAAACTTCATTCGTTAGAACAACAGAAAGAAGAAAACGTCGAGACAATATCGAAACTTAAACACGATAACGCACTGCTACAGGAGGAACTGTCCACAGCAACAAGTGAGGCAGAAAACCTCAGGGCGGTCAACATTAGTTTGGAAATGGTTAATAAACAGCTCAATGCACAGCTATCAGAGCAGATTGTGCAGGTGGTTGAACAAGCTGAGGTAGAAACCACCAGAGCTGAAGAGCAAGTTACATGCGAGGCAAAACAGCGATCGATGATAGCGAACATAAAGAAAAAACTAAGAAAAATAAAACGGGACGAGGAGTTCACGTACTCTGGTCCTTTGAAAAAAAGAACGAGACAAGCATACGCACGTCAGCAGATAACAACCGCTGAGGAGCTAACAACCGTTGAGTATGTCTATGGGCAGACCAAAGAGGCCCCCGTTGTAATTGAGGATGAAACATCCATAGATAAAAACATTAAAAAGCAGGCTCAGAAGCCACCCCACAGTCCAAAGTTTCCAACTTCAAAATACTTGACCAAGGATGTCAGGAGTAAGATGATGCGATTAAAACTGGCAGGCGATCCACAGTAAGTCATGTTCTATTTTGTTGTGGATTCTTTGCATTTACTAGGAAGTTTTATCTGTCGCCTCATCTAATCCCCTTGCCAAATCACCACATGCAGTATTTTTATCTGGTCAATCCCCCAGCAGGATTTGTTCATCACATTTGAGGAATTGGTGGGAGTTATGAAGGAGGAATCAATCACGAACAACGTATGTATCATCTGGTCGTTGTTCACGCATTGTTGTTTTGTCATTAATCACACCTCTGTTCCTGTTACTGTTTCTTTCCTAAACACTCAATGCAGATCATAGATGCCCATGCCTACACTCTGAGCCTGGCTTCCAGGAACAGTGAAAGGAAGGTATTTGCCTTCGACAGCTGTTGTTGGGTAAGATTCTGAATCCATCTCGCTTATACGAATCACAGAATGTATCATTGATTCTGACGTAGGTTAAAACTATGTTGACAGTCTTACGTTGTCAGCGATCTCAAGTTTCTCCAGGAAGCCAGGCAATACAAATTCGATGCACACATGGAGGAGGCAATGGCTACCGATGTTGTTATCTTCCCACTGAACTCCACGGGCGTCAATGACTTCAACAACCCCAACCACTTCACTCTTGTCGTCCTGGATAATAAAGCGCGTAGGTGGACGCACTATAACTCAATGCGGCCGAGAAGAGAGGGGACACCGGATCCATACTTTCGTGATGCCACGATGGTGGTGAGTGATACTAACTACATTGTTATTTTATTGATGTCACTCTCTCCATCAGACACAGTAACATCATTGTAGACAGTTGCATGGAATTTTAACCTTTCATTTTTGTTGGTTTGATAACAACAGAAGGACTACTACGAGAAAAGGATGAATGAAATCCTCGCACGGGGTGGAATGGATAAGAGGGTAGGGCGAGCCACCTCAGGTCCACTGTTTGATATAATATCATACGAACGGTCACCTCAACAGGAAGAAGCATCGTAAGTAGCAAGGTCCTTTCCTGCCGAATGTTAACATGGCTAGTGGGTACCAAACTAACTCGTTACTATTTTCCAGGCAAGACTGCGGGATAATCGTGTGCTTCCATATAGAGAATGTATTCAACAATAAAGAGTTTCAGGAACAATTTCCCTTGGAAGAAGTGAGACGATACAGAGCAAACTTAGTTAATAAATTCCTCCAGGATTTCACTCTTCCCAGCTGAAGTTATTTAACATGCACATATATAACAATAAAGTTGGTTATTATGCACATATGTAAAACTAAATTCATGTTTTATCCCAAAGTCTTAATATTTAAAATTCAAGTGTATGTATAACTCAATTGTAAATGTAATTCTTCTGTACAGATTAATCTTATATCCAGTTTATGTTAGCACCCAGACATCAGGTTGCCATGTGAATTACTCGCACACGTGTTGATGCTACTATTTTTTAACGGATACCCCTCCCATCCGGTTGTGCGATACTATTATCGAAACCTACCACCAATGTTTGTATGAATGAAGGACAATCATTGTGGACACAGCCATCAGGCAGCCCGGGCGATGTTGCTGTTTTACCCCAAAACAGCAATATCCCACATGAACACATTTCTTGGACACACTGAGGAGAGGAACTCTTCAAGTGACGTGAATGACAACCTAGACCCGCCCCCCAGCCAATCTTAACCTCCAGGGAGCAATACCCAGCAGCCTGGGCGATGTTGCTATTTTACCCCAAAACAGCAACATCCCACATGAACACGTTTCTTGGACACACTGAGGAGAGGAACTTTTCAAGTGACGTCAATGACAACCTAGACCCGCCCCCCAGCCAATATTAACCTCCAGGGAGCAATACCCAGCAGCCTGGGCGATGTTGCTGTTTTATCCCAAAACAGCAACATCACACATGAACACGTTTCTTGGATATACTGAGGAGAGGAACTCTTCAAGTGACGTGAATGACAACCTAGACCCGCCCCCCAGCCAATCTTAACCTCCAGGGAGCAATACCCAGCAGCCTGGGCGATGTTGTTGTTTTACCCCAAAACAACAACATCGCACATGAACACGTTTCTTGGACACACTGAGGAGAGGAACTCTTCAAGTGACGTGAATGACAACCTAGACCTGCCCCCCAGCCAATCTTAACCTCCAGGGAGCAATACCCAGCAGCCTGGGCGATGTTGCTGTTTTACCCCAAAACAGCAACATCCCACATGAACACGTTTCTTGGACACACTGAGGAGAGGAACTCTTCAAGTGACGTGAATGACAACCTAGACCCACCCCCCAGCCAATCTTAACCTCCAGGGAGCAATACCCAGCAGCCTGGGCGATGTTGCTGTTTTATCCCAAAACAGCAACATCGCACATGAACACGTTTCCTAGACATAATGAGGACAGGAACTTGCCAAGTGACGTGAATGACAACCTAGACCCGCCCCCCAGCCAACCATAACATCCAGGGCTCACTTCCCAGCACCCTCGTTGATGTTACTGTTTTCGCGGAAAACAGTAACATCACATATGAGCTAAGTTTCTTGGACATAATCAGGATAGGAACTTGTCAAGCGACGTGAATAACCACCCGCACCCGCCCTCCAGCCCATCATAACCTCCAGGACTCAATACCCATCAATCTATGCGATGTTACTGTTTTCGTCCAAAACAGTAACATCGTACAGACTGTATTTTCCTTGCTTCTCATCCTGAGAGAGACTCGTCAAGTGACATGCACAACCACTCAGAAGCAAGGCTGAGCAGCCTCTTGGGTGTTACTGTTTTCGGCCAAAACAGTAACATCCAAGATAATATGCAACCAGTAGTGTTCGATGATGCACGAAAAGGACTGAGCTGTACTACAGGAGTATCAATGGAATTGCCATGAGAAAAAAAAAGGGGAATGTATTGTTATATTCAGCCACATCATCTAATACATTAATTAGGATCCGATGTCAGTGCCCAAAAAATAGGTGCACATACAGAAGTTCAACAACATAGTATGAATTTAGTCAGTGTCTTGGTTCCTATTGACTACTACTTTTCTAGAACTTCACTGATGTGGAAGTAATAAACCATGCACATAAGCAGATCTGTACTCCTCTGGAAGGCTAAAAAAGAAATCAACTTCTAGGGGGTTGAGAGCAATCTTCCTTGCCGCAGTCATAACTTGGGTAGGAGTTAACCCGTCAATCTTCATAACCTCACTTGTCACTTGCATCCTTCTCCCTGCAGAATCAGATTCATGTTGGAAACAAGACGCCAAGCGGCCTATATGTTTACTTGCATCCTCCATCACATCACTCATTCGTGCAAATCTAGAAGAGAATTCTCTCAGAACTTCTGAATTTTCTATCTTTGCCTTCTTTGACCTACGGTTTACTGGGGTGGTTGAGGAAGAAGTTCCCATTGGGGCACATGGAGGGACTGGGTAAGTGTCCTCTGCGGAAAAGGTAGGAACATTTTCTTCTTGCTCTTCTTCTTCTCTGTCCCTTACTTCGTCTTCTATCCCCTCTAATGCATCTTGGGGATTTACAGCCTCGTCTCCAATGGCTCTATCCTTCCCAAATATTTTGGCTAAATCATCAAAAAATGGAAATGGCTTGTTTCTTAAACCCACGGCATTTTTGTGGCTCTAGCATAAAAGAAGGGAAAACATAATGAGAGAAGGTAAAACTTTAAAAGCTGTCACCAATAAATAGAATTATACACATTTACACTTATGTGCATAGAAGAAAAGGCATAATATAAAATATTACCTTCACCCATTCATCCCACACTAGCTTTGAGCAAGTTACGTACTTCTCTTCATCATTCCATCCAAAGCCGCTGGCAGCTGGACCAAGCATCTCCGCAATAGCATTATATTGATTCCTCAAATACTTGATACGGGACTCGATGTGTGGCTTAGCCTTCATACCACACCCAGGAATCTTCTGATCCATAAGTTGTTCCAACCTGTTATAAGCTCCATTCTTGAACTGGCCATTATCCGTTTTCCAGCCACCCAGCTCCACAAGATCCATCATTGCACTAATTAGTGCACGATCCTCAGCGCTTCCCCATCTTGTGCATCCTCTGGATGGGTTCGCACCCTCACTACCTTAGTTGGCATTTCTCTGAGCTTTTGGTTGACTCATCTGTTAAGAACGAAAGATGGAAAGACAGGAAACACAGGAATTCGTTAGAGCGGCATTCTGCTCATGATTTAGCAATTTAGGATGGTCATACTACCAGTTCAATAAAAAGCCAAGTCATTACTCCCATCTTATTACAAATTCAGATAAAAATATTACAAGAATAAAGTGTATATTATCTACCAATCCATAAATGCAATACAAGTGAAACACGCTATATAGTTTTAGCTAAACCCTATTCAATGACGTGGTGTCATGTAACCATGCATTGTACATCTCATTGGCAAGATCATGTTTGAAGGTAGTCCATGCAGCACTAGATTCCATAATTCCAATATTAAGTTCACCATTGTTTTCTTCCTCACCATCCACAAGCAAGGGCTCCATGGGATCCACACCCATGAATGTGCGAATGAAATTATGCATCAATGCGCAAGCCAGGATAATTCTACCCACGGTTTTCCTAGGGTACCAAGTTGTACATCTTAGAATACCCCATCTCATTTTTAACAATCCAAAGCACCTCTCGATAACATTCCTTGCTTGCGAATGCTTCATATTAAAATATTCCTCAGCAGATACAGGTTGCGCACCACTCTTCCACACACTTAGATGATATCTCTGGCCTCTAAATGGTGTTAGAAAACCCTCACAATTCATGTATCCGGCATCATACAAATAGTAGTTGCCTATAATTAACCAACATAAGTGTTAGGTACTGTCATCTTAAAGAAGCTCCTTGGTTCAGATTGAGCAATGTCAAGGTACCTATGGTGTTACCTTCTAGAAAGTGCATCTCGAAGCACTCTATTGTCATGTGCGGACCCCTTCCAACCAGGCAATATATAAATAAATTACAAATCCTGCGTGCAAGCAGCTAACACATTAGTAGTGAGTTCTCCTTTTCTATTCCTGAATCTAGCTTTATCTTTATCCCCAACACGAACCTTAATATGAGTTCCATCCAAAGCACCTAAGCAATTCTGCAGTGTGTATATATATAACTTGTTAATAGATATTGTTTATATTTATAAATATTTACGCATTCACCTAATCTTCCTAGAAATTCTAACTTACCTTAAACTATTTTCACCTCTCATCTTGGCAATTCTCAGTCACTGGCTCAGGTTTCTTTAGTAGAATATCATAGCATCTAAGGACAGCGAGGAGAACTGAATTGAAGTGCCTAGATATTGTCTCACCACTTCTCCTAAAGTACAATTGAGTTCTTCGATTTTTTGTGTCATGAGAAAGTGTGAATAGAAATAAAGCAACCATCTCCTCTAAACTAGTATTCCTATTTCCTTGTAACTTACCGACATCTCTAAGCATATCACATAACTTAGAAAAACAGGCTCTATTCATCCTAAGGTTGTCCAAGCATGCTAAGTCACTTTCTTGAATCATTGGCCTGAGATTCAAAATCCTAGCATAATATCTTTCTTCAGCACAGCTGTCAAATATATAGGACATAGGCTGAGGCAATCTAATGTCCAAAAAGGCCAAAAGATACAAGAATTCAGAAATAGCCTCCAAAATCATGAGCATCATCTGTGTGTATAATGCAATACATGTAGTAGCAATCTTCTTCCTTTTACTCAACGGTAAGCGAGCCATAACTGTATGACATGGGCAAATTACATGCAAGAATATTATAAGTTAGAAGAGAAATAAAAATATGGTCAGCCACTCTGAGAAATTTGAATGCAACAAACTCTATTCATCTTTTTCAAGGTAGTCAACAGGCAAACAACAACGATATTATATCCAGAACCTCTTAGAAGCTCTGCCGTCATGGTTGGATTAAACATACCAGTTTGCTAAACCATAAGCACACCCTTCTTTGTCAAATTCCACAATAAGAGGAAATATAACGAGCAATGTCGTCAAAGCTTACCTTGAATCGCTAGTGCAGTTGCCCGGAACTGTTGCTAGGGTTTAGGGGAGATGGCAGAAGCTCGAGAACCAGAAATCGCTACTACCGTTGCCGGAGACTGCTGTTAGGGTTGAGAGGCGATGTGAGATGCTCGACAAACAAAAAGGCATACAGGAAGAAGTGAATCCTTTATATTCAAATTACAAGGGCAAAATTGGTATTAAGTAATTTTAGCAGGGTCATTCTTGTCTATAAATTAGTTGAAAACGCAGCCAATAAAACTTACCGAGGGGGGTGGGTAAGTGACCTCCTGCGTTTTATGGGAAAAACAAGTTCCCGGGAAGATCCATTTCCTCCCATTTGGGCAACCAAACAACTCTGGGGTCGTTTATTTCCTGGGAAGTCCAGTTTCCCACGTTATTGCTGCGAACCAAACGAGTCCTAAATGCTAACATCTATTGGTTTGAATGATTGGAATTTGATATCTCTTAAGCAAGATTTCAAATTCAAACCTTATAAATAGAAAAAATAAATATTTGGAGAGTTTCCCTCTCATATTTAAATCCAATTCAACTTGACTTCAAATTAATTGATTGTTACATATCGAGAATCCCAAACAAAAGGGAAAAATGCATTAACAAGTCCTGATTTAACTTGGGTGATGCTCAGCATGCATTCAAAAATTTTGATTTTTCTCAAATTAGCATAAAAGTTTTACTTTACATAAAAAATTTTATAATTTTTCTTAAAATGGAAAAACTTGTTGCAAAGTTAATATGTAATAAGTATGCAAAAAGGTAATATCTCGCTAACAAAATTTTCGAAAAGAAAAATGAAAAAGTATAAAAATTTCCAAAAAATACATAATTCTTGTTGATAAAATGTTTTAGGACGTAGCTTCATTAGTGTAATAAAAAGTTTACCTTCATGGAAGGCTTTTTTTTTTTTCATTTTAATGTTTGTATAATAACGAAATGCTCTAGGATTGTTTGATTAGGGAAAGATTACATAGAAAATACAATTTTTTGAAAAGTAAGGAATGAAATTGTTTAATTAAACACTAATTAACAAAACAGGAAAGTTAGTTTCAAGGAAATGTGAAAAGTTATTTAAGTTACCTTATTTTTAATAAAAAGAACTTCCCGTGAAAACTTCTATTTTCTTGAGAACCAAACAACACTGCCACTCTTTAATTTCTAGATAACACGGCTCATTGTTTTAATGGGGAAAAAACCTTTCAGTGGTATATTAACATTGAAAATTTAGTATTATTTCCATACAAATGCTGTCAAATGCATTATTTTTCTAACGCAACAATATGATGATTTTTCTCAAAAATAAATGATTTTCTATTCGATCGAATTCTTAAGTCAAAGAATAATACAATTGATAATATTGGCAGAGGGAGGGGAATTAGGAGTGACCCTGATTCCCTCTAATTCCCTAAAACTTGTTGTTTCTCTTATATATGTATATTATTATATACTTCAACTCGCTAAAATTTTAAAATAAATACAATTATGATAAGAAAATTATGTATCTATGCAATAATAATAAATTTTATAATATATAAATAGATATACAAGTGAAAGATCATAATTATTCTACAATTAAAATTTGTAAATAATTTGTGTATTGATTTTTTTCCTTTTTCTCTTCTTGCTAAATATATTGACTTTGTTTACCTTTATATATATATATATATATATATATATATATATATATATGAACTTTATTAAATTAATTATCATTTCGCAAATTTTAATAGATTTTATTGTATGTTTTTTTATAAAACTCTATATTACTTATGTGTTACAAGCTTTATAAATTTAAATTTATGTTTTTATTTATATTACATATGTAATATAATTGCAATAAAATTGTCACTTACTATATGTTTTGCTTTCATCATTCAAAATTTTTGCAATAAAATATTTATACAAGTCTCAAAGAAAACTTTATTAAATTAATTAAATTTGTATAAATTTTAAATTTTTTGTAAAATTCTGAATAATTTATATGTTACAACCTTTATAAATAAGTTTCTATAATTTTATTTAATGTTTCATAATTTTTATGTTTAGTTTTTTAAAAAAATATCATAAATCAAAATTATGAAAAACATGGAATTATTTTATGTAATTATAAACTTTTGGATAAACGTCTAAATAAAATTTTACTCACTTTCAACCAGCCCAACCCTCTAACCCAAGATTCCTGGTACCACCACTAATTGAAAACATTTATATGAAAGTAATATTGAATTTCTAGTGTTAATGTAGTACTAAAATTTTTCCATTGTTTCTAATATTTAATAATAGAATTTAATATTACTTTCATATAAATATTTTCAATATTACTTACAACCAGTCCATTCTTTTAAATAAAAATTTACTCACTTACAACCAACCCAACCCTTTAACTAAAATTTCTCAGTACCACCACTAATTAAAAATATTTATATGAAAGTAATATTGAATTTTTACTACTAATATTGAATTTTTAGTACTAACGTAATACTAAGATTTTTTTCCATTGTTTCTAATATTTAATAATAGATTCTGTAAAAATACAATAACAACAGCATACGGAGACTGTGGAAAGCATTTGTTAAATTACACGTACATAGCTATCAATTAGAGATTCAATGACCACTTTTTTGAAGATTCTTTGATATAAATCACACCATAATAATTTTTTTTTCTTTACTTTGATATAACACTCCTTTTGTTTCGCTTTCTTAACAGCAAATATAGATCGAGAAAGTGTCTTCTTATGTCATTTCCCTTTCTTGTGATGCCCGGCTTTTCCTTTGTAATTGTGTGGTTAAAATATGATAAAGCAGCGGAAGAAAATCTGAGTTTTTTGTGATGCAGATGTGGCATCCATCGCAATTATCCTGATAATTTCTCCATGTCTTCACAACCTTTGTCTAACACGACAAGCCTGTCTCTTTCGGGTCATTGTTTCGCAGTTGAGGCCCATCTCTAATGCGTTAAATGCCAAAACTTGTGGCTTGCTTTCAATCCGAAAAATTCATCTCCCACGTCCAAATTTTGAAATGAAAACACTATAATTTTTAACTGAGAGGGTGAATCTCTGGGGTTCATTTGATTACAAAAGTAGTATAAAAAGTTCAAAGTTAAATAAAATAAAATAAAATATAAAAAATTAATTTTTAAAAAGTACTAATTTCTTGGTATCAATTAAATAAGTTAGAATTTTTTTGAAAAGTTTATAAGGAAATTTATTTCTAAAAAATTTAATTTTCTATAAAAACTTACTTTTTATGTGAACAGAATGAGTAAAATCTAATTTTCTTGTAAAAAATATAAAATAAAAATGGATATTGTGATATGAGAATAACAAGACTCAAAACATCATATATCCCGTTAATCCTTGTCGAAGTAATTAATTTAGTGACCCAAAGTAGGGTAAGCCCTCCAATAATTACTGGTTAAAGCATTAATTTTCAAGCAATATTGTATATATTAAAAATAAAACTTAAAATTAGATTTCAAATATAAATTAAGAATTGTCATAAATTTATAATGATGTAATAAATTTATAAAATTCAATTCAATAAATATAAAAAATTTAAAATTCTATTTTCGAGTAGTATTTTTTATTTTTATTTTTTTACTACACAATAGATAGTAGACAGAGTACAATGAGAACGTATTTGATCTAACGCGAAGAAAAAGCTAAAAAAACCTAGAACAAATGAAAGAACCACGAAACTATAAAGAAATTGCCTAAGAGGCTGATTTTCAAATTTCCATTCCCCTCAGCTTGTGAATCGCATTCCACGATGGCGATAAATAACATCAGAAGAGACCAAATGAAATCGCACTGTTAGATAGACCCCTTTAGCGGACCATTTGCTTAAAAAAATATTGCTCGAGAATTTAGTGGTAAAGTTTCCAAACTCTCCAAAAACAATTTTGGTGATGTACTCGTGCGCGCTGCGCAACATCATCATTCATCATTTTAGAATGAGACAACTGAGGATCTAATTCCATTTTTTTTTATTGATGCTTGTCCAAACTTTATTGAGCAATCTCTTGCCAAATTGATCCTTTAGCCTCATGACTCTCCAAACTATTGTGGAGTTTCCAACCCTCAGACTTAATTGGCAAAAGCAAATTATATAAATTAGTTTGTCACAATTCCAAATCTAATCGATTAGTTTAGGATGGTTAGGCCAATTTGGATTGCTTGCAAAGAGAATATAGAGTCAGGTATAAATGGTTCTTTAAGCATGTTTTGATACCTAAATTAGTAAAAGAAAAAGAAAAATAATTTATGGAATTTTGTCTTAACATGTGATGATGTGTGTACTCAAGATCTTTTTACAGGACTTTGAATATTTATAAATGCACTTTAAATCAGGCATATATGGGACTCCTCCTTACCGGATTGGTCTTTGGACATGATGGAGTATCTTTTGCTTGTATTTGTGCCAATAATTGATATTTAGGCTTGACTTCTACTAAAAGGATTAGACCATGAGTTAGCACTAATTGGATTGACTAGATTTAGGGGCTAAATCTAATCCTCTTATTATGACATTGTATATGTTAATGCATGGATTGAATCGGGGTTATTTCATCTAATTAAATTGAGCCAATTAGATATTTTAGTCATTGTCAAGTTGTAACATAATAGTCTAGTTAGCTTAACAATCACACGATAGAACTTGAGCTTGACTACAACAAAAAGGGGTTCCTAAAATGATCCTTAAAGGCTTTGTAAAATAAAAGAAACAATGTCAAAAATTTATAACTAAGACTTTGTTAGAACAAGGTTTATCATGAGTGGAGGGATTTATGAGTTGGGTTATCGGGTTTCAAATTAGATTTTCATGCATAATTTTATAAAATACATTAGCCTAAACTCGATTCATTTTTTTTTTTAAATTTGGCCCAACTCAATTCACTTAAAATTATATAGGTTGAGACTCAATTGAAAAGTTTGATTTTTTTATTATTTTAAATAAAAATAATTTTTCTGTATAAAATATATATTTGAATAGATAATAAGATATTTAAATGTATAAAATATTTAATAATATCAAATTAAATATTTTATATTAAAAATAATTAAATACAACTATTTTTGTAATATATAATTATATAAATGAAAATAAATTTATATAATCAAACTAAATTAAGTTAAACCAACCCATTTCATTTAATTATGACTCGAATTCAGCTCAAATATTAATGGGTTATATGAAGAAAGTCCAATAAATATTTGAACCACAAGAAAATAATTCAAACTCTATTTTTTTGACTCAAACCTTTTGGATTAGACAAGTTGCTTGACCTATGTAAAAGTTTAATCACAGCCCACCATATTTCAAAATGTCTTCTATATTCATAGTTTATACAAACTCTTCTCACTCTTTCTTTATTAAATAATACTAGATGGTATAACCTACATAAGCAAAGCACCCCCCCCCCCCGCCACTAAAAAAATAGAAAAATTCTTAATAGTAACCAGTTTCTTCAAATTATCACCAAACAGACACTAATTATGTCATTGTTGGAGGATTTTCATTGAATTTTGAAGTTTTCACTAGAATAAATTGATTTTGGACCTAATAATTCAATACTTTAGATTAAAATGTTAGAGCATATAGTTCAAATGAAAGTGATAGTTCAGTTGGGGTCAAATGATACTTTAACTCAATTTGTGATAACAAGTGATTCTTTGATGATGGATCAACCCACCTTTGATTACAAATTTATAAGTAGGGTTGCTATTCATATATTCTAAGCTAAATTGATGATTACTCATCAATCTCTATTCTTTTATTTTCTCATAAACATTAAAGGGTGACCGGTGTTCATACGAGTATGTCCTGTGTTTATTCCATTCGAGAGGATTGTGGTCTTACATGAGTGATTATGTCCAGAATATCAGAATTACTAAATGGATTTATTTGAAATTTCAAGTATTTGAATTCCAATCTTTAAAAATATTATCTATTTATGATTCGTACTTATTTACATAATTTTAACTGTAATTTATTTTCTAAAATTTTATCAGTTTTACTTTCTAAGATTCAAATTCTTTTTAGATCTTCATCAATCTGGCATATCCTTGTGCAGGGTTGCCAACTTCTTGTTTCAATGCTTCATTCTATATGTTTGAATTCTTCAATCTAAGCGTCTAAATTAGTAGTCTTTTTATTTGCGGTGGGTCCTCTTTCCTATTTAATGTTAGCAATTATATTTTTCTTGTGATATCTTTTATAGAAAACAACTGAAAAAATAACAAGGAAAAAAGATATATCATTTTATGCATGCATCATCAACATTACACCAGTTTAATGAAATTTATCAGGACCTTTAAGCGACTTTAATTCTGAAATGAGATTGAAAGATGCATTCCCTAACCCACTACAAATGAGTTGCTCGACATTAGAATTTAAAAGACGTTTTACCTTTTTCATTTTTTTGGGTCTGTAAACGCTTCTTTTTGTCATTCGTAGAACTATTTATGACCTCCCCCCCCCCCCCCACAAAAAAAAAAATCCTTGCTTGTCTTGTCATATTTAAAAGCCTCGAACAATCAGAGCTACAACAAAATAAGCAATTTGATTCAGAAGAAGAAATCCAAAGTCAATGATGCCTTGATTAATTCCACCAAATTGATTTGATAGCCGGTTGAAAACGTGAAAAAACCTCAAAAATTGGTTGGAGTATCATCGTAGAAATTGTTGAAAGCAAGCGGCTGTGGTGAAGTCTTAAGTGCACCGTCTTTTAAGTAGAAATTCGAACGGAATGTATTATGTTAAGGGAATTAAAATAATTTTTTAAATATGGCAAAAAAAAATTTAATCTTGTAATTTTAATTGAAGTTTCATTCTTGTTTCTTAAGTTTTATTTAAATCAAATTTATTCTTTAACTTTTGAAAAATGTATAATATTACTGAGAAGTCTAACACCATTAGAGTTTTAACAAATATTTTCATGACATCTAACTTAACATCTTACATAACTTATACAAATTATATTTTCATATTTTTTTGGATAAAAAAACACTTTTTATCCTTTAACTTTATATGAAATTTCAATTTTGTCTTAAAGCAATTTATCTTCTAATTTTTTAAAGACAATAAGGTAATTCATTTTAATGACAATAAAGAAGAAATATAGATCACATTACAACAATTTGGAGATATACAGACGACAAAGTTTTAGTCATCTATATAAGCCTCTGAAAATTTTATTTTTTTAAAAAAAATCTAAAAACCTATACAAACGATAAATGTCATCTGTATAAATAAGGGCTATATAGATGACAAAGTCATCTGCATAGATCCACCAAAATAGAAATTTGAGAGAACCTATATAGATAACATTTTGGTCTGAATAGTCCAACTCTATATAGACCAAATGTGTGGTCTGTATAGGCTAAGCCTATATAGACGACACTAGGATATATAGACCACAATGTTATTTGTATAGGTTTCCACCTATATAGATCACACATGTGGTTTGTATAGACCTAGCTCTATACAGATCACATGTGTGGTCTATATAGGTTCAGCCTATACAGACGATACTGGGATATACAGATCACAATGTCGTCTATATAGGTCTCCACCTATACAAACTACACATGTGGTCTGTATAGCCCAGCTCTATACAGACCACACTATAGAATATATAGACGATGTTGTGGTCTGTATAGCATAGCTCTACACATGTGGTCTGTATAACTTTAACCTATACAAACGACAATTGTCGTCTGTATAGGTATTGTCGTCTGCATAGGTATTTTTAAAAACTTTTATTCAAAAAAAATAAAAAAACTCTATACAGACAATAAGAAGTCGTCTATATAGACCTTTGTCGTTTGTATAGAGTTCAAATTTTCAGAAGCAGCAAAAATTAGCACGTTAAAATTTGAAAAATAATATAGACGATCGAGGATACTTATATAGACAACAAATATCGTTTGTATAGAGTTTGTTTATAAATTCTCGCTCAGGATTCATTTTTCTCATTTCTCCTGCGCGTAATTGGAGCTCTTCCATGGAGTTCAAGTATGTCCTCTTTCTTTCTTTTATTTTTTTACCATCATTTTATAATCATTTATTAATTCTTATATTTATTTTAATATATATTCTGATTATATTGTTGCATTGTTGATTAAAATTTCTAAAATTTCTAATTGTTGCTTTGCAATTTTAATCATGTATGTTAGAAAAATTTACACACAATTTTTTTTAATAGTGTTGATATAACAAAATGTATAAACTATTAATTTTTATTATATAATATTATATAACTATTAAATAATAACATAAACTTTCATTATATAAAACCATATAAACTATTATGTAAATGTCTATAGACTATTATATAATGATATAAATTGGTATATAATATTATATAAACTATATTATAATGATATTTTTATATAACAATGAAAGTAAAATTATATAAATGATTAACTTTATTACATAATATTATATAAATTATTATATATGACATCAACTTTCATTATATAAAACTTTATAAAGTATTATATAATTGTATATAAACTATTGTATAATGATATAAATTATTGTATAATATTATGTAAATTATTATATAATGATGTAAACTTTAATTATATACTATTATATAATATTATATAAACTATTATATAATTGTATATAAACTATTGTATAATGATATAAACTATTATATAATATTATGTAAATTATTCTATAATAACATAAACTTTAGTTATATACTATTATATAATATTATATAAGCTATATTATAATGATATTTTTATATTAGAATGAAAGTAAAATTATATAATTTATTAAATTTATTATATAATATTATATAAACTATTATATAATAATATAAACTTTCATTATATAAAACTATATAAATTATTATATAATTGTGTATAAACTATTATATAATGATATAAAGTGTTATATGATATTATGTAAACTATTATATAATGATGTAAATTTCAGTTATATATTATTATATAATTTTATATAAATTATATTATAATAATATTTTTATATAAGAATGAAAGTAAAATTATATAAATTATTAACTTCATTATATTAGATTATATAAATTATTATATAATGACATGAACTTTCATTATAACATATGATGTAATTGTATCTAAACTATTATATAATGATGTAAACTTCTATTATATATTATTTTATAATATTATAATATATTATATAATGATATTTTTATATAAGAATGAATGTCAAATTTTATGGATTATTAACTTTGTTACATAATTTTATACAATATTATGTAAACTATTATATAATGATGTAAACTTTTATTATATATTATTATATAATAATATATAAATTATAGCATAATGATATTTTTATATAAGAATGGAAGTAAAATTACATAAACTTTTAACTTTTATTATATAATATTATAGTAATAATTATTTATTGACATAAACTTTCATTATATAAAAATTTTAGGTAATTTTATTTATATGTATATATATAGAGATATATATATTTATTTACATATATATAAATATTTATATATCTAAAAACATATATATTTTAAAATAATTATTATATTTTTATTTTACATATATAAATTTAAATATTTTAATTAGATTTAATTTTTTTTATGATTATCATTCTTTAAAGTATGAACACAAATTTTAATATATTAAAAATATTATTTTTTTAAAATTTTATAAGTTATACAAACGATATTATTGTTTGTATAAAGTGAACTTATACAAACGACATTTGTGGTCTCTATAGGTCCAGGCTATACAGACCACAAATGTCATCTATATAGGTCCACTTTATACGACGACAATGTCATCTGCATAGATCCAGGTTATACAAATGATAATCTGACCTATACAAACGACAAAAAAAATATCATCTGTATAGGTTGCAACAGGCACGATTCTATACAGACGACTCAATACAGATAATAATATCATCTGTAATACTTATACAGACGAAAAATGAGTCTATACAGACGACTTAGTCCTTTTTTTTGTTGTGTCAGTGATAGTTTTGAACAAATTAAATTATTGGTATAAGTATTAGCGAAGTCTTTTTAACAGCTCTGTGCAATAAAAAATTAATTACATGAAGAAATATTGCTTAAAATTCATCAAGTTAAGTACTATGGAGTTTAGGTGATAGCAGTGAAGAGGACGATGATAAAAGAGAACTATGGCAAAATTAAATGGTTATGTAATTATGAAAAAAGAAAAGTTAGATGATAATTTTGCTTCAAAATAAGACTTGAAGACAAAACTGAAACTTTAGTAAAGGTTAGGAGATAAATATATAGGTCATGTATCACGACGAGTTGAATGCAATGTAAATATATCAATTAAAAATCCTCACAATGCTAGGCTTTTGAATAATATCATGCATTTTTAAAAACTTACAAGATAAATTTGCTTTAAATAAAACTTAAAAAACAAGAATGAAATTTCAATTAAAGTTAGAGGACTAAAATTGCCTTTTTACCTTTAAATATTAAACTAGCTATGAATTTGGATATAATGCTTTGATTTTAACCGCACACTTACCCATCCAAATAAATAGGTTTCCTGCAATTTTATAAATCCAACGTTGATTAAATATCAAATAAAGGATATGTGGTGTGAAACTTATAAAAATGTAAAAGAGCCACTCATTTGAATGGTTAGATATAACAACTGTAATCATAAGTATTATACTAAATTTAAACACAAATAATTTAATATTTAAAAAATTGCTATAAATAGATTAATATAACACATTTATACTCTTTAAGAAACAGTGATGTGAATATAATGTATTCAAGCCTGTTGCCCGAATACATATTCAAAATACCAGGTTGCAATTGATGGCAATGTCAAGGTGGTGACCACCCGGTCTTTCCCTCTTTAATTTTTCCCTCATAAGCAATTTAAAATTTTGCAATATGTATGATAAAAATAACTTGACTTTTATTATCTAAAAAAATTGTAAAACAACTTCTAAACATTCATTTTTAAAATATACTCAAAATTTCATGACCAACTCACTTCACATGAGGTAGGTTGACTTGCGAGGACCATGTTTATGTACTTTTATTTTAAAATTGTATTGACATTTACATCTTTATTAAGTAAAAAGTGAATTTACGGTATTAATTCTTTTAATTATTTTAAAAAATTAATACGAAATATTGGAACTTTTATTCTGTGAAGAATTGAATTTTGACTTTTTTGTTTAGGCATAAAATAGTATTTCTCAATAAGACCAAAAGATTAGTGGATAGGTTGAAACAAGAGACAAATATTTTCTTGTGGTCTTACAAGTGGAGGGGGGATCAGAGGACGGGGAAGGGAATAGGGATGGGGGAATCGACTCTCCCTTCCCCTCTTTATGCCACCCAGCTTGAAGGCACAAGGAGAGTGTCAATTGTGCTATACTTGTTTAACGGAGAGTCAGCTTAAACTGATTGGCTTTTATGAAGGCTCTAGTTTGATTCTCATAGGTCGGTTTGTGCATTTTTATGTAAGTTTAATTCTTTTAACTTTTAATTTTTTAAATTATAAAAAAATTTAAAATCATTTCAAATCATCACATATTTATTTATAAATAAGTTATAATTAGTGCAGTGTTTGTGCTATGCACGAGTAAAGGATATAATAAAAATTATTAAATAGATGTAACCTTTATTAATTAATTAAAGATGAACAATATATATCTAAATTATTTTGGATAATATATTCAAATGATTATATTTAATAATATCATGATACTAATTCATTATATTGGAAGGTTAAAAATTAAAAAAACTGAATCACAATAATATAATTGAGGTACTTAAATATAATTTTAGCCTCCTAATATATAATTTGCTCACATTTAGTTGTTCTTATATTTAATATTTTATTCTAATCCTTTTAATACTCAAATTGAATCCATATTAGTAATGTTGAATTAAAGATTAAAAATCATAATCAGCACAAAAAATGCTAATGAAACTATGTGTTGGCAACAACTAATGCTGAATTAAAGATTAAAAATCATAATCAGCACAAAAAAATGCTAATGAAACTATGTGTTGGCAACAACTAGGACAAAGAAAGTTTCAAGATTATATGTTAACAAATAAATCAAGATGTTTTTGAATTATTACTGAGTTACATAATTTATAGTCTTCTAACATGATAGGATAAATTATTTTAATTTTCCCCTTGAGTAATTTCAAACATATAGTTCAACTAAAATTCTATATTCTCTATCTTTAATATGATGAAAGTTACCAATTTAGACTTAGTTTACTCCACACTAATTTAAACTTAATTTATTCAACACCAATTTAGACTTATCATGTTTCAATTTATTTATTAGAGGGATTAAAATAGAACATTTAAATTGTTTGAATATTTATTTTACTAATATAATGAAAAGAATTATATTAGTCTTTTGAACATTTAAATCAATAAAAAACATTTAATTTGAAATTTGATTTGAAACATCCTAAGGTAAATTTAGTCAGCAACATCTAAGCTTATTCTACCATAGTATATTAGAGTAAATTTAGCTCATCCTTGATATAAGAAAATAGTTTATGACAACTAAATCAAGCACAATCATTAAATTTGAAAGTTAGGCTTAATTCAAAATTTTATGGGTAATGTAATAGGAGCTCCATCTTCTAAGAGGTTAAGTGTTTTACTATTAAATTATCTTTTTTCAAATTTCAAAATAAGTCAATTAAAATTAAAAATATAAATTTTAATGTATTAAAGGCAATATAATAGTGAAAACATTTAATCACTTAGGAGGGAGCTTCCCATAACACTATCCAAATTTTATTTACAAAATAAAATACTATATTAATATTAATTTTATCAAGCACAAACATTTAGTTTGAAATTTGACTTTAAGCATCTCAAGATCAATTTAGTCACAATATCACGACAACATCTAAGCTTATTGACCATAATATATTATTATTAAAGAAAGTTCATCCAGATATAAGGAGATTAAGTAATAAATAGTTAATAACAAACTAAATCAAGCACATATATTAAATTTGAAAGCAACATCTAAGCTTATTGACCATAATATATTATTATTAAAGAAAGTTCATCCAGATATAAGGAAATTAAGTAATAAATAGTTAATAACAAACTAAATCAAGCACATATATTAAATTTGAAAGTTAAGTTCAATTCAAAATTTTATTTACAAAATAAAAAATTATATTAATTTTAAAGTGATGTTTTATCACTTGAAGAAGCACCAAATAAGGGCCAAAATCACTTGAAAATGAATGTTACAATTACATTGAGTAATTATGGTGTGATAATTTAGAAGTTTAGAACAAAGGTGATTGTTTCGAAAATGGTGCTTGCTACTGCACGTTAAGAGCTTCAAAATCTAATGTGACCTAGCAAGCTTTACAACTATTAGATTAAAGTTATTTAATCACAATTATCTATTTTTTAATGGATGTGATAAGTAATTTTAATTGAATGGTTTATAAAATTGTTACATCACTTATAGTTTTAAATAAAGCTTTAAGGAAACCAAAAAATTCACATTTGAAAACATGTTTGGGACATATTTGATACAAATTTTGAGTTATTTATCATTTTCCTTAATTTTATCCAACACAAGTATTTAATTTTGAATTTAAAATTACTAAAAATTTTATAAAATTTTGTATACATAATTTTATAGACACTCATGCATTACACAAGGTTAAAATCTAGTGGAAATAAGTTTATTGAATTTCATTTTTTTTAAATATTATTTCTTTAAATTTGAATTGTTTTGTAATTTCTTTTGAATTGTGTAGATTTTTACAAACTTATATATATAATGATGGTGATTTGTTTGCACATAAAGTCACTAATTTTCTTTTGAAGCTTATTTTGATAGATATGGCAAAAAAATTCCTATATTTTGACAATTCCAATTCTAGTTAACTGGTTAGTACAATTTAATCAAACTAAACTTTTGCTTGCAAATGGAGTAAATAGTTAGGTGTACATGGTGGAGAGTGGCTTGCTAAGCACATTTTGACACCTAAGTCAATAGGAATATAGGCAAAATAGTATATAGAATTGTATCTTAGATTCTGAAGGCATACTTGAAGTTCTTTTATAATGTCATTTTCATTTATGAGTAGATTAGAGGTCTAGCATACTTGAAGCCCTATTTATTATTAGAAATTTTCAGGCTTGATGGAGTGACTTCAGCCTATGTTTGCATTAATGATTGATGTTATCTAGATCAAGACATGAGTTAGTATAGATTAGGTTTGGCCTAGATTAAAGGCTTAAATAGGGCTCGCTTGTTGCAATAAGGCTTATATTTGTGTAAGTTAAAAGGACCTTGCTTATGTCTGACTAGATCTAGTCCAATCAAACATTTTGGTTATTAGCATTTCTCATTTTTAATTTGCCATGTTTTTATGTTCATTTTCCATGTAAGTTAACTTTCATTTTAATGGATTCAAATCATAAAAGATAATAAATGCATATATAACACTTCAATATATTTTATAAAAAATTTATAAGTTTAATATCTTCATTTGTGTACATTCCATTACATGTGGCTTTGCCATTGTATGTATGTGTATACTTGTATAGTGTGTGTACATATATATATTGAAATATGTGTGCTTATAATATTATAGGAATATTATTTTTTTATTTTCTTATTCAAAAAATTGCATTACTTTTTTTGGTAATACAAAGAGGCTTAAGTCCAAAAAACAAAATTAACTAATAATAATATCACGAGTCTTAGTGATTCTTGAAGCATCAACAAAAAGCAAAAGAGCAATCTAAGTGGATAACTATAAAATAGGTGAGTTTCAAGATCGAGGGAGAGGCTAAAATTTGTCATCCAATCTACATATGCATTTCCTTCCCTATACGTATGTCTAACTTCTATTTCCCACTCCTATCCAAGCATTCCATGTAAAATTGAAATCAAGTGGTTTGCTTTATAGTTAAGATTTAATAGACATAAATGTAGAGCCTTTGAATCATATTCCAAATAGATCCTTCTATAACCAAGATTCCAAGCAATTTGAAAGTCACAAATTGCACCCGAACATTCAACTACAAATGTAAAATAATGACTAAGTGGTCTAGTGTAACCCATTAAACATTCCCATGCACGTCCCTCAATAGTCCTTCATGACCAATTAAATTTCCATCCCCTTTAGCTATCCTATCCGTGTTTAGTTTAATCTATCCTTCCAATGGTAGACACCTTTTACCCATGTTTGAATGCCTCCTTTATCCATAGTCTCACTATTCTTCAAAAGTTCTCAAGCAAACTTAGTAATAATGCTAATAGGATGCTTAGGTCATTCATATAGTGGCTGATGTATGGTTTTATTCCTCTAAGATCAAAGAAACTAGTAACAAATGGCTTAGATAACAAACCAATTATTTTTAAATTCAAGTTGCGCACTATAATTTTGTGATAAATTCAATTGCACCCATTTAGACAAGCTAATATTATAGAAAATTGTAAACTAACTTACGTATACCATACACTTCCAAATTCACCATGCCAATAGGCAATCTCGAAGGATATAAAGGCATGATTCCTTTCTAATTGTTCAAGATTTACAATATTTTATGCCATGTCCCCATATGCTTATAATAGAGTTAGTCAATAATTTATTATGATAAATCTACCATAATAAGCATCTGATTATTTACAAGACATGAAATTTCCATATCCTCCACCACATGATATTAGTAGCATCCCATGATGTAGCCATAAAATGATTGTAAGCATTTTTCACTATAAATTCTCTAGTAAGGCTATCTAACCAAGCTAATAAGTCATTCCCTACACCATTGCTAAGGGGTACACTACTTGAAAAGCTAATAATATTAGCTGGGAGAATTAAATTCAAAAGGATCCAATCTTAATCACCTTGGATAGAAAATTCGTTAACAAGTGAATTCTTTTACTCCTCATCAATAATATCCACTGCAAGCTGATCAATAGTTCTCTTATGCCTAACTAATCATTTAACTAGAAATAAATAGATGAACCATCCTTTAGCTACCATTTAAGGCCATTCATTAATTCCATCTAAACATAAGTTATGGATCTTCTTTATAAAAGCATCATTGCCCTATATGAAGTTTCTTTGCATCTTTTCTGTAGCCAAACATACCTCTATAGGAATTTTCTCTATTGGTATATTGTAGATGGGTATGCCGGAGAGTACAGACTTAATAAGAGTAATTCAACCAACCATAGATAAAGTTTTCATCTGCTATCCATCTCATCTTCCATTAATTTTGCTAAGTAACTCATCATAATTCCTCTAACTTAAAGAAATCAAATTAATCCCCAAGTATTTACCTAAGTTTAGAGTTTAGAAAATTTTGTTTAGTTGAGATATTGCGTTTTCTAAAGAAAGATCTATATTTTTTAAGAATGAGATTTTTTATTTCATGTTGCTAACTTTCTAGCTAAATGCTTTGCAAAATCTGTTTAAGCATTTAATAATATGATTTATTTCATCTATGGAAATTTCAATAAAAAAAAAGGAAATCATATGCAAATAAGAGATGTGATATTCTAAGGTCAGATTTCACAATCTTAATACATTTCAAGTTACTTTTATTGACCTCCTTGACTATTAAATGCGAAAGTTTTTTAATACAAAGTATAAAAATATATGGCAAAATGGGATCACTTTGTCTAATACCTCTAGAAGGTCTAAACTCAACTATTCTAGAACAATTCCAAAGTATATTTATAGTGGATATAGTGATACAATTCATAATTAATTGAGTAAAATGATTAGGAGAGTCAACCACCTTAGGAACATCAACTATAAAGCTCCATCTAATTCTATTGTATGCCTTTTTAAGATCATTTTTAATAGATATAAATCCTATACCACTTTTTGTCTTCTTCATTGAATGGATCATTTCACTGGCAATAATGATATTGTCCTATATACATCTTCCTAGAATAAAACTTGATTAAAAAGGGAAGACTAAGGTTAGCATCAATCTTTTAAATTTATTAACAATCATTTTGTTAATGCCTTTGTTGTATCTTACATTACACAAAGAGATTGTTCTAAATTGGTTCACAAATTCTGGGTAGGATACCTTTGAGATTAAAATAAGTAAGGTTTCATTTACTAATTGAATAAAAATTATTCCTTTAAAGAAACCTCTTACAAAAATAAAAAGACCTTTACTTACCTTATTTTAATTATCTTGATAAAAGATAAAAAGAAATCTATCATTTCTTAGGGCCTTGGATACACCTATATCAAATATAGTTTTCTTCACCTCTCGAAGGGTAACTTTATTAAACAGTCTACGAAGGATTGACTTCTTAATGGATAGAAAGGAATATTTTGTAAATAAGGGAACATAATCACTAAATTCATCCTAAAATAAACACTTGTAAAAGTTAACAACCAAAGTGGTTGAGAGATTCTTGTCGTCAATCCAGTGACCCTTTAAGTTTCTAAGCATAATTACGTGTTACTTCTTCTATGAATAATTGTTTTTGTATGGTAATACCTCATATTTCTATCGCTATCTTGAATCCATTTTGCATTTGACTTCTAATGCCAAGGAATTTCTTCCTTGTTTAGGACTTTAGTAAGTTCTTCTTGTAATTACTTTTTCTAGTTTATCAAAATAGAGGTTCCATATTCTTTTCATGGTTAATTAAGCTCATTAAATCCTAGCTAAGAGAATATTTTGTTCTTTTTTTATGTTATAAAAAATTTTCTTGTTCCAAGATAACAATTGATTCAGAAGTTGCTACAAATTGTACACTAATGAGCAATTGTTATCCTAACTTTTATAAAAAAAAAAACTAGTGAAATTGGTTGTGGAGTAACCACACAATCTAAAGGGCTTGTTCCATCTTTAACTTTTCCACTAAATAGGTTAATCAATAAAGGGTGATGGTCGAAATAAACTCTTGATAAAACATCAATTACAACATCTTTAAATGTTCTTCTCCAAATATTATTACGTAGACCCCCATCTAATCTTTTAAATATTCTATCATAACCTCCTATAATGGGCCTTTCTAGGTGAATCGTGATCCTTGCCAACCTAAATTAAGTAGACCACATTATTCAATCCAATTAGAAAAAGCAGAGCATTTACTCACTATACTTAGAAGCATTTCCTTTTTTTTATAGGTGAGCTATATCATTAGAATCACTTGCTAGAATCCAAGGAGTTGAGATTGATCTTGATAATTCAAAAATTTGTCTTCAACATTCTCTCTTAATGTCTGCATAAGGGCTCATATAAACAAATGACAAGAACCAATGATGTCTATTATTATCATTGATTCTTAAGTATACGTATTGAAAAGAGCTTTCAATCATATTAATTTGGATTGTATTATCTTTCCATGTAATATGTAATCCAAATACCTCTAGACAACTTTCTTCCTTCTTGGATATGAGATTTTAAAAAATGAAGTTTATTGAAGATTTTAGATGCTTTAATAAAAAGAGCTTTGGTCTCAAGTAGTGCCATCACATTAGGATTAGCTTCAAAATTAGCTTATTAGCTCGCATAAATAAATTTAGGTTGCTAAGTCCCCATCAATTCCATGACAAAAATCTATTGATAGTGAATAAAAACCAAAGAATAAGAAAATATAAATCAATTAAAGTTAATTCAATTACCTCTATAAGTAAACCCATTTCCTTTTGAAAGGAATCAATCAGCATACCACATCCATTTTCTATAGGATGGGTTTCTTTAACCATAGAATTAAATACTAATAGAGAAGAAGAAATACCTTCTTTTGGATATAAGGGTTCTTCTGGATTAATCATAGAGTCAATATTCATTATAGTATCATAAGTTATTGTTGTATTCTTAACAACCATGATATTTCATGGAAAAGGTACTCTTGATGTCATATTTATACTCTTCTTAATCATTGTATGTTTAAAGTCACTCTTTATCCCTCTCTTTTGTTTAACTAACTTGTTTGACAAAAGTTTTGGACATACAATAGCAGGCTTGGTTGTTGATTGATCTTTAAGGGCTGACATGTTATGGATAAGGGGGTTTAGTTTCTCTACATTACGATCTTGTGTGTTTTTGCTATACTAAATTAGAACGGCAATATTTGGGTCAACATTTTCTTGCCCATTCAATAATTCACCCTTTTCTACAAAGTTATTCATAGCATCATACTCTTCATGTAGTTTAAAATAGGATTTGCTAACATAGTAAATCTCTATCCTCCTACATTATTTCCTTCTTGATTATTGCTTTGTCTAATATTATTTTTCCTAGATCTTCTAGGGTTTTACACCACCATCCAATCTTCAAATTCCATGCCTAGTTTCTTATCATGGATCTATTATTAAGTTCCTTTAGCGTGTGCCTTAATCTATAAACTAGCTATGATACCACCATTAATGTTCTACTTGCTAGCATTTGGTTTATCCTTAGCAGCATAACCATCAGCATAGTATTCATATTTACCTCACTTGAAGCAAATTAAATGAATTTTTTCATATTCAATTTTAACATCAACAGATTCAACTCTAAATTGAGGTACTTATAAAACACACACATGCATACTTCCTTTTTACTTTCTCTTTTGTCATGTAATAAATTTTAATTGTCTCCCCAATTATATCTTTAATAGCTTTTAGACATTTTTTATTATAATATTCCATAGCCAATTCATGGAATCTCACCCATATCATTACCTTATCTATTATGGCTAAAGTAGGATTTAAATTAGGAACCTAATCCTAAACCGGTAAGTAACAATTAGGTAAGTAACAATTAAGAATTACCTAAGTTCCTCTTGTTAACACCAATTCTTTATCACTTCTATAAGAAAATTTAAAAAAGTAATAATCATATCTAAAGTCAACTAATTCCCACACACTAGTTCTTCTCTATAATTACATTAGCCTCTTCTTTAAGAATTAGAAGCCTACTTTCCTCCCTAGTAGCTTAATGATCAAACAATTTTTCTAAGATTTCCTTGTTCTTATCATCTCTTCTTGTATTAATCTAAGAATTAGGCATATTTTATTATTTTCAATTATCTCATCTATTATCTCAGTACCCTCCTCTATATTATCATCATTAGGTTCATGATCAAAACCTCTATACTCCAACCTTTTAGAACCAGACTTCTCCAAATCAGCATTGCCCTAGCCCTCTCTATCTTCCTTATTATGACCCAATAGTTTGTTCATATAAGAAATTGTGTTTTTATATAATGATCACTATCACAAGTTTGTAATATGGCATCATTATACTTTAGCAAACATGATGTACTACCATCAAAATCTTTATGACTACATTTGAATTTCTTTGTATTCCTCTTTAATTGATCGATTTCCTTTGTTAAGGGCATCTCATCCTAAAGTTTTGAAATAGTTCTTTGCTCGCTTATTTTTTCTATCCACTATTTATATTTAAAAATTGTATTACTTTGAATTAAGTTATCAAAGACATGTAAATTAATACCAAGCATTTAATTTGAAATTTAACTAAAATTATACTAATATTGTAAACATTTGAATCAATAACAAATATTTAACTTGAAATTTAACTTTAAACATCTCAAGGTTAACTTAGCATATAATTTCAAATTTAACTTTAAACATTTTAAGATCAACTTAGTTATAATCTCCTAGCAACTTTTAAGCTTATTCTATCAAATTATTTACATAACATCTTCACATTAGAAAAGGAAATTAAAAGTCAAAGATAATCCAAAGTCTATAACGTAGAAAAAAAAAGATGATTAAAAAAATAATATAATAGTATTATGACTAACAAGAAATAAACATGTAGCCAAAATTCCATTACTTTACAATATTACATTTACATTTTTTTTATCACAAATTAACTAGAAACCATTTCAATATCTTTATAGAAATTTTTAATTTCTTAAATTCTTTCATCTAACAAAGGTCCATTTCCCTTTCTTAAATATCTTTCCATTATTTAGTTAATCAATATAGCTTCCATCAAACAAAAATTCTAATTAAGAAAGAGTAAGATGCTATATTTTGATGATATAATTTAAATTGAATATGAAAATAGATATTCCTTGTAGGCTACATCTTTATGTATTTCCATAACACCTACATTTCCATATTATATACATATTCCCTTATACAATAAAAAAACTTAAATATTAAATAAGGATGAAAAATTTTGCCTTTATTTTTTATTTCATTCTCTAAATTATAAATCAAATTATGTCCGTCAATTGTAAGAGTCATAGGAGTAGAAATTTCATCTTTCTTTCCTGGATTCCATTTAAGCCTAGTTGATGACCTTGTTCCATCCTTCGATTTTATGATAATGTCTAGTGTTTGTTTTTACTTCAGATTATGATCTCTTATAACTAATGACCTCACACCATATTTGGCAATAACATCAACCAAAAGATTTTGACATTCCCTTTTCAAGGTGCCATGTATAATTATTTGCATATTTAGGGTAAAATATCAAAAAGCCTTCAACCAAATTGAAGATGAAAGAATGAATATATCAAAACAAAGATAGAAGAATAAAAAAGCACTAGTACTAAATAGACATGAATTGGCACTAATTATTAATTTCAATATGAAGAATGTGAAAAATCATATTATATCCAAAACTTATAATAACATTGCAAATCAATAAATCAAACCAAACAAAACTCATAGAATTAAATTCAAATGATTGAAATTCAAAGAAAATTTAATTTAGCAGTCTAGTATCGGATAAAGAAATCCATCTCTCATATTTTCAATTTGGCAATCTAATGGTGCATGGTAATTAATTTAATTAAAAGTTTTTAAGATAGGTAGGTGGAACATGAGGGAGTAGAATTTTATTAAATTAAAATGAAGAAATAAGAAAAAAAATTCACCTTAAATCAAATTGAAAGAACCTTCCTGTTGATGGCAAACCTATCATTATAAGAAGAAAAAGGAAGAATCATCTATATTTTGAGATGCAAAGAAAGTATCTATCAGATCGATATTTTGTTATTTAACCTTTACCAATTGTTTAAAAAAATCAAATGGGATACTTAATCAAAGCTTATCAGTGAGAGTTAATTAAAGAGATGCATAATTCTTGGAATTTGAAGAGGTATTAAATTAGTTAATAATTGCTAACTTAATTTTGCAAGAGCTAATATTATTTAATTTTAAAAGAGTGTGTAATTCACTTCCTTGTAAATATTTACTATGATTTTATTATCGAATTATGGTATTTAGGCCTTTTAACATCTTAGTAATTTATTTAAATTCTAATTGACTTCAAATTTTTAAATATTTGTATAAATAGTATTTATTATGCTAAATCATCATTAAGAGTGTGAATTGAATTTAGAAGTTAATAATATTAATTATTTAGCTCAAAGACTACAAAAAAGTAAATGAAAGCCATTTTGCCTATAATAAAAAAAGAAATTAAAGAGATAAAATGTAAGAGTGACATGTGTATCTTTTGTTTGTTATTTTTGAGAATTCTAAGTAAGATACATTTAAAATCGATATATAACCTTAAAAAAAATTATCTATACAAAATATAAGTCATAAAATATCCTTTATAAATAATTTATAATATAATCTTACATAAATAAAAATGAAGAAAAAGAGTGTGATTTTGTATAGGTTAGAAATTTAAGCTTATATAAAAATTTAAAAAATTCTAAAAAAAATATATACTTAAGTTGGGTTAGTCCATTCACAAGTTGGCCCATATGATCTATGGGCTAAACTAAGTTTGACTCGTATTTATACAAGTTTTCAATATGGCAACTTGAGCACATAGAAGTTCACGAACTTTACCCTATTTTAATAGCTCTCATTTGTGCTAGCCCTCGGTGGTAAGGAGAGAAGTTGAAAAATAAAAGAAAAGGAAATAAAAATAAAATAAAATCAAGCTTAGCTCATATAATGTCCAATGATTAGCCCATTAAGCTTGTAATCTTGAGCCTATATTTTTTTAGGAAAAAATCAGGCTAGTACTAGTTACTGTAATTTATTACAGCAAGGCATCCTAAGTAAACTTTCTTTCATTCAAGTGCATCCGTTGAGACTAATTTATCAAAATGTCCATAAATCTAAATGACATGCTTCGATATCGGGAAGAACAAAAGCACAGAAATAAAAATAGATGAGTTGCATTCCATCACCACGCAATCCCAATTAAGCAACTCGACAAATCAAATGAAAACATTATAGAAATCAGCATAAAAAGTTTTTGTTTGATATTATTATTTTCATATAAAATAGTAACATCAAGTTTGATGTTACTATTTCGTATGAAAATAGTAACATATTATTTTGTCAAGAGTTTTATTGTTAATCATACTTTATTTTGTCTATTTATAATATTTTTTAGTTAGTGTTGCTAAAACATGTTGTTTATTTATCGATTTTTGTTATTAATCATGCTTGATTTATCAATTTATTCCTATTTTCTTTTATGTTATTGTTTCCATATAAAATAGCAACATCTTATTTGGTGTTAGTGTTTCTTGTAGAAATAGTGACACATTATTTTATCAAAATTTTATTATTAATCATATTTTATTTTATCTATTTATGGCATTTTTTTGTTAGTGTTGCTGTTTCAAACCAAATAGAAACATCTCACTAGACGAAAATAATATATTACTGTTTGTTCTGAAAATAGTAACATATTATTTTTTTATTAATTTTTGTTATTAATCATGCTTATTTTTCAGTTTATTCTAAGTTTTTATTTGATGTTACTGTTTCTACATAAAACAATAATATTCTTTTCTTTGATAATTTGATTATTAATTAGATTTGATTTATGCATTTATTTAAGATTTTTTTTATTAGTGTTACTATTTTTAGTACTACTATTTTGAAATGAAATAATAACATGTTATTGTTTGGAGAACAAACAATAATATGATGTTATTTGATAATTTGATTATTGATTAGACTTGATTTATCTATTTATTTAAAAAAAATTTATTAGTGTTACTATTTTGAAATAAAACAGTAACATCATCTTCTTTAGCAGTTTGGTTGTTAATTAGACTTGACTTATCCATTTATTTTAAATTCTTTTTTTATTTTACTATTTTGAAATAAATAGTAACATGTTACTATCTGGATAACAAATAGTAACATGGATAATTTGATTGTTAATTGGACTTAATTTATCCATTTATTTATAATTTTTTATTAGTGTTACTATTTTAAATCAAAACAGTAACATCTTTTTCTTTAGTAATTTGGTTATTAATTAGATCTTATTTATTCATTTATTTAGAATTTTTTATTAGTATTAATATTTTAAAATAAAATAGTAATATATTACTATCTAGAGAACAAACAATAATATGCTGTTATTTGATAATTTAGTTATTAATTAAACTTGATTTATACATTTATTTAAGATTTTTAGTTAGTGTTATTATTTTGAAATGAAACCATAACATGTTATTGTCTAAAGAACAAACAGTAAATCTTCTTTCTTAATAGTTTGGTTATTAATTAGATTTAATTTATCTATTTATTTAAAATTTTTAGTTGGTGTTACTATATAAAGAACAAATAGTAATATACTATTATTTAATAATTTACTTGTTAATTAAATTTAATTTATTCATTTATTTAAAATTTTTAGTTAGTGTTACTATTTTAAAATAAAACAGTAATATCTTCTTCTTTGATAGTTTGGTTATTAATTAAACTTAGTTTATTTATTTATTTAAGATTTTTAATTGATATTACTTTTTTAAAACCAAACAGTAACATGTCAACATGTTTCTGTTTGAAGAACAAATAGTAATGTCTTTTTCTTTAGCAATTTGATTATTAATTAAACTTGATTTATACATTTATTTGAAATTTTTTATTGGTGTTACTATTTTAAAATAAAATTATAACATGTTACTGTCTAGAAAATAAATAGTAATATCTTCTTTTTTGACAGTTTAGTTCTTAATTAGACTTGATTTATCCATTTATTTGAGATTTTTTATTGGTATTAGTATTTTGAAATAAAATAGTAACATGTTACTATCTGAAAAATAAACAGTAATATACTTTTATTTGACAATTTGATTGTTAACTAAACTTGATTTATCTATTTATTTAGGATTTTTAGTTAATGTTATTATTTTAAAAAGAAACAGTAACATCTTCTTCTTTGATAATTTAATTATTAATTAGACTTAATTTATCTATTTATTTAGAATTTTTTGTTAGTATTACTATTTAGAGAACAAACAGTAACATCCTCTTCTTTAACAATTTGATTATTAATTAGACTTAATTTATCCATTTATTTGAAATTTTTTATTGATGTTACTATTTTAAAATGAAATAATAATAATATGTTCTTTAGTAGTTTGGTTATTAATTAGACTTGATTTATTTATTTATTTAAAATTTTTTATTGATGTTACTATTTTGAAATGAAATAATAATAATATGTTATTATTTAGAGAATAAATAGTAATATGCTATTATTTGATAATTTAATTATTAATTAAACTTAATTTATCTATTTATTTGAGATTTTTTATTAGTACTATTATTTTGAAATGAAATAGTAAAATGTTATTATTTGATTTATAAATAGTAATATATTATTTTTAGTAGTTTTGTTTGTTAAGAAAACTATTTTAATACTACTAGATATCAAAAGAGTTTGAGAACAAAAGTTTAATATGAGATTCAAATAAATTTAAATTAATAAAAATAAGATCAAAGTAATTTAAATAGGCTTTTTTTTACCAACCAGAGCGGAAGTATTTTGCAAGCATACAAATCTCGAAAAGTTATATGACATAAAAAAATTTGCCCAAAACGGACAACCGAGAATAAAGTTATGATTATTCAAAATTTTAAGTTCAATCTATATGTTTTTTGTCAAGTGGACCCCACCAAACCTAAATTTTCCTATTTTTTATAAAAAGATCATAGGAAAATAAATGAAAATTAGTGGTTATATATAAAACTTAGTTAACTAATCATAAAGTTATATCTTTATGACATTCCTAATTCATAACCGCATTCTAATACTCAAAAAAGGGTATTTAAGGAATATAATAATAATTCATAAAACTAGTACCTATTTGAAATAAAGATCAGTATTAGCACTTTTTTGAAAAAAAGTTCAACAAGTGATACTACAATGCAATTTATCGAAAAATAAAACTTAAATATAATTTATGAAGCTTTTTATAATAATAAAATAATTTTATAAGAAAAAAATAATTAAATAATTATGAACTTACAAATATTAAAAATAAAAATAAAAACTCTCATCTTAAATAAAAAGATGATTTTGAAGTGATTAAAGATGAAAAAAATGGGAAGATTTTTATAAAAATAAAATAAATAGATAGTTATAAATTCTAATAATAGATAAATATTAGAATTAAAATTTTTATTAGGAATTAATTTAATATTGTAAGAATAAATATTTTTTATTTCACAATTTATCTTTTAGGTAAAGAAGAAATGACAAGTTAAATTTTTATTAGAAAATAATAAATTAACATATAACAAATTATGAGAATAATACTTGTCATAATAAAAAATAAAAAATATCATGACTCATATATAATATATAGATTAAATAAAAATTATGTAAGTAAATAAATATATAAGATTATAAAATATAATTAATTAAATTTTAAGTAATTATATTTTTTTGAAGTCTTGATTACGTTAATATAATTTAATCTTTAAATAAATATAAATTAATTTAATTTATATTAATATGTCCTTTTACATCATTTTAAATTTTTAACTATATCAATAATTAATTTTATGAAATATTAATTATATAATTAACTAATTCATTAACTATGAATTAATTTATTAGTTATGTGTACAAAACAAAGTCTAAATTATTTATGGGTTTTGATCAAGTAAAGGAGTACACCCTTTGCATTTTCATGAATCCCACGTTGATCTTGATTTACCATAAATCTTTCATTTAATCTTTGAATAGTATAAGATTCATAAAAATGCAAGGGTCCAATCATTTGAATAATTAGATGTAATAATTGTAATTTCAGTTAATCACATGAATAATTTGACATTTAAAAATTATTTTAAATGGTGTCATGTATTACATTCCATGTAAAATTTTTCATATATACTAGGCTTATTAAGTCAACTTATTTAGTAATTAGTAGATTTATATATTATAATATAGATATTTATAAAATACACATATATAATATTAATAATATATTAATAAATGCAATTATATGTATAGACCCTATTTAACTAGTTATTAAGCATATTTTTAGTTTTAAAGGCTTTTTCTTATTAACTCTAATATATTTATACAAGTAAGTTTTAAACAAGTTAACAAGTTAAGTCAAACCTAAATTTTGTTCTTATTCAAATTAATAGATTAGATTCAAGACAATAATTTATAAAATAGATATAATCTATGTAAGGTAAAGCCTACTCTAATCTAACCTATTTTCACCTTTAATAAAAAAAAATATACATTATTTGAGTAAAATGAATGTTATGTGTAAATAATATTAGGCCTTATGCTTAAAATATTGACTAAAGATATAACTTAAACTAATTTTGGATTAATTTACATGTACATTTTAAATTTGGTGTGTGAATCTAAGATTCTTCCTATCAAAGGACCCTGACCATTTAAACATGTAACTTATTCTAATTGTTTGTTTTAATTTCATCATCATAAATTTTTATACTCCTTTATATATGTATGTTTAAAAAAAGTATATATACATATGAGCTCCATTAAATTAATTATCTTTTGTAAAATTGATAAATTTTTATTATAAAATTTATAAATAATTTATGCACTACAACCTTTATGTGCATTATTGTCACAACCCACCTAAACCATAATTAACATGGAATTTGTTTCTTAATTTTCCTAGCCTAAAGTACTCTAAACTTGGTATCATCACATAAATTCTAGCAATAAGCATATTTTATAAATATTTTCAAAAGTATTTACAAACAACATTCAAATTGTCACTAGCTTATATCTTTTTTACAAGGCCCAAAATATTTCTAACTATAATCTATCATCGATTATGGTTGCATAACACAAAGTGTGAAGGAGACTTTTACTCCTGAGTTATTAAAGGGATGGAAGAGCTCTAACAAGTATACCTTAAAGAAAAATAACTAGAATAGTGAATCGATGGCTTAATAAGTAAATAATATATTTAAATAAAAACATAAATATTTGATTATGGGTATCATAATACCTTTATTTATTCATACCAAGTTATATACAAAACACATATTACAATCAAATCAACAATCATAAGGAATAATTATCCATAATAATACACAAAAAGCAATTAAAGCTTTTTGTGCCTCCTAAGTTAACCTTATTCCTTCATAAATACATTTTTGTTCTTCTAAGATCTACTTTATCCTTTCACAAATGGTTTCCCAAATCCAATATTTTCATAATATCATTATATCATCTCCTTTAATCATATTTCCATGCAATATTGCATCCTTATCTGGAATTTCATCATCAATCATACATATATTGATATTTATAAATCATTTACATTTATAATATCCTATACATGTTTGCATTATTAGATATAATTCTACTATAAAATCAAATTGGAAATATAAAGGGCATATTTGATTATTGTAGTTAACTATTAGGATCTAAAACATATTTTTGGAAGCTATAATCAATGACAATATGCAATTATTGCAATCCAAAGACAATCAATTTTAGCTATAATTGACTATAGTAGTTGATTATAGACTCTTGAAGTATAGCTCCCGTAGCCATAATTGAATGTTGTACTTAAATAGTTACATCTAGAGACCAATCCTTTATGGAGTATTTGACTATGATATTTCAGTTAGGAATGACTCCTAAGGCCACATTCAAATATGAGTTAGGTTTCTTTTCTTTTCCCTAAATTTCATTTAATAATAGATTAATTTTTGCTTCTTAATTTAGTCCACAAAATGTCCAACTCAAATCCACAGTTAACTTAACTTCATCAAACATTATCCAACATATTGTTACAAGAATCACCATCCAATAACAAGATTACATGCTAAAATCATCAAATTCTCAAAAGCATACAATATATAAGCTCAAACTATATATAAATACAAATACTAGATTAGTAGATTATTTACTTTCTTGTGTAGGGAAAAGATGGAAAAGATTGGAAGGTTGATTAATTTGCCCTAAACAATGTCCATTTGAAGAAAATTAATAAGCATACTTAGACTCTATTTGTTTCATTAGAAAGTATTTTCTGTAAGAAAATATTATTTGTATATAAATTAGTGAATGGATGATATGCCATTTATATTGATAACTAAAAAAATGATACCTAAAAGTTTGAAAATGAAGAAAAGCAAATTTCTTTTTGAAATAGGAGAAGTTGCTTTCTCCAAACTCTTTACTTTCAATATTAAATAGGTAAAATACTTTCCTTCATGTTATCATTTTTATAACTATATTTCTTAAAAAATGCTTTCCAATAAAATAAATAAAGTCTTAAATTTCCTATTCCTTTTGTCAAGAACAAAAATTAAGAAAAGATGACATAATAAAACTTTTACTAGAATTACCTTGTTTAACTTGAGATTGGTTGGCAACATCTTAATTTTCCTTGGCCAAATCTTACTAAAACTTGATGAAAAATGGAATTATGGGAAAGAAAAAAGGGAGGGTCGGTGGTACTTAAGAAAATGAGGAAAAGATAGGATGTTGAGTATTAATGTCATAAGGGCATTTTAGTACTTTGAGAATGTCTCAAGGGTAAAATGCAGAAAAAAATTATTTCCAAATCTCCTTTATACGTGTTTACTTAATTCTGTTTATACACTAGCTTATATATAATTCTATTCTTCCTATTCACCTTATAATTTTCTATTTTTCAACATAAAATTCTTAATGACATGGACAACAATCAATTCATTATCACATTTGTATAAACCATAATAAAAAGTACTCAAATATATCCTAATTTTTAAAAGGATGTAACAATTACTTTTTATTTTTATTTACATTACATACATAACATAATTGCATTAGAATTTTTACTTACTACCTATTTTAAATGTATCACTAAAAAATTGAATAATAAAAATATTTATATATGTCTAAAAAATATGCATAAATATAAACTTTATTAAATTAATTATATTTTTGCAAATTTTATTGATTGTCGTTGTAACCTTTTTTTTATAAAAGTCCAAATAATTTATGTAATATTACAACCTTTATAAAAAATTTATAATTTTCTTTAATATTTCATAATTTTTATATTTAAGTTCTTAAAAATTATAATATCTTGAATCAAAATTATCAATAAGGTCATATTTTTTAAAATAATTATATTTTTTGTACATTTAAACAAAATTTCATCTAGTTATAATTTGCCTAATTAAGAATTCTCAGCTCTACCATTATTCTTATGTAACGGTAGCATTTGAGTTGAGTACCTCAATTGTTCACTTAACTCGATTCAATTAGGTTTTTACTCAATTTATTTAATTTGTGAATAATTTAATTATGATTTTTATTATATATTTATATATAATATAATATAATAAAAAATTTAGTTTAATTTTATATTTTTAAATATTTATTATTTAATAATATTTATAATTATATCAAATATTATAATTTTTAAAAATTATGCATTTATTATTGTTTAATTAATTAAAAACATACTATTTTAAACTCAAACTGAACTTGGACTTGTTCCATTTTAAATGACCTATATTTAATAAGGCCAAACTCAATTCAATTTACCTTAATTCCAATCCTATTTATATTCATGTGAATGCTATGATTATGATCTAATATGATAATATATATATATATATATATATATATATATATATATATATATATATATATATATATATATATATAATGATTAGAAGGACCTTGAGAGCGGAAATTTCCCCTCTTGAGATGGCTGATCTACCCACTTTAATGTCTCTAAAATGTTTGCCTAATTAAAATAATTATATTTTTTATACATTTAAACAAAATTTCATCCGGTTATAGTTTGCCTTAATTAAGAATTCTCGACTTTGCCTTTATTCTTATGTAAGGGTGACATTTTACTTAAGCAGCTCAATTGTTCACTTAACTTGATTCAATTATATTTTTACTTAATTTATTTAATTTGTGAATAATTTAATTATGATTTTTATTATATATTTATATATAATATAATATATAATTAAAATTTTAGTTTAATTTTATATTAATAATATTTATAATTATATTAAATATTATAATTTTTTAAAAATTGTGCATTTATTATTGGTTAATTAATTAAAAACATACTATTTCACACTTGAACTAAACTTGGAATTATTCCATTTTAAATGACCTATAGTTAATAAGGCTAAACTCAATTCAATTTACCTTAATTCCAACCCTAATTATATGTGACCACTATGATTATGATCTAATATGATAATATGTATTTTATATATATATATATATATATATATATATATATATATATATATATATATATATATATATATATATATTATTTGAGAGTTCTTTCATCAGAAATGCCTTAGGAGCAAAAATTTCCCTTCCTAAGATGGCTGGTCCACCCACTTTAATGTCTCCAAAATGTTCAAACAACCGGGTAGTCTTTCGTTTTATGAGGCTTTCACTTGCTTTTTGAAGTAAACTTTCTAGGAAACAGATTTGATATATGTTACGTAATCTATAGACTAAACACAATTTATTTTTTAAAATGGAATTATTATTAATTAAGCCTTGTATAATATAATTAATGGGCAATTGGGTACTTAGCCCAATATTGATAAAATGAATATGAGTCCTATAATAGATGGGATGCACAACCCAGATTGGTTTATAAAATGAGATCCCTATCTCATATCTTTAGTGTCTAAGGTTGAATATTCCATCGACCAAATCTTGGTGTATAAATAGAGAGATTATTGAAGGAGGTAATCCCTTATTCTAACTTATGGAAATGAATTTAGGCAAACTTGATAAGCTGATTTATATCATTCTCTATAAATTAATTTATTTATGAATTCTCATACTATAATTCTCTATAAATTAATTTATTTATGAATTCTCATACTATAATTCAATGTTTAAGATCGTGGTGAATATTTATTTTATAAGAAAATTTTCTAGCAATATGTATGTAATGTCCAAAAAAGTGCTCATTCTATTATGAATTTTGGATTTTAACTCACTATATGAGGAAAATTATTTTATTATGATTTTATTAGATTTTTATTTTGTTTATGAATTTTTAAATTTTTTTAGAAAACTTATTTAAATATTTTAAGTGTGCAAATAAAACACAAGATACTTGAGTAATCACATTTGTGGTTCAAACTGATCACTTTTTATAAAATCAAAGACGTGATGATATTTTATTTTAATATTTATTTGTCACTATAATTAATCATTTACCTTTTTTTGCATGATTTTATATCTTTATATCATCATTTAATATTTAAATGAAAAATAATCATAATTATCATCTACTTTTTTTTTTATGATTATATCATCATTTAATACTTTTAGACGTTGTAAATGGAAAATTTTTATTCTTTGTAAATTACTAACCATTTGGATTATTAAAATAACAAAAATGGCATATTCATTCATGTTTAGAGTTTAAATAATTTTTTTTGAATTATAGTTTAAATATTATTTCAATATAATAAGTATCATCAATTAAAATTATTCTATAACTTAATATAAAATGTATAAATTGGTAGGATATACACAAGTGGATCATCAATATTTTAAAAAAATTGAGTATAAAAATATATATTTTTATTTCAGATTAATACACGTAGCTAAATTTTCCTTTGCTCTTAAAAAAGGATTCCAACAATCATGTAGAAATGAAGGTATCATGATAATTTATAATAAGTGATTCTGAAAATATATTTATATACAAGGATCTTATTTTTCTTAAATTACTAACCATTTATTTTATTAAAGACAACAGAAAAATATACTTATACATGTTTAAAGTTCAAACAAAAAAAATTAAATTTTAAATTATAATTTAAATATTATTTCAATAAAATAATTACAATCAATTAAAATCATTACCTAAATTAATACAAAACATATAAATTGGTAAGATATTTGCAAGTGGATGATCAATTCTTTAAAAAAAATTTGCGCATAAAAATATATATTTCCATTTCAATTTATAAGATTTAAACAAATATCTAATAATATTTATTTTATATAATATAAAAATAATATTAATAGTAATGATTAAATTTTATTTCACTTTTCCAAAAATGATTCTAGCAATTATATATATATATATATATAAAGGTTTCATGATAATTTAAAGAATGTGATTTTAAAAATATTTAAAATTATATTGAAAATTTGAGGGGATACTTTTTGTGTATAAAATAAATATTTAGGTTATCTTGCATCATAATTTAGACCTAGCTAAAAATATTTTTTGAAACCCCTCATTATGTAATGGAGAATATAAACGTATTACATTAAAAATTTTTACCTTAGATTGGAGAGTTATTATATTTTATTTGGTAAAATTTATGGCCCAATTGAAATACTTGTATGTCAACTAATGATATAAAAATCTGAAATTTGAAAAGAAACCATGTGAGATAGACTTCCTGATAGTTTATAAATTAATCGGAGATAGCTACATTTATCAATTTCATCAGATTTTTAACAGACAAGTAATGATATATTAAGAGATCTCACTATTATAAAGAAGTCATCAAAGGAGTAGATTGTATGGCCATTATAATGAATTTGGCTCATTCCATAGGTTTTATGATATTCTAATGATAGAATTTCGTTCTCTTTCATAGTCCTATTATGACTGAGATTTCTTTTCCTAAAATTTTTGTTGCTATTTGACCGAACTATGCCTCTTATTTATACTAAGAGAAAAGAAATTTGAAATCATTTAAAAATTACTCATCAAAACCATTCAAGTAATTTAATTGCTAAATTTAAATAAATATATAAATATACCTTCATGGTGAGGGAAGTCATCACACTAAGGTTTCATTTGATTGCAAAAGAAATATAAAAAGAAAAAATATGGATACGAAAATAGGAAAAAGAAATTTGAGAGATAATTTTTTTTATTGTATTTGATTGAATAGAAGATTAAGGAGAAGGAAATAAGAAAAAAATTATCTTTTTTACTTTGTTGATTGAAAGGAAAAGTGGAAAAAAGGAAAAATAATATATAAATGACAAAAATATCTTTTAAATCATATTCAATAAAAATTCTTGCATTAATCTGCCATTTAATTTATTCTCTATCTTATAATCATTATGACATTTTCATTCATAAAAATGAATAATTTGAGGAATAAATTAATAAAATAAGTGATACTTATCATCTAAAAATGATTATTGTTAATGAAATCAATTAAATAAATAAGATAAAAGCTACAACATTGTTATATTAAAAAAAAAGTTATAAATATTTCACCAAAGTAATCTAAGCAGTAAAAGATATTTTAACTACTGAATGGCCAAGGCTTCCATCCTCGGATGCAATTGGGGGTTAGGAATCCAAACATGTGGCCAATTAATGGTCATAGCTCTTTGATAATTATCATACTTATGCAATGTAATTATTTTTTCTGGTCAAATTTTATTTATAATTAAGGATGAGAATCGGTCAGTTTGAATTGATTAATAAATCTAATTTCAACTGATCGCTACTAATCGATCGTAGACAAAACTCACTCATAATTAACCATCCAAAAGTCTTAATCCGATACAAACCGATCAAATCAAGTTCGGATGATTCCAAGTGAGTTCAGATGATTTAAAAAGTACATTTTAGAACTCGAGATAATGTTAGCCATTTCTTCAACTTTCCAAAAGCTTCTTGTAGAGGTGGACACTGAACTTCAACAAGCTCAAGAAACAAGATCTAAGTAGCCATACTTATTATAGTTGAAAAAGATATATTATATATTAACATTTTTTGTTCACTTACAAGTGTAGCTAAAAAAGGAGGAGCCAGGATTACCTTTACAAATCAATGTTCATACACTGTATGGCTGGGAATTTTCATCACTAGTCAAAGTCCATAGCTATCAATAACCGGCTTCGAGTTGGCAATGGGAGCTAGCAACTTGGTAGATGTCTCGTCTCTTTGGTTGGGATGCTTATGGGCTCGGACTGGATGCTCCCACAATTCTAGCAACTTCACTTGTGCCATCGGAGATTGGGGCTTCGGTCAACTCGCATACAATGACAATGGTGCAAGCATACCTGTAAATTTATCAAAGCTTACTATAGCATCTAACAATAGACAAGATTTTTATGATGTTAACAATGTGGATAGATTCAACCTACTGGTGTCCATAGCTACAATAGGTGGAATCGAGGGTGACTGCTAGCCAGCAAGCTGTCTCGCAAACATCACTACAACTTGTCCAGAAGAATTACAAGTGAAAGGCTTTGATGGAAACATGATTGCTTGTAAGAGTGCGTGTGTGGCTTTCAATTAGTCTCGATACCGTTGCACTAGTGAAGACCTGAATATAATTGATAACATTTTATCACCTTACTTTTTTATTCGCATCCGTTTCAAACTCCAAGTTCACCTGCACCCACCCATTAATTTTGGGTTCAGGTCGGGTGGGTTAAGGTGGTTCGAATATTTTTTCCCCACCCTTATTTGCAATCATTTAATTTTTGGATTTATTCTTTGACGGTCAAAGTTGGTTTGTATTTTTTTTAAAATGAATGCAGTCTAAAAATTAAATATTTTTTACTGAATTTAAATATTAAAAAAAATTACATTTGAAAGATTGTACAAAGAATTTAACAAATAATTAATTATACATTTATTTAAAGTATAGACTACCGTTCCATTTGAAGAAGTTGGATAAATTTCAAAGAAAATTCGAAAAACTGTTATCTATAAGTTATTTTTGAGACATTTATCAAATCATATACTATTTTTTCAAATAATCTAATGTTTTAAATATTTTTAAAGACTATCTTATAACTTTTTAATTAAATTAATAAATTATGAATTTAAATTTAATTTATTATTAATATAAAATTTTTTTACAATATCAATAAATAAGAAGATAATATATTATTAAAAATTATTTTTTACCTACAATAATAACATTTTAATAATTCTTATTGATAGGAAAACTTATGAATGAATAATGGTGTGAAATTAATTTACATTAGTGATATATTAAATTTAAATTTATAAGTTATAAACTAACTCATTTGTAGTGTCAAACGCATATTAAATTAAATTAAATAAGTTATAACTTATTAACTAGATAATGAAGTCATTAGAAGTGTTTGATGCATTAAATTTTTTATTTGATTAATTTTATAGGATTACTTATAATTTATAATCGATAACTTTTCAAAAAAAAAATCTTCCAAATTTATTCCTCTTAATTTAATTAAATGGAAGTTTGTATTCTAATGATGTAAGTAAATTTTTAGCCAATGCTCATTAATTTAATATAGATAAATAAAAATAAGCAAATAAATAAATATATAAATATGTAATCTTATATAATTAATTGAATTAAAGACAATTATATTTTTATTTTAAATATTTTTATTGTATTGGCATAATTTGGTCACAATAAATATGAGTTAACTTAATTCATATATTAACACATTTTTTATATCATTTTATAATTATTAATTAACTTATTAATCATTGATTAACTTATTAATTATTTATACTAAATATAACCTCGAAGTGAAGGAGTGACTTTGGCTTTTCTCAATTGCCCTACGATCTATGAACGGATTGCTTTTTGTGATTTAATCTCACGGTAATAATTAAATTTGATAAAAAAAATGAACCCATATTTATTGATGAAAGAAAAATGAAATTAAATTAAAAATAAGGAATATAAGTGAGAAATGCAAATAAATAAGGAAAAAAAAGGATGGACTTTAAATGAAAACTAAAGCATTCATATTTTTTTATTTCATATTTTTACTTTTTTAATTTTTCTTTTTGGTGCAACATTTTTATACTTTAAACATTCATGAAAAAATAACTTTCTAATTAAATCAAATATTTGTTTATAAATTTTAAAACTTAATTTTTACTTTTGAAAAGTATAGTAAACCAATTTATCCAAAGAAAAATTGTAAAGCAGTAAAGAAAATTATTAAGCTAATTGTATTCAACGGTATATAAAAATAAATAATCATATTAGAATAACATTCCTTATAATAACTTCTTTGTATAGTTGGCTAGGCTTATATTATTTTTTTAATGGTGCAATTTAATTAAAACTTTTAATATTTTTTACTATCTTTATTCAAATAAAAAAATACAAAAAAAGTTCCACCGGTGATGCAAGTAAAGCAATGTTTTAAAACCCAGTCCGACTATTGATAGGACAAGGCAAGTGAGTTAAGGTTGGGCTGATTTAACCAGATAGTTGAAACGGTTGTTATATTTTATTATTTTTATATATATAATAAATTATATATTACATATATAGAAATGTGAATAATAAAACATAAATAAATATTAACTTTATTGTAAGTATAATAATCATTTAATATAATTTTAGTTCAAATAAAAGATAAATGATAAAAAAATTATCTTTATAAGAAAATTGATATCAAAACATTCAAGGCAGATAAACTATAATGTCTTCTATTCAAATTTTAAGACTATAATTTGTTAGAAATTTGTATTTTAATAAATTCAACTTTAAATATATTAATAGAACACTATCATTGATATATACTTTAATATAATGTAAATATAATAGTACTTTATATTATAATAAATATTTGATAAAGTTGCAATCCTTAAAATATTAAAAATATGATCACTATTATATATATTTTAATATAAAGTAAATATAATAGCAATTATATTAAATTTTTAGAATAAAATTTGTCAAATGTAAAAAAAAAATTGATCAAATTCGATCACTAGGTGACCAATTCAACCTTGATTTTTATTGAGTTGGACTAGGCCAACTCGAATTTTTTTTCTCAAAACGGGTTAACTCGATATGACTCATAACTTAAATATTCATAATAAGCATATATAGTGACAATTTGACTTGTTTAACTTGACTCGAACCTATTTATCAACCCATTTATATTATTTTTTATTTTATATAAATTAATAATTAATAAATTTATATATTATATAATTTATTATTACATGTTATACAGGTTACACAAGTTGGGTTGACCCGATTAATAACTCATACAACTTAAACGAGTTGAGACAAATTATACGAGTTAAGCTGAACTCAACACAAAATTTATTAAGATCAAACAGATCGATTCGTTTATAATCCGAACTCGAATAAACATAATCTAAACCTGTATAACTCATGTCATATTCGTATTGTATTATCATGTCGTATCAAAGATTATCACTCTTATTACTATTACAGGTGATATTTAAGTAGGAAAGGCAGTTCTTTGATATATGAGATAATTAGCATCAAATAACAGAGGCCCTCTATTGGCCACGTGTTGAGGCTTTCTCCACCTTGGTGTCATGAATGTCCGGCCTTGTGAAATTCTAAGTTGAGTCAACGAGAATGAAAATAGAAAAAAAATGTGAATAGAATAAAATAATTATTTTATAATTATATTTTATATGATGAAAAATAAATAGATGTTTTTATTTTATATTTATGTTGGGTATATTAAAATAATAGAAAAATAAATAGAAAAATATAATTAATAGCAATAATATCTTTATCAATAAATAAATATTTTATTAAATAATTTATACTATTAAAATATACAAAATATCAATGATAAAAATCACCATAGTTTAAATTTTATCATAAAAATATAATTGACAAAAAATTTTATAATAAAAATATAAAACTATAATTTACTAAATTTTTTATATTATTTTTGGTAAAGGATACAAAAATATCATTTTATTATTAAAAGATAATTATCAAAATATTTTAATAAAAATATTTAAAATCAATGTTATTTTATTGTTATTAATCAAAGTTAATATTAAAATATATGAAAATTGCGAAAGATAGAGGCGTAAAAAAATCATTCCTTCAATAATGAAATAATTTATTTTATTATTTTTATTATAGAAATTTCTGATAAAATAATTATTGCTTAAAGAATGTATACTTTTATTCCATAGTACATATGGAAAAAAAATTGGCTATTCCCTTTTTCATTCTTCTCTATCCATTCAAACACTATGCAAGAGATTTCTATTAATCTTAAGAAAAGTTGAAAAAATAATAATTACAAGGCCAGGGGCCTAATTTTATAAAGAATAGTCCCAATATTCTGGCTATACTAGATTTATGCCGTACAGTAGACGATCTCAAAATAAAAAAAAATTGGTACGGTACATTAGTATATCATTAAATTTAATTATTAATTTATTATTATATAATATATTTAATTTAACTTTTAAAAAAATAAATTTAATATAAAATAAAATTTTATAATATATTAATGCATTACTGTATTAGTAATATATTACAATTTCTAGAGAGTTAAAATTTTAACTTTCATATAAGTTAAAATTTTAGTTATATAAATAAGTTTTATATTATAAAAGAAGAAATGTTAAGATATAATTTTTGTGTTTATTGTACAATCATACATCCAAGTTTGTAACTTACAGTCTAGATCTCGGAGTTCAATTCGACTTCAGGTCTGATCCATCACAAAATAGCATTCGAGTCTCTGGACACGAGAAACCTCAACAATCCAAGATTGCCAATGGAGGATTAGTTGATGGAAGGTCCCCGGGCCATCCCTGAAAGAGTTGTCATTAACTGCTTCCTTCCGCAAGACTTTAAAGTGAAGATTCTGTTGTGGAATTGTAGGGACTAAGCAACCCAACTTTTAAAAGAGTTGTTAAGAGACTTGTTGTCCTAATACAGTCCTGACATACTTATATTAACTGAAACTAAGCTGTCTGGAAATTGCGCTTGTAATGTAACATATGTGTAGATTTGCCATTTAATCATTATGCCATTTCAGAGACTATTGGCCAAGCTGGGGGAATTTGGGTCCTGTGGCGGGATGATAATATGCAGTGTCAGGCGCTGAACTCAACCAAACAAGATATCTACATAGTAATTCGGGTGAAGTATTCTCAGCCTTGGCTTCTTACTGCTATTTATGCTACTCCAAGATTGAATAAAAGAACGATTTTGTGGAGTAATCTTGAGCATACTGCTAGTTTGCATTCTTTGCCTTGGTGTATATTGGGAGACTTCAATGAGGTGATGTTTGGTCATGAAAAGCTGGGAGGTTGACCTATTGACCATAATAGAGCATCTTTATTTAAAAATTACCTTGATGCTTGTAATATGGTTAATTTGGCTTTTTCAGGGCCTCCCTTTACTTCCTCCAATTCAAAGACAGGATCCTTATAATATCCAAGCTTTTCTTGATATAATCTATGCAAATTCGGAATGGGTTTTAATTTTCCCAAATTATGCAGCTAACCATATCACAGCCTCTCATTCAGACCATTGTCCAATTCTATCTAATCTTTGTGTTACAAATCAGCTGTCTCCCTAGACCTTTTCGAATAGAGCCTATGTGGTATAAGCATCCTTCTTTTCCTAAGCCTGTTAGAGAAGATTGGCAAGATTCTTCAAGTAAATAGTAATCTTTTGCTTGTAACTTCAAAATTTGTGGATTTTGTCTGCGCTTGGAATAGGGATGTCTTTGGCAACTTTTTTTTATAGGAAAAAGAGAATATTGGCTAGACTTAAAGGCATAGAAATGAAACTGGTTGCTAGTACTTCACATTCTCTTTTGCTGCTTCAAAAAACTCTTAGAAAAAGTATAATGACTTGCTAGAATGCGAAAAAAGGTTTTGGAGAATGAAATCAAAATTGGATTGGTTCATTAATGGTGACCGAAACACTCACTTTTTTCATATTACTACTTTGATTAGGAGAAAATCAAATGAAAATTTTTCATTAAAAAATGAGGATGATATATGGGCTAATGACCTGAAAGATTGATGTCTATGGTCAAGAGGGATGTGTTAGTCAAATCTGAGTTGCAATCTATTCCCTTCCATTTTATTCAATGTACCTTAATTCCAAAAAAATTTGTGAAAATATAGATGGGATTTCTAGAGATTTTTTGTGGAAATCTTCTGGAGATAGGAAGAGGATGCACTTAGTGAGTTGGAACAAAGTCACCAGTCATATTAGGGAAGGTGATTTGGGGCTCCAAAAGTTTTATTTTAGGCATTTGGCCTTCATTACTAAGCTAAGATGGAGACTTCTTCCAAGATAGAACTGAGCCATGGGCTCAGGTGTCCATATTCTAGGTAAGTGTTTAATAGAGCTAAACCTCAGGTTGTTTCTTCTCTCCCTTGGCAGGCTTTGAAAAGAACTTAGAAGTTTTATTATGAAGGTTTGAAGTGGGTTACTTATAATGAAAGACTTTGGAGGGATAATTGGATAGGGTTGGGTCCTCCTAGACAGCAATTCCAAGGCCTTCTTAGTCAGAATCAAGAGGAGTGGAAAGTTTGTGATTTAGTGACAGACTCTGGGAAATGGAAAGAGGATGTCCTGAATCAGTTTTTTACAAAGAGATTGGTGGCCATTATTAATGCCATGATTGTTAAACCTACTAATCATAGGAACGAAGATTTAGTTTGGGGATTAACAAACAATGGCAGATTCACTATTAGATTAGCTTATGATCTGGTTGAGGGACCTTTGGAGAAGGGAGTCACGCATTCGAAGTTTAATGGGTTGTGGATTTGGAAGCTAGTGGTCCCTCCCAAAAACCAAATGCCAATTTCTCTCGTAATGGATAATGGTGTTCAAACTAGGCGGATGTTTAATCATCAAGGAATTAATACTGTCACTTCTTATGTTCTCTGTGGAAATTGTGATGAAAATCAGACTCAATTGTTTTGGGATTGTTCTTTTATCCATTGTGTATGGTTACAGATGCAGATTCCTTCTAGTCTGCAGGCGTCATTTTTTGCTGATTTTCATTCATGGCTGAAGCTTAATTGTAGATTTACTGTTTTATAATGTTAGTTTAGTATTCCCTGGAGCATAATATTTTGCACAGCATTATGGTGCGCATGGATTTTTAGGAATGAGGTCCTGTATGGTCAGCAAAGGCATCTTCGACTTCTGCTGCTGTCTTCCAACTTCTTAACGTTATTAAAGGTAGGGCAGCAGAAACGTCTGCTTCTCTTGTTACACCTAAATGCAATTTACCTAGGAGAAATGTGTATACTTTGATTAAGTGGAATGTTCCTGATGCAAGGTGGTCTTGTTTAAATGTGGATGGTGCTTTTGCTAATTCTTTTGGTGCTGTAGGTGCTGGTGAACTCATAGAAGATTGCAATAGTAAATGGATAGCTGGCTTTTATAAAAGTCTCGGCTCTGTTACTTGTGAAATAGCCGAACTATGGGCTATAATCGAAGGCCTGAAACTTGCTATTGAACTTAAGAAATGGCAAGTGCAGACAAATGCACTTATTTTTGTTGGGGCTTTGAATGATCCCGGTTTAGCTTGTAATTTGCCTTCACTGAATCCTTTATTATCTCAATGCTGGAACCTTCGGGAGACAATTCCATATAAGCAGATCACTCATATTTTCAAAGAAGTGAATCATTGTGCAGATGCATAAGCTAAAAAGGCTCTGAGTAATCATTTTCCTTTATCAGTTTTATGCAGTCCACTTGCGGATACCGTCCCTCTCTTGATGTATGATATTACATCTATTATGTATCCCCGGATTAGTGGTTTTACTATGGATGTTGGTTAGTTTAATGTTGTTCCCTGTTAATTGGGGGAAAAAATGGTTTGTCACTTACAAAACTACAACATATGCATTATTTTCTACTAAATGAAAGCATACACAGTCAACGAAATTTTTTCACCAAATATAATTTTTTCACAATTTTAATTCATAACTAAATGAAAATCATTAACTTAAAAATTAGCATAACAGAAAGAAAATAAAAAGTAAATAAATGGAAAATCTTACAACTTAGTTTTTTCTTTTTTTAAGATAATGGCAAGAATAGTTAAACTATTAAATATATACACATAAAAACTAAGGATCAAACCATATGTATAACAGAAAACACAAAGTTTCGAATGAATATGAAATATCATTTAAATTAAAGGCTCTCAATACAACTTAATTCTACTAATTCATTTATTATTTGTGAAACTTATTTGAACAAGAATTTGATATAAAAAGGTTTCACTCGTCAAATGCAAAAGGATAACATATAATATTAATAATATGATTTTAATGAATTCCTCTTTTAAGAAAAATTACATATGATGAAGGATTTTTATAATTTCAAATCACCTAAATCATATTTAATAAAAGAAACATTTGATCTTATAAACAATTATTTTTTATAGAGATTTTATTTGAAAATAAACTTCAAACCCATTGAAATTTCTAATTTTTTTTGTGTTTTTAAAACTGATTAATTAATAATTTCAAAAACAATGTTTATTCATAAGTAATTATATAATCTAATTGAATATGACTTAATTTATATTAAAATATTAGAGAATTGTAAGTACAAAATGTTACATCTTAAAAATTAAAAAATGAGGCTGCAATCACGAATATAGGTATATTAAGAGCAAAAATCTTAGTAGTAACCATACTAATAAAAGAGACAGAGCATGTATGTTAAGTTGTTAACTTTTCAACACAAAAAGTAGGGTTTCTTTAAGAAGCTTTGCTTTAAAACTTCTTAAAAGTTTTACACATAGATTTTGAAAGAAAAAATTATTATATTTTTAAAAAAAAATATTACGTTCGAACTCTAATATATTTAAAATATCCACGCATTGAAAAAAAAATTAAAATTGACCTCAATTTAAGAATATTTCTATGGTAATATTTAATTTATTTTGTAAGTTATATCAAACAAAATATTGAAAATTTCTTAATTAATTTGAAACACAACATTTGAAAATTGATATTAAAAACATATTGATAATAAATAAAATTAAATTTTCAATTATTTTTATTATGCAATAGTATATACATAGTCACTTAATTCAATTACATTAAAATTTTAATTTAGTTAAAATATTTTTGAAATAAAATATATAATATAGTATATCTATAGTTGTGTTGGATTCGTAAAGAATATGAGTGGATAGATGGGAAAAAAAATGGAAAAACTTGTCATGGAGTTGATAGAAGAAAAAGAAACATTGACAAAATTGATATATATTTAATTCAAAATATTATACTTTAAAATTGATATCAAGAAAAATTAACAAAATATAAATATATAAATTTGAATTCAACTTTCAAATATTTTAATTAAAATAGAATTTATAATTCTATAATTCAACAATTAATTTTTATATTAAAATTTTAAATTATTTATAATATTATATAATAAAAATAAAATATTATATTTATACTATTTAATGATATTAGTGGGTTGTAAACAATAGAAATGAATATAAAAAAAGAAAAACATTCAATTGGGTAAAAAAAATAAAAGACAATGTGTGAGCTATAATATAATAGAGTTAAAAATAAAATATATAATTAAGTAATTTTACCAAATTAAATATTTAATCTATTTAAAATATTTTTTAGTAAAATAAAAATAAGTTATATTATATCTATAATACCTAGCAATATTAATATTTATCTTATGAATAACAAAAGTGAATAAAAAAAATTGAATGGCATAGATCAAGAAAGTGAAATAATGCGCATGTATGTTATAAAATTTTCACAAAATTTTAATTAATGTATATTTATTTTAAAAAATGGTACATAAAAATTGATACAAAAATGTTAAAATAAGAGAAACAGAAAAAGTATTTTACTTGTTTAATGGTAAATTTAAAAAATTTGAAGAAATCAATTTCTCTCATTTTAAAAAGGAATTTGCTTTCCTCTATTCTTAAGTTTTTAGGTAACAATTTTTTTAATCATTAATATACATGAGAAATCATACCTTCATTAAATTAATATATATATATATATATATATATAATACTTTTTTACGAAAAAATACTTTTTGTAACTTAGTTGATAATGGATTTTCCAGCCAAGACGATCAAAATTTTGTTTGTCCTGCAAGCCTTTTAGGGTAAAGCAGAGGTCACTTAGGTCTGTTTGTTTGGAGGGAAAACAGTTTTCAAGAATTTATTTTCTAATTTTTTTATGTTTGGACATTCAGAAAAGTTAATCTACAAGAAAATAAATTCAGTCAACTAAAAAACTTCTTTTAATTTTACGGAAAGCAACTTCCCAATTTTAAAAACGAAATTCATTTTCCGTTCTTAGCGTGTTGGCTTACCCGAAGCCCTCCCCCTTATTGCCTTCTCGCCCTTGCCCCAAGTAGGTGTCTGTCTCAAAGGTCGTGGGAATTGTGAATTATTAGTTTTCAAGATATTGTCAACTTTGTTTTCGTGGCTGAGGTTTCTACTGTCCAATGTGATTTTGTTGTATTGTATATAGCGAAGGCTCTTTACGGATACACTCGTGACACGTCAAAGTTTATTGCCAGTTTATTAAAACATAAATTTTATATTTTTATTATATATAATTATTTATAATTTAATTATTAATTATTTTTTAAATAATTTTTTAAAATTTCAATATAAATTTTTGAATAAATTAATGTATTGATTTGTTTACGATTTATTTATTATTTATGTCAAATATGTCAATTTATTTATAACAAGAACTTATATAAACTCAAAATAAACTCATGTAAGAATTTTATGTTTATATCAAATTATTGTATTATATTAAAAATTATTATCCCTAATTACATGAATTATATTTTTATTCAAATATAATAAAAATTATTATATGAAAGACATATATTCCTTTGTTAACTCTGATCGTAAATATTACTAAGTATAAAAATATGTTTTCTTATATGTTTATTACAAAATTATATTCATAAATTGAATATATTTAAAAATTATTAGAAAAAGTTAATTTTTCTTTATATACCAAGCATCAGCAAATATTTTTTTATACACCAAACAACAAAAAATTAATTTATTTTTTAGAAATACATTTTTTAGAAAAATATTTTCTAAGAATTTTATTTTTCTCTAAACCAAACGGACCCTTAGTTACGTTTATTTTACGGAGGAGATTTTTATAAGAAAATATTATTTATTTTCATATAAATAAAAAATGATATATTATTCTATATTTTATTATAAAAATAATATTTAAAATTATAGGAATAGAGAAAAATAATATTTTTAAAAAAATTATTATTCATCAAATTTTTTATATTTAACATTGAATATATAGAATATTTTTTATCATTTTATTAATTATAATTATATTCTTATGAAAGATATTTTATATCAGAACAAATTAAATCTTAGAATTAAATGAGGATGTTTAGGAAATAATTTTTTAATTAACTTTTAATTAATTTGAGTGTCTTTAACTGTTAAACCAAGTAAATTAATTGATTTGAATGTCTAATAAATAATTATTTTAGTCAATTTATTGACTTTCAAACCACCATTTAAAAAAAAGGGTAAAAATAGTATTTTTTTTTGGAAATAGTGAATTTGCTTTTAGTATAAAAAATGATATTTTTATCCATAATTATTTTTTTATATTTTTATTCTTGATAAATGAGATTTTTTTTTTTTCTGTGATTCTGAATACAATAGTTATTAGAGGAAGAAAGTCCACTGACTATAAATATCAGTTGGATCTACTTTTAGATGGGCAGTATGACATTTGTTAACAAGTACATGAAGATATCTGGAGTAGAAGACTTTAAGAGTTTGGTACGCTGATTTTAATTAATGAATGTCTTGAAGGATGTTGAGAAGTTGTTAAGGAACCATTGGTATAATAGTGTTGAAAATGTGATCAATTAACTTGTTGTCAGCAAATAAGTGGAGAGTATAACAATCCTAGTTGTTGTCGAATAGGAGAACTACATGGCAAGAAGCATAACTTGACTCTTCAAGTTGTCGAATAGGAGAACTATAACAAATTGCAAGCAGCATAACTTGACTCTTCAACTCAAGTTGTTGAGGGCGAAAAATTCCCTCTACTCAATATTGATCGTCGATGATGGAAAGACAGTGTGCAAGTCCGGTATGATGATATGATGTTTTGAATTTCTTGAATTGTAGGAAAACTCGATTTGCGGTCAGAATGATAGGACATGGTTGATGTTCAAAATGAGACCCGGTATTAAAGAATAATTGGTGGAGTTGGTTGTCCTGTAGTTGGGCTATCTTTTCATGAATATATTCCCGCTACCGTTGTTGTAAAAGCTAGATGGTTTGTGCGATGTTTGGTTCAACAAAGAGAATATTAGATTATATTAATTTATTTCTTAGAAAAAAAATATAATATATATAACAAATTATAATTATTTATTTTTTAAATAGAAACTAAATAAATATAATAAATCATATTAAAATATTTTCATAATAAGAAAAAATTATATGAATATAATCATATTTTTCTATCAAATTGTATAAAAAAGAAAAGAATATTGTTTCATTTCATAATAAATAATAAAAATATATAAAAAATTATTATTAATTTTTTATCAAATAATATCTTTTAAATTAAAAATAATAAATATTAAGAAAAAAAGAAATAATGAGATAATATTACTTATGAAAGATATGTTTTTGTATTTAAAATGTATAATTCATCAATATTTTTCATGATAAACATATGAATTTTAAATTTAATATTAAAAGTAGTTATAAAATAAACTTTAAAAGTTACTCTATCTATCAAAATATAATAAGTATTTCTTACCTATAAAATTGTAATCATTCATTTTTAAAAAAATCAAATAAGTATAATAAATTAAAATGATATAATTTTTTAAAATTTAATATAATAAGTAATATATTATAATAAAGAAAATTATTAAAGTAAACAAATTTTCAAATAAATCATATATATATTCTTATAGATCATTTTATATATAAATAATTAATAATAAATAATTAATTTGTCCAATATTTTTATATAAGTAACTGATATAATCAATTAATTAAATTAATTAATATATTATTAATTATTAATTAATTCAATCAAATAATTAGTAATATAACTGGATCATAATATCGATTGAGTTTGGGACATGACGGTTGCAAATTCTTTCAATCAATGGAGACTTCTCTAATTTTCTAAAATTTTAATAGAAAATTTTAGGTGAAACTGCTGCCACGTTTCCAATTTTACTTTTACATGTATATAACTGCTCAATTTTAGTACTAAAAATTACAATTTAATGGATATAATTATTAATTAATTAATTAATTAAAAATAATGCACATATAAAATTATAATTAAAAACTTCACAATAATCACATAAAATCTCATCTAAATTTCTCCTGTTTTAGTCGGTTAGCTTTTGATACACGTGTTCGATCCCTATCGCCCCTTGCTTAGCGTTTTGAAATCCAAATTTTTAAAAGATACGGTAGACGGCACCTAAAAAAGAATGTATTTTTATATTATATTAGCTTTATAATCCGTACGATATATAGATATTTATTACTTTCAACATAAAAATAAAAATGAAAAATTTATAATAAGAAATTATAAAAATTTTTAAATCAAGTTATCATATTTATTTTGTAATTATATTGAAATTTATAAATAATTTCTTTAAAATATAATATAAAATTAAAAAATGATATTTAGTTAAGTAATCTGATTTAATTAGATTTTTTATAATTAAAAAATTTTGTGTTACACTCATATTATTCAATAATATTCATATCTAAATTGTAACCAATAGTAGTAAATAAGAAAATATAAAATAAAATACGCAATTAAAAAGATAAAAGGAATAACAATAATGTGTGAATGGTAAAAAACTATATGTCATTTGAAATATAGTATCTAAAAATTGATATAAAAAATATTGATAATATTCAAATAAATAAAATTTATTTTCATTTATTTTAATTCATTTGTATTTTTATTAAAGATTAAAATATTTAATTATACAATTCCATACGTTCTTTCAAAATTAAAATTTTAAATTATATAAAATATTTTTATAATTAAATATATTATATTATATATACACATATAGGCATACATATTATTTAATGATATTAGTATCTAAGTTGTAGATAAAAGAAATGGACATGAAAAAGAAAAAAAATACAATGTAATAAAAAAATAAAAATAATGTGTAATTTGTAAAGTAATTTAAAAATTAAAAATAAAGTAAGTAATTAAGTAATTTAAATAAATTAAAATTTTAAATTATTTAAAATAACAATAATAAAAGAATAAAATACATCATATTATTTATACATTTTTTAATAAAATTAATGTATAAATTACAAATAACGTGATAGTATCAAAAAAAGAAAAGAAGATGCAATATAACAAATTAAAAAAAAGATAACGTGGCTCCAATATTAACGAGTATAAGATTTAAAAATATAACATATAATTAAGTAAATTAATTTCTAAGTCAAAAAGATAATAACAAGAAGTGAAAAAATGCATAAGTTGAAAAGTTTTGATAAAATTTAATTATATTCTATATAATTTAAAACATAGAAAAATAATAAGAAGATAATATATATTAATAAATTTTAAATAAATCAATTTATTTAAATTTATAAATATTTTGTTAAAAATATAATATGCAATTAATTATTTTAACTAGAAAATTTTCTTTAAATCTTAAATTTATTTGAAATATTTTTCATAAAAATTTAAACTTATCATTCTAGATCACTTTATAATATTAGTATCTAAATAATAAATAGTAGCAATAGTTAAAAAAATATGCAATTGAATGTGTGTGTATATATATATATAAAGAAGAGAGACAATCGGTCAACTCTATAGTGATGCAAGAGTTAAAATTAGAAAATATAATATAATTCAATTGAATAAAAACTTTAATTAATTTAAAATAAAAATAAAATATATCACGTTATATATAAATTCTTAGTAATATTAGTATCTAAATCATTAATAACATGATTGATAATATAAAAAGAAAAGAAGCAAAACATATAATAAAAAAAAAGAACAAGTAATTCTTATATTAAGTAATATAAAAGTTAAAAATAAAATATATAATTAAATGATTCAATTAAAATAAATATTTTAATTATTTAAAATATTTTTATAATAAAATATTTGATATTATATTTATAGTAATTAATGATATTACCATTTGGATTATAAATAACAAAAGTAGAATTTTGAAATATATATATATATAATAATGTATGTAAAAGATAATGAAATAGTGTTATTTCACAACTTTAACAAAATCTTAATTAATATATATTTAATTTAAAATTTAGCACTTAAAGATTGATATCAATAAAAATTAACAAAAGTTAAATAAATAAATTATATTTTAAATTTTAAATATTTTTATTAAAAAATATTGCATGTGATTAATTATTTTAATTATCACTTTCTATATTAAATTTTAGATTGTTGAAAATATTTTATAATGAAATTAAATATATCATGCAATATATATATATTACTCTATGATATTAGCATTTTAGTTATAAGTAATAGTGATTGATATGAAAAGAGAGAAAAAGATAAACATCCATTAAAATAAATTAATAAAAAGAAGATAAATAATGAATGAGTTGTGAAATACTATGACAGTTAAAAATAAAATATATATTTAACTATAATTTAACAAAGCTAATCATCAAGTTTTTACAAAGAAAAGCGTCCATTATAGCAAATAAAAATAATAGAAACAATCGATAAATGGCAAAGTAATATAAGATTTAAAAATAAAATAAATAATTATTTATATAATCATTTTTCAAACATTTATCCTTTCATTCTCTTATATTATATTATTATATTTTTTTATCTTATCTTATCCTATATCATCAAATCTTTCAAATATAGAGTGTTTAAACCACAAACAATAGAAGTAAAAATTGAAAAAACGAAAAATATGTAATGAACGAAAAAGAAGAGGGATAAAGTAAAATAATAGTTAAAAATAAAATATATAATCAAATAATTCAATTGAATAAAATCATTAACTCATTTAAAATATTTTAATAATAAAAAATAATATGTTATATCTATATAACACAATCATATTACATCAAAATTATAAATAAAATATGTATTTAAATAATTTAATTAAATTAAATCTTTAATATATTCAAAACATTTATATAATAAAAAATAAAATATGTCAAGTTATATATAATTATTTTGTATTTACTTTGAGTGACAAGGAATTTGATATTCCTTAAGCAAAATTTTAAGTTTGAGATTTGTAGAAGGAATAAATAATATTGGGAGAACTTATTCTCATATTGAGATTGATTCAGTTTGAATTCAAATTAATCGGCGGCACAATATGATTTGTCAAAAATTAAATGGCTTAAATTAAAATATTAATAATAGTATTTAAATCATAATTAATATGAGCGTTTATAAAAAATTATAATAAGAATCAAAAATTGAGAAAGAACAATTATTTAATATATATTAAATATTAATCTCTTAACAAAATTTTAATGCTTGAAAATGTCACACAAAGAGAGAGAGAGAGAGAGAGAGAGAGAGAAGGAGCCTGCCCTAAGAAGAAGAAGAAACACAGTTGCTGGTACTACGTTTTTTTTCCCCCCCATTGTAGCCCGTTTGACAATGAGGCCAAGACATTGGCCTGTTGTTTTTGTAGCAACTGGCCCATTATTTGAAGCAGCAAGCGGCCCATTATTTATGGCGGTAAGCTGTGAAGCGACACCAGATTATACAGAGATTAGGCAGGAAATGAAAATATTAAAGCCGAAAGACCTGACACGTCAAAGTAAGATAATAATATAAAATGAAGAAGGAAAAACTTGTTTTCACTATATAGATATAGAAGATATAAATAGATATAAATATAGATTATCGTCAAATCAAATGATGGTAACTCCAGCCTAAATGACGCCGTGCAAAACAGGGAATAACTTGCAGCATTAGTTTACACCCACTCTTTGTTAGGTCAAAAAGAATAAATCGGATTGTTATAATTTTAGATTGGTTTTTATCAAATAATTTTAAGTGAATTTTATATTTTGTTATACTTTATTATTATATCATTATTTATTCATAATTAATTAAAATTAATTATATTATTATTTGTAATATATTATGAAAAATTCTAAGGTGCCTTGGGGGGTTTAGAATCCAGGGTAACGTGGTAAAATTCAAGTCATTGGATGAGATTATCAAGTCTTCTAATTATCTCATCTAATAATCTGGATTTTATCACGTCACATTAGGTTCCAAACTCCCCAAGGTAGCATAGCAAGTACCATTACTTATAATTTGTTATATTTTATTATTATATTATTTATTTATAATTAATTAAAATTAATTATTATTACAAATATAATTTATTAATATTATTATTTAAATTTTATTATTATTAAATATAACTAAAATAGTAAAAACTACAATACAATACTTTTTAATATGAAAAATCCCTAAATTAGGGGAGTGAAAATCACATGATCTAATAAGAAAATTACTATTAATTAAAATGGGTATAAACATTTAGTTAACTAAAATCAAATATACATATATATATCAATATTTTGTTGTAATAATAATAATTTATTACTTTAATTAATATATTTATTTAGTTATAGTAATTCTTTTATGTATATTTTGTTATGATAATTACTTTAAGCAATTATTTTTATTATTTTTTGGGTTTTAAAATAATAATTTTAATCTCACATGATATTTATTACTTTTTATTTTTAATATAATTATTTATTTTAACAACTTTGTGCATTATATATTGATAATATTAAATATGTAAACTCAATAATTTTAATATTAAATTTTTTTATTTTTAATATAATTATTTATTTTAAAAAATTTATGAAATATATGTTGAAAATATTAAATATATAATTTTATTAATTTTAACATTAAAATTATCTAATATTACATATATATAATTTTTAATATTATATATATTGAATTATAATTTTAATATATTAAAATTATAAATTTAATATATACATATGTATATTAATAAATTTATTATTTATTAATATTATTATGTTAACAAATTAATCTAATAATTTGACGGCTTAATACATACTAATTCTAATTTTTTTGATCAAATTAGACTAATTAATATCGATTTCTACTTAAATCAAGTCATTATTATCATTTTTTATACCAATCTTATTTTCAAGTTATGCCAAATTACATCAAATTCAAACGAACTTATGTCAAACTTCTATTTCGTATAATAAATAAATTAACTTATAACTTATTGATTAAGTTAATATATTGACTTATTGTAAATTAACTTTCAGAGGTGTTTTGTACACTAACTTATTAAAAAAATAAGTTTTGATTTAATAAGTTATCTTAAATAACTTATAAATTACCACCTTTTCAACTTTATTTTCAAATCTATCATTATTTTTTTATTAATTTACAACTCATACCTTTCATAATATAAATTTAAATATTATTTTTTATAAAATATAATCAATTTAATTTTAATATAATTATATCCTAAATGTAAATTATAAATATATAAAAATATGTATATAAATAAATGTATAATATCATAAAATATAATTATGTGATTATAATTATAAGTAATCATAATTTTATTATAAATAATAAAATAAAAATTATGTAATAAATTATATAAATTCACAAAATATAATTAATTAAATATTAGGTATTATATTTTTATTTTTGAATATATAAATTGTATTAATATAATTTAATATTTAGATAAATATAAATTATTTTAATTATGTATCAATTTTTATTAATATATTTTTTTTACATTATTTTATAATTTTAATTAGTTCAAAAATTAATTTTTTGAAATACTTATTAAATAGTTAACTAATTTATTAATTATAAATTATTAATTATTAATTAATTTATTAATTATAAATTAACTCTTCAGTTATTTATGCAAATAGGAACTCAAGTCATAATTTTTGTGCATAGCGGTTTGCAAAATGCGTGTTGCCTCGGTTTTTTCACCTGCACCCTCTCTCCTGCCATCCTGTAATTGATAATCAGAAAATTTTTGTGCAACTAGAGTGGGTTATGTGTCTCAGAATTGAAAAGCTCATAGTAAACATCACAGGATCGCCCACCCCATTTCCAAATTTGCAACTTACTCGCCATTGAGGTCCAGCACAACCGGCCTGACATTAAGGGGGGAGTTCGATCCCCTTGTGTGACCATTTGAATGTTTAAGGTTTTGTGACATTAAGGAGAGTTCAATCCCCCCCGTGACATTGAGGGGAGTGCAACTAGAGTGAGCCATGTGTCTCAGAATTGAAAAGCTCATAGTAAATATTGTAGGATCGCCCACCCTATTTCCAAATTTGCAATTTACTCACCACTGAAGTCCAGCACAGCAAGCTTGACATTGAGGGGGGAGTTCAATCCCCACTGTGCTGGCCCTTTGAATGTTTAAGGTTTTGTGACATTGAAGGGAGCTCGATCCCCACATCACCCCAATGTAAAAACTTTTAACGTTCCAAAGGAAAATTTGCAACTTACTCGCCATTTCCCCCCCCCCCAAAAAAAAAAAAAAACTACTCGCCACCTCGTAGCATCGTATCGTACTAGCTAGAGCATGACGAACACCTTCCGACTACGTAAAATGACAACAACACACCATGCTAGATTGTTAGACTTTAGTTACGGGCAAAATTATCAATATACTGTTAACATAAAAACAATTTATCAAACCACTGAGCTGCTATAACTATTTACCAATATGCTTAAAAATTATTTTTTTTAAAAAATAATTTCGGTCACAAGGTGCTCCTCCTTGTGATCAACGTACTTTTCCGGAAAACAATGCACTTTAATTCTCAAAAGTTTTTTTTCTATGTTAAAAAACATTGGTCACGAGAAGAGGGAACCCATGACCAAACCTGTCACGCAAGGTCCCTCGTGATCAAACAAAATTTTTTAAAAAAAAATTAATTTAAAATTTTTAATTTGAGTTAATTTTATTTTAAAAAATATCTAATTTGAGCCTAAATATAATTATTTTAATGTGGATCATTTTTATATTTTATTAATTTTTAATTTTAATTTTATTTATGTTTGATATAAATTTTTAAAAAATTTAATTTGAAAATTTTAATTTGAGTTATTTTTATTAAGAAAAATCTAATTTAAGCTTAAATGTAACTATTTTAGTTTGAATTCTTTTGAATATTTATTTAATTTTTAATTTTTTATATAATTTATATTTGATTTAATTTTTTAAAAAATTTTAACATGAAAAATTTAATTTGAGTTATTTTTATTTAAAAAAATCTAATTTGAGCTTAAATGTAACCATGTTAGTTTGGACCCTTTTGTATATTTATTTAATTTTTAATTTTTTATATAATTTATATTTGATTTAATTTATTAAAAAAATTAACTTGAGAAATTTAATTTGAGTTTTTTATTTTAAAAAATCTAATTTGAACTCAAATGTAACCATGTTAGTTTGGACCATTTTATATATTTATTTAATTTCTAAATTTTTATATAATTTATATTTCATTTAATTTATTAAAAAATTTAACCTGAGAAATTTAATTTGAGTTGTTTTTATTTAAAAAAATCTAATTTAAGCCTAAATGTAACTATATTAGTTTGGACCCTTTTATATATTTATTTAATTTCTAAATTTTTATATAATTTATATTTGAATTAATTTATTAAAAAATTTAACTTGAGAAATTTAATTTGAGTTATTTTTATTTAAAAAAACTAATTTGAACCTAAATGCAACCATGTTAGTTTGGACCCTTTTGTATATTTATTTAATTTTAATTTAATTTAATTTTTTTATTTAATTTTCTACGTATTAAATATTGCTTGAACAATAATTATTTGATCTTTCAAAAGGAAATCAAAATTTTTAACTCTCATAATAATGTGTAATATATAGTACATTAAAATTAGTAAATACTATAAAATCTCTAGAATAATTGGAATTTCAATAAATAGAGAATTTTTTCCCATTCTTCTGTAAATTTATAAGCCAGAAGATTTAACCTACAAAAATTAAACTTCTATACATGGTTTTATCATAATGCCATATATGTACACATATAAATCCTTGGTTTTTTTTCCTCAATCAATTATATAATTTAAAAAGTAGAGTGTAAAATATATTTCAAAAAGTAAAATAATGAAAAAATTAAAGGAATTAATAATACTACTTTAGAAACTAATCACACTTTAAATGACTTATTATTCATTAACTCTAAAATTTCTAATTTTTTATGTCATAATAATTCACTTTAGCTCTTAAGATATATTCGATACTTAGAGTAGCCATATTATGTTACATAGATAAACATTTGTACAACTCAAGAGTGGTTATTTATTTAGATTTAATTTAATATTAAGTTCAATCATTCATATATATTTGTACAACTCAAGTGACTATTTAGTCATTATACCATAATGTCCGGTACTTTAGAATATTTTATTGAATTTTAAATAATAATATAATGAATGAAATTTATTTAATAATGTGATCTAAACTAATAAAGAAGAGTAAAATATATGATTATCAAATTGTACAATTTATTTTCAAAAGTGGAAAATATGGCTAATAAAATATGAGAAAGGACTAAATCTAAAGTGAAAAGGTCATGAATTAATTAAATTAAAAAATTGGATAAAGCACTACGATACAGTAATGAAATAATCAATCATCAAAATAGTAGCTCCCAGTCCTACATCGAGGGCGTCGCCTTACTCGTTGCAGTCGTTGAGCTAGGGGTTGATGCTGTTCACCTTTATCATTATCCTTATTGTCATCTAACTCCACCAGGCGAGTCTGACCTCTAGAGGGTGGAGAATTCAAGTCCCAGGGGGAGGATTGAAAGGGTGGTATAGGATTTCCTGGTGTGAAAAATCCTTATTGTTGTTGGTCCATGGATCCATTTGCGTACTCAGTAGTGAATGCGAATGGATCAGCAAATAATGTCATTAGAGAACCAGAGGCTGGCTGAGTTAAATGTGATGACGTTGGAGAGAAGAACGATGCCTGTGGAGCATCATAAGGATGCTATAGGGACAATCTCATGCTGTATGATGGGCCAGCTTCTCCACCCGTGAAGAATTACTCTGATTGGGTATAAGATGATGGACCTGCAACTCTCATATCTGCATATATCGATGGAGGGGTGTAGGGGGAGGGGACACGTGCTTGTGCTGCCGATGGATGACCATAAGAAATATTTTCATTTTCATTCCCTTTCTTAAGTTGAATGAGATTCCTAAAAGATATGAAGCCATCAACTCTCCTACCACGCTTAGGTGCGGGAATGGGTAGTCTGGATAATTTATCAACAAGATAAGCAGGCTAGATGGCAGTCATGTCTCTATGCTCTTCTAGTGCGCACAGCATAAGGTGACATTCCCAATCAAGTATCTCCCTAAACTGACTGTATGGCTAAGAAGGGGAATCCTCAACATTAAGCTTGTATAGCCTCTTAGCTATATCAGCCTATAAATAAGTACATTCGATACATATAATACATATTATATGTTGAATAATCACAAAGAAAGGTGAGAATATCGTTGGTTACCATAAATCCTGGGCCACCGCTAGCTAGATAGATCCATCGTCTAATGTGCCTCCAATACCATGTCATGTACCTCGAGTCACGGTGAAGAGCATCTGTCTCTATCTCAGTATGCAAAAGGGTATTGTGCCATGCATTCCAATCGTTAATGAATATCAAGTGCTCTTATCGCCAGTCCTTTGATATCTTCCTTTGCAGCTGCAAGGTATGACAAGAACCGAGGTCAAATGGCGCCTGTGGGATTGGTTGCTGCCATCCAAACTGTCGAAGCACGCAATCTACGTGGTGCCATTCCATGATGTGGAAACAAATGAAAAGGACTGATGCTAACCAAATGTTAGGTGAGATCAAGCAGTATCGAGTTATAAGCTGCTATACATTAAGAATGTCATAAGGGCGCCAAACTAACTGCATTACACAAGTGTAATATAAATAAACACATCAGTACATCTGAGGTTGGCTTCATTAGACATAATATAATTAAAGCTTCCAACCTAATTGTCCTTCATTTGATCAAGTAATACTCTGTACTAGCGTAGGGCTGTCAATAACAGTCGAGGAGGTAGGATAGTATTCTTTCACCTGCGAGAAATAAATACTATTAATTATTTATTGGAATACAAGAGCAAGTGGAAGATATGCAATTTGAAAATCATGCATGATCCACACCTGAAACCTAGTGGTGGAAGTAAGGGGTAGATATCCAGCCGATGATCGAGATACGGCGGCCTCGTTGGAGCGAGAGCGGGGAATCGATCACATGCCCATAAATGCAATAGGTGCAAACATCTACTAATGTTATACTCATCATGTTTTGTTACAGTACACAACTCTCGATACAAGCATGCGAGAACTGCAAATCCCTAACTGTACTGACTTACATCTACAAAGTTTTCCAATAATGGCAAATACATCAATAGCACCCTGTGACCCGATGCGTTGGGCATAAGAAAATTGCCTATGAGTCTCAGGATATAGGCACGGGCAAAGCGTTGCATTTGTTCATCATCAACAGCATCTAGTAAATGTCCAAATGTAGTTACTAACTAAGTGATGCTCAAGCGTTGGCCTTGCAAATATTTATCGGGTGGTTTCACTCCAAACAAATATTCACACATAGCTGGCCAATCAAGTCCAGTTCTTCCGGACATAGGTATGCCATCACACGGTAAACCTAACTGGATGGAAACATCCTGTAAAGTAATATTGCACTCCCCAGTAGTGGTGTTGAAACTGTGTATCTCAGGGCGCCATCGTTCAACTAGGGCGGACACCATAGCTGCATGGAAGTCAAATTGTCTAAGCCGACTGGCACCATAAAAAGCCTACCTGTTGAAGGTAAGGCATAATTGGAAGTGGTGGATTAAATAGCCGCCCACCATGCGCGACACATCGTAGCATCAGGATTTGACGATCCTATTACCATCAATTAAAAAAAAGAGTTAGAATGTTTACAATCAAACAATTTCCATTAAAGGAATCGAATTACCTCGCCTTACCACATGGCCTGTAAAATATATCTGGACTGCAAATATAATAGAAAGTCATCCTCGAGCCCCAGGGTCATAACACGACGCTGACTAGCCATGATAGTCGAGAGCTATGAACAATGTCAAATTACATAAATTCAATTAATTGCACAGTCCTGAATTAAAGCATTTCTTGTATAACAAATTAAAAAAGATTTACATAATACAATTAAATAAGGACAATATATTATTTACATATAACATGTTATCTAGCTTTTACCAATATATCAATAAACCAATCATAGCCTGGAGCAATGTACAGTAGAAGTCTGGAGCATAGGCTTTCTGTTGCAATTTTTAGGGTCAAGGATGTCACCCTACGTTTCATTGATTGGATGGACAAGTTGTGCGATTGTACCTAATTTACCGACATAGCCCACACCTTTGAGGTTCTGATGAACTTTCTCTCCAATCCATTTCATTTTTTATACGTATGGAATGGGGATGACCACCAGAATGCATCTGAGCAGGATTTGGTATAAGTATTGGTTCATTCAATGCTGGCCAGTGTTCCATACCGCCGATTGGTTGAAACTCGTAGCTATAAGCTTTCAGCATTGTCTCTAAGCGGAATACAGGATCGACAAACTGTAATGGATCTAATGCGACATTCGAACATGCTACAAACACATGTTGGCAGGGTTAATACTCTACTTGAAATTTTTTACAATCACATGTTTGTTGTCCCAGGCTAACCTTGCATGTTCACCTAAATTGTTTCTATGTCAGATCATATGGTATGCGAACCTTAGGCAGTCAAATCGACGAACGTGACAGGTAGAGGCTTTCCGAGTGCACTCGCATATTTTTTTTCAGATGTCCTTGCTGAATACCTCTCCTGCTTGTAACTGTGATGTGATTATCTCCACTCTGTTAACAAAGTATGCATTTATTCAATACAATGTGACTTTCACCAATCCTGTGATTAGTAAAAATCTAATCCCTTTGAATATACTATTGATGCACTCAGTCAGGTTAGTTGTCATGTGCCCCCATCATCGCCCCTTCATCATAAGCACGACTCCATTGATTCTTTAGGATAAGGTCAATCCAATCAACAGCTCTTGACTACAATTAGCACGTTTCATCTAGCCTGGAGTCTACAACATGTCACTTACACTGATAACCTGTACCAGACATCGATGTCATTGAGTACATAATAATCATGATAGGTTATGACAATTAGGGATGTTAGTGTAAATAATACGCACCAATGCTAGTGAACATCTTCTTAAGCCACGTCGTTCTAAAAGCTAAGTTAAGATTACTAGCGATGTGTTAGAGATAAAATACATGATAACTATAAAGGGGCTGCCATCCTACGCGTAGGTTTGCGACGGCAGCTAGTATTCCAAGATTCTTGTTTGATATCAAGAAAATACCCTGTCTATCTTTAACAACATGCCGTTAAAACATTTAATAAGAACCAGACCCATGTCTCATATGTCTCTCCCTCGACCACAGCAAATGCAAGAGGGACAACTTTCCTACCGCCATGTGATGTCACCATAAGCAAGACCCCTTTGTATTTTTCGTACAAAAAGGTGCCATCTACTTGGACTATCAGTTTCAAATAGGCAAACGCCTCGATGCATGGCTTGAAAGTCCAAAACACTTGATGGAATAATGCAACCGACTTATCTTCAGAACTGTTTGACTAGAATTCCCTGGTCACAAGCTCATAGTAAGAACCAGGATTAAAGTAACACACTGCTACCAACCACTGGGGTAAGATAGAATAGGACTTCTCCCAATTCCCAAATGTAAGAGTAATGGCTCGTTGTTTGCCCTTCCACGCCTTCCTATAGGATACTAAGTATCCAAATATTACGTGGATCCACTCAATGACTTCTCGGATGGACACACTTGGGTTCTTAGTCACCATGGCTACAATGTAGGATGAAATGATATATGTGTCTAACTTTGGATGATCTCGGGAAAGAGTGGTAGATGCACATGTGTGAGGCCCATTATATTTTGATATTTGCTAGTGGTTCTCTCTCGGATTATGACATGCTCTAACCCTCCAGTTATAGTGTACACCATAGTTAGGACACCGATATTCTTCATACTTGGCCGAAGAGTAGTACACATAAAATGTGTGGTGTCTCCGAACTAAGTATATCTTCATTATGCAGCAAAACGCCTTCTGATTCATATATCGCATACCCTCGTATAGCTCCTGATTGTCATTTAAATTTTTGTCGTCTCCCATTTTAAGGTCATTGTGATTAACAACAGCTTTCACATTCAGGTGTGAAAAAAAGGCAGCAGCTGATTGCATGTATCGGCTTTTAGACATTGTTGGGAGTGTATTGCTGACGTCATCGTCATCATCATCATCATCATCGTTACCGTCATCACCACCGCTAAACCCTTCAGGGACGTCATCGTGTGCATCTTCATTTTTAAAATCATCCATGATGTCCTCTGTTTCCTCCAGGGTGGAAGGGGAGTGAGATAAACCATAGTTGTGATGAGAGAAACATGGCTGTGGAGCATAATCAACAATAGGGCTATGAAATTGCTGACCATAGTCGTTCTGCCTATTTATTGGTTCTCCACTTGCTACATATAAGTTGTAATACGAGGGCCCTTCATTAGCGTCGTTAAGTTGACTGGTGGATAGTATCATGTATGCAACACTCGCATCAACTGGGTTGCTTACTATGTTCAAATCAAATCCAACTGTTGAGATACGTGCACACACTTCTGGACAGGACAGTTGGGTAGGAAACCTCGAATTCACTTCCCACATTTGTTGAATGTCATCGTTGTCTTCCAACTTATTCGCCTTATACTGTGTTGAATTTAATGAAAGTGGATGTTTATATATCAACTTGGTCACAACTTGATTTTCTTTAAGTTGTAGCTTTCGCCCAACTATGTTTTTTAGTGCGTCCAAGGTTATGTCTGATTTGATTCTTATTATTTTGATCCTGTAGTACCTAAATGTATCGCATTGATCCGATTCATAAATTTCTCCATTCGTATAAAAACAAATATTTTCATCCCTGGAACTCATTCTAATTTCTCTTATAGTATAAAAAAAATAACAGTTAACTATTACTGCGTAATTACTCGTAATACACTCAAAAATTATTACTTCTATGCACTTAAATTTTGTAGTCCAACATTTGATTAACCTCCTATAATGCTACATTTAGACACATGTGGATTTAGAAACCCCTGAAGACCTTTGAATTCCCACACTTCCATAAGTTTTCTACGTAGCAAAAAACTTAATTATTTTTAATTTTTAGGAAGAGATAATTTTATGCATACTTAGTTATAGATTACCATGAAATTTTGGGCTGTATTTTCTATTTTACGTTACTAATAGTAATAATGATCTATTATTATATAATATTCATATAAGTAACAAAGAACACGTCCAACAAAAATAAGTTGCAATAAAGGTGATTACATCAAATTAAATAATCAAGTGATGGGTATCATAATTAATACAAATTATTTATTAATAACTTACTACTTTACAAAATTTATTTATAAAAACAAATGTTTGATCATTATATAAGGCTTAAAAAATATTCATAATAGAATTCTAACCATCATTGTTGCAAAAGATAACAAATTTATTATCTAAACAAAATTTAAATAATAATAGAAAAAATTAGTTAGCAAATGAATTTGATAGTTAAACTAAAAATGTTATTAAATGTACAATGTTCAATAAACCCAAAAAAACTTATGTATATTGATAAAAAAAACTTATCAAAGATTTTATCACTATAAAATCAGTAGAAAAAAAACATAATTAATAATAGTTAGATAAATAATTTCTGCATATTTCGTGATCATTATAATCTGGATAATTAATATTAATTACAAAAAGAATAGTAATTATATCTAAATAATACTATTAACATTTACCTAATACATAGATAATACTTCTAAATATTATTTGATCTTAAATATATGTTAAATGTTACATTAATATTTTATTATATTAATAACTTTATATTTGTTTGAATATTTATTATTTTTATTTTTTTAATAACACCAATTCGTTGATGTTTAGTAAAATTAACAACTTATAGCCGATTATTATGATTCGTTATTTTAAATGATAAGTTTAGAATATTTTTTAAATAACATTATGTGTATTATGATATTTTCCAAGGCTAATAGGTCAACCATAATATTACACACTTTCAATGTTTGAGTCAATAATAATATAATTAAAAAGATTAAATAAAAAAACTAAAACATTACAAAAGGTATCAAAACATTGATAAATAAATTGATTATTTCATACCTACTTTAACACATAGTAATAAAATATTAATATCAAGTAAATCTTATTGTAAATTTACTAAATCAATTTAATTTAAATATCAATGATATAATAGTGTGATTAATATTAAGCAATTGTAAAAACTATGCTATTGCTAAATAAAATAAAATCGCTAAGACGCACAATATAGAAACTGCTACAATAGCAACTATAAGATAAGTTTTATTTATACTGATTAATTTACTCATATATAAAAGTTAATTTGATTATAAATAAAAATTAAAATATACTCAGATATCATAATAATAAAAAATCTTAAATAATATAAGCATATTAAAACAATAATACCTTCAGCATTTTTTATCTTACAATAACATTTTAAATGTCAATGAGTTAAGGTTAATATTGTATACTTTTAATATTTTCTTCTTTACTAAACCCTAAACCCTTTGTTATTTCAATTATTCCTACATTACCTTTACTTATCTGTATAATATTTATCTTAATTAAATAATTATTTATTCTCAATCAAAAGAATTTTACAAAAGTTAATTTTATTATAGCTAAAACTTAACAGTATACTTAGATATCATAATAATAGAAAAAATTTAAGCATTTAAACAATATAAGCATATTGAAACAACAACTCCTTCAGCATTTTTTTTAAATATTATTTTAAAGGTCAATATTATTTTATCTTAATTATATAACTATTTATCCTTAATCTTAATCAAAATAAAATTACATATATTTCAATATCTATTTTTTATTAAATTAATATTTATGGTTTACAAAAATATTTTAAAAATCTTAAACTGTAACATTCTACCTTCAACTAATATTTTTTAATAATAATTTATTATTAACGAATCTTACTATTTTTTTAAAAATCTGTAAGTATTTGAATTTTTTATTTTGCTTCTTTAATAATACTCAACCCACAAGCATAATAATTAAAGTCATAATGATTCCCATAGGATATGTCTAGTCAGACTAGCAACATAATAATATACTCAGATATTAAAATAATAATAAAATTTAAATAATATAAGCACATTAAATAGTTCACACAAGCATAATAATAAAGGAAAGTTAAAACAACCATAACATGTTGTTCACGTTAATTAATTCAAACATAATCGTAAAATACATAATCAAATGAGAAAATAAAAACCTAGTTACAATGCCTTCTAATGATACCTATTATATTGAGGGAATATTTGTAAAAATATTACCCTAAACCCTAAATTATACTTTCATCGGACCTGAAAATATTAAATAATACTTAAACTAACAAAATTAATTTATCTAAATAATCTTACTTGTAAAATGAACTTCTCAAATAATACGACTTTGCTGAAGATTTGCTTTTGAATTGCTAGTAGCCAAGGAGTTATTGGGGAGAACTAGTTTTAGGGTTTACAGGAGTACTGCTTGGGAGGTTTTAGGGTTTACAAGAGTGCTGCTTGGGAGGAAAATTTTTTGTTACGTGAGGGTGAATTTCTGCTGGGGAGGGAGGTTTTTGTAGGCTGCGCACATGTCACAGGATAACAATGGTGTGACATATGTCCCTTGATGCGTGACAACTGGGAGCATCTCGACAGGGACACGTGGCAGCGCATGGTTGCTGAGCCAGTCACGGGGTGCATGTTTTATGACATGTGGCAGTACGGGAGCCACTCGGAGTGAGCGCTTGACACACGGTGGGTTGGGGCGTGCTCTAACAATCACTGGGCTAGGCTTCACGTGATCAGTTTGATCACGCGTTCTGGGCCAATGTGATCAGGCCTGATCACATGGCGTCAGACTACATGATCAGATTGATCAAGTGGAGCCCGATCCAGTGATTGCTTGATTTAAAAAAAAAATAAAAATTTTAAATGTTTTGATAATATGTCATTTCGGCGCAGGGGTTAAGTCATTTGTTTCGAAAACATTAGCATAACGGTAAAAAAAAACCTTTAGTTGCCTCTTGGTCCACGCGTAAAACACGCTCCGACACTTCGGGTGAGTCGAAGATTCTCTTTCTCGGCCAAATCGACTTTATCAAAACAGAGCACGACATTTGTTGCAGCACTTCGTACATAAGTGACTTTGTTCACACTGTTGCTGCCTTTGCTTCTTCTTCTCCTCCTTGCTCAACTCTGCTTCAGCCAAAGCTTTGAGTTAGGGTTTTCTCTCTTCTTCTTTCTTCTCTCTCTGGATTGTAGCTCTGATACAGGGACATTGCAGTTTCTCTTGCCAAAGAAGCAGAAATCAGAGATGGTAGAGGGAAGAGGGTCCACTTTAGTGCACCTTCTGGTGGTGGCTCTGTGCTTAGTGGCCTTTGGCTTCGCCATTGCTGCTGAGAGAAGAAGGAGCGTTGTAAGTCTTTTTCATTTGTTCTAACACTTTGGAAATTTCAGTTACTTGTATCTCTTTTTGCTTGTTATGGAGCTTTTGTTTTTTCTGTAATTAATTATATCTCACTGTTTACAAGAACTCTTCTGTAATTTGTTAATGAAATATCACGGCTTCTAATATGTCTTCGAAGATCTGTGTGCTTAAGATTGATTTTATGAATTAATATGTGGCTTTCTTGAGGACTAATAGTACTCATATCGAACTGTCTGCTATGGTGCTATTCAATCATGTAAAAGTGATGCTTAATTGTACATGAAATCGATAATCTTGGAGCTTTGAACTTAGGAATACATTTAGTCTCAAATTTGATTATACTGTGGTAAAATAATGGCAATATGTTTGGTAACTGATAAAAAAATGTTGATATTAACTGCTTTGGTAATGCTCCTATAATTTGAAGTTAGGGGCCACAAATCATAATTTAGTTGTAGAGATCAGTTGTCCAGTCACCGATTTATTGTTTATTCAGGGCAGGTTACTGGACAGGAAGTTGAAGCCAAATAGAATATAAATAGGAAGAAGGTCTTTGTATCAAAGAAAAGAAAAAAGGGGGGGTGGTTCGGACAAGAACTGGATTTTTAATTTGATGGGCATGTTGAGATATATTGGTGCACGTCAGGACAATGTGTGTCTGTTTGAAGCCTAGTTGCTTCAGTGATCTATATATTCTTTTTGTACCTCAATTTAGCTGTTTTTGGTATTGATTCTAAAGTCATTAATTCTAAGAACCCTTTTTTTCTTCTTCAAAAATGAGTAATATGGAGGAGAAAAGCAAAGTATTGAATGGGTAAACCTGAATTTGTCCTTTATTTTGTGTGTGCTGTATAGAAACTCGAGTTGCCTTCCATGCTTTGATATTGGTCCAATTAAATACCGATCATGAAGTTTCTGTATCCTGTAATGTCAGTAGTCCTGCAATATATTTGTGTAATCTCTGGTTGAATTCATTAGCTTGTTGTCTAGATGCATCTCTGTAGACGTACTGGGGTGTGGACAACATAGACAACCAAGCATTACCTCATCAGAGGTTGGCTACATGGATCAAACAATACAATTTCATTATAGCAAAATCCATACCTTCCGCAAAACCATATAAGATGAGAAATTTTTTTTTATGACTTCTCCCAACATTTTGTTGGGTCTTAATCTATCCATTTTTAAAGGCCTATCCTCTATTAAGTCCACCATATAAAACTTGGCGGATTCTTTAATAGTTCCATAATTGGAACAGTTTATGTTAAGCTGCAATGTTTAACAATCACCAAATATATACTAATCTGTTGAAGGTAAATTGTGATTAAGATATAGATTATAGTGTTTTCAATTGTTAATTTTGTTAGAATCCAGTCCTGCATGGTGATGTTGATCCAAGGATTAAGTATGGAAGATGCTTCTCAGTGAGAGTCATGGTGTTACATGTGATGTTATGACGAAGCAAAATCTAGTTCATGTATCAAGAGTGAAGCTGGAACCTCCTATGTAAGAATTAGTGATGTTAGTTTTGTGTTGGAAAAACACATTTTCATGTCAGTGTGACCTAGAATTTTGTGCAAGGGCCTATAGAAAATCTTGTGTCTATCAATTTGACTAATATTAACAGGAGAGATCCAAATCCATCAAAAGAACTGTATTTTGTGGTTGAGCTTCTTAAACTCATACACGGAAAGAGTTCCTTTTGGATGAACACCAATAATAAGTGGTATATATATTTGTCATTAGGAGCATGGGAGTGGAATCATAATTCATGAAAATCTCTTGCGTAAATGATGCTATTTAGTTTTATGAAAATTCAACAAACATGGCTTAGGATAATTCCTCTGAGATTTGTATGGAGTAAATTTTGAATGTGGGAATTCTTGCACTGAGCCCTGCACATAGTAAACACTGTCCTCCAAAATTATCAGTTAAACTCAAATGTAAGCTTTGCTCTGCATCCTGCCATAACTAGGGTTTTTTTTTTTTCCCCTTTCTTCTGAAAAACCTATATTCCATTCAGTGGAAAAGGGGAGCCATAGATAGCACTTTTGAGTGAGGATATTGCTTGCTGTCTTTCAAGTGGCTTATGGTGGGGCTCTTACACTTCTATGAAGAGCGTGACAACTGGAAAGGGGACAGAAAGGGTTTAATTCAGTCTGATAAGTTTAAATGATGCAATATAAGCCAGGATGCGAACTTTGTTTTTGTATTGGGGAAGTTTATATATATATATATATATATATATATATATATATATATATATTGAATTTGATATAATGCTCTTTTTGGTATATATATATATATATATATATATTGAATTTGATATAATGCTCTTTTTGGGATCCTTTAAAACATTGCATAATGCAATGTACAGATTCAGCATAATATAGGTGCGTATCCATTATACCTTGTTAATATACATGTTTCTTTTCCCCCTGGATCTTAGAATATGCTGAGTCAGCATTCTTTAGAACATAATGTTAGTAGTTATTGAGATAGCCATTGTTTTGCGCTAAGTTTGGTCTTGTTTTGCCCCATTCCATTTCTTGTTTGACAGGGTAGTATGTATAAGGATGAAAGAACAAATGAAACATATTGCATCTACAATTCAGATGTTGCAACTGGTTATGGAGTGGGTGCTTTCTTGTTTCTACTTTCAAGTGAATCACTGCTTATGGGAGTGACAAAGTGCATGTGTTTTGGAAGGCCTTTAACACCAGGTGGAAATCGAGCTTGGTCCATTATATATTTTATATCATCTTGGTGAGAATTCTGTATCCTTGCAAGACGATTTCTATTTCTTCTGAACACTAGCCCATAAGTTGATGCAATTAGAATAGCATGTTCTGTTAATATAAACTAGTCTTGCTGGTTTTTACTGTAGATTTTGTTTAAAGGTGAGCAGAAAATGAACATAACCTCTTTTCTTTTGCAGTTCTTACCCCTTTCAATTCAGGTTTTTTCTCACACATTGCCATTTATGATAGGCTTTTAGCATTGTCATTACTCCTTTACCAATTGAAGTGCTAAATTCTAAGTTGTCGCATTCTATGTATTTGCAGGGTTACTTTTCTAATTGCAGAAGCATGCTTGATAGCAGGCGCAACGAAGAATGCCTACCACACCAAATACCGGGGAATGATTTATGCTCAGGACTTTTCCTGCGAAACTTTGAGGAAAGGTGTGTTTGTTGCTGGAGCAGTTTTTGTTGTTGCAACCATGATTCTTAATGTATATTACTATATGTACTTCACGAAAGCAACCGCTACTCCAGTCTCTCAAAAAGCTAATCGTGCTAGCTCCACAGTTGGTATGACCGGTTATGCATGAATAAATTCTGATGGAGAGGAAGGACCCCAAATTTTGAAATTTTGATGTCAATGGATACAGTGTCCCTGTGATTGTACTTTGTTATATAATGGGGTTCTAGTTTGGCTTTTCTTGGCCATTGTTTTACACTGTTGTCACGGATGCTTCCAGTAAGTAGTTGTACCAAGCTATATATATTAAAGTTCAGGCACAGGAGGCTCTCCTCAACTAATATAGTTGGTTTGAAAGTGTGCAAGATATTTGAGCCTACATTGCTTCCCTCTGATATTATTGAATGTTGCTGTCTTTTTTTGGTGATAATGTTGCTGTCTATAGAAATAATACACATTTAATTATGAGAAAGGGTTTTCTGAGTTAGAAAATTATCACAAATTAGTCACAATCATATTGAAGTAAATATATTACCGAACTTAAGGCATGCATGTAAGGTTTCGACTCAAGATATGGGGGAGTAGTACAGCTCATAAGGTATCATTAGTCTGATGGATTTTCTTTTTCGGTCTTCTGGTCGTCTAGCAGATGGACATTATTCGATTTATCTGATTCTTTTTGTTAGGGGAATGAACTAATGGATGGTGGAGGCTTGCACTGTTGCACCAGACAAATGAGCTAACTAAGCCTATTCTCCTTGTCTGAACCCATCTTACCTCTTGTTTTGTATGTTAGCCCATCTTACTTCCAGCCCAATTAATGGGCTACCATAGCCCAGAAGAATTTCAATGGCAACTTAATTAGTGGGAGTAAAAAGTAGGTGTGGTCGAATTAGATTTTGCATGATGTTAGATTTGCAAAAAAAAAAAAGATTGGTTTAGTATGGCTTGTAAATTTATAGTAGGGTTAAAATTTGACCTAACCTGATTCATATATAAATTTCTTATGGATTGGTCTTACTTATTAATAATTAATAAATATTTTAAAAAATGATATTAGAAGTAGAATTAAATTTGTTTTTATCAAGTTTTAATATTATTAATTATAATTTAACTAACATAAAGTGTTATACGAGTTTAAACTAATGGTAATATTTTAATTTGAATTCATCTCTATTAAAAATTATAAAGTTTAATATTTGGCTCAATTCAAACTAGATTTGAGTTTGATTTTATCCCAAAATAAATATAAATATTATAATAATAATTATAAATAAATCATTTAAATGATTATAATATTATATATAATATCATAATTTAAGTTAAAATTAAGAAAATGTATATAAAATTTTCTTTTTAATATTATACATTTATATATTGTAATTTTGATATATAAAAAATGAATGGGCTTGGTAACCTGTTTTATTTTAGAATTAGATTAGGTTAGACCAAAAATAAAATAGCCCTAGTATGACCAACTTTTATCCGCTTAACAAAATTACAATATAACACCCCTTTTCAAAAAATCAGAATAAAAGAATATAATATTTACTAATTGCTCATAATATGTTGTATTTTTAGTTTTGTGATACCAATAATGAATTCTCTCTTGAAGAATATTTCCAAACAATTTATTTTATAGTCTTACTATAGCCTGTACTTTTATTTTTGTGAACACTTATAGCCTGTATTTGTAAATATTAATCTGTGTCTTGTTGTTTAGAGCGTTGATACAAATGTAAATTTAGCTTTTTTTAATTATTCTAAAAAACTTGTAAGTAAAATTTTATTTGTGACAGAATAACACAGTAACAATTATTTATCCATCTTCCTCATTATTATTTGTGTATAAAGGTGCATTTGAATTAATAGTTAGAAAATTATGTTAAATTCACCCTATCTAGACATACGTCAGCGCACAAACCAATTGGTTTGATCTGAGCAGACGTCGGTATACCGCGAGTCTGAGCATGTGAATTTAGTTTTCTACATTTAGGTAATCTTTCTTTGTCTAGTGTTATCAGTTCCAGTTTTCTTCTAGAATTGCCTTATGGGTAAAATTAAATAAAATTTAAAATGTCATGTATAATGTACTTGTCGTCAACTGTTAATTTAATAACTACTTTAAGTTAAATTTATTTAAATCTTAGCAATTACATACTTTGTAACAGTGGCCTTCATAGCCTACCAAACTGAATCACTCCTAAACTGAGGCCCAACATTTTTTGTATTTGTGTTTCTACCCTTTCATTAACAACTAGCCTCTTTACATATGTTTTTGTGTGTGCTTAGAAGCTTAATTTTATTAAAAAAACTGTATTTTTATAAACAAATTTAAATACGGGCGTGTTTAAAGAATTTTTTTTTATTTATAAAAATTATATATTCTAAAAATATTAATTATTTGATATAAGCAAATTTAAGTATCCTACTCTATTTGTGAAATTAGATTGAGAAATTCTATTATAAATTAATTTGATGCAAATAAAAATATATAATAGTGCAATAATTCTTCCATTATTATCAGCATTATAGTTGCCATGGTCCTAAAAGAGGAAATAGAGTTGTATAAATAATCCCACTTTGTACAACATCTTGTTATAGTTGTTATGAACTTAACATTTTACATAATATCCATAAATTGGGAACATGTAGAATGAAATCAAAATAAGCTAATTTAGTGAGTATATAAACCATATCTAGTAAAATTTAACCATACAATTAATAGAATTTGATCACATACTTAATAGGATTTAATTGAATAATTAATATGATTTAATCATGTATACGTTTTTATAACTTCTATGCATTAAAACTGTCCCCTGTTCATCATTTTTCTTACTACCCAATTTTTTAAAGCGCAATTCTTTTCCCTTGCTTTTAATTTTTAATGACCTATTTTCAAATTAGTTGTACATTTTTTTAAATAAGAGAATTTATAATTATTGTTAGCATAATATATAAATAAGAAATAGAATTAATATACAGTTTTCATATTTAAGAATAATTTTGTATTGTAACATAAATTATTATTTTTTTAAAAAACTTTGTAACTAAGTTTAAGTGTTTTAAAAGAAAATATTCGAACATTTTAAGTTGGTTATTTGATGTACTTTGCGATCATAACTTTTAGTTCTAAATTTTATCTCTTAAATTTTTAATATTATCAAATACGCCTAATAATAAATCAGAGCAGTTGGAATAAATAATAACAATTTATAATGAATCTAATAATATTAAACCTTGTAATTGGGGATAATTCTTTTTATTTTTAAATAAAATTATTGCAAAATTACATAATTTCCCTCTCTTTTTTTTCCATGTAAAATAAGTTATCATCCGATTTTATGAAAACTTAAAATGAAATTCAATTTTCTTAATTATAGATCTAGCATCCATAAGAAAATAATATAAATTATTATATAGATTTAAATTTGATTCACTATCAATATAAATTAACTTTACACTATCATCCATTTATGTGTTATTATGTTAATAAAAAAATTTTAAAATTAATTAAAAATTTTAATTAATAATTTTTAATTATTATTATTTTTTTAATAATGTATCTTCTCATTTGTAGATAATATAAAATATTTTGATTAAATTTAAACTCTTATTATATTTCACCATAGGATCATTTTCATTTAATTTTAAGTGAAGTTAAATGAAAATAAATTAATTAGATACTCTAATTAACAAAATTTGATTCAAGATAATTCTAGATTTTCATGTTAGAATTTTTTTTATATGGGCTACCATTAATTATAGGTATTTATTTTTAATAAAACTAGCTGAAAAATGATCCAAGATATATTTTTTTCTTTTGAAGCCCCATTTGTTAAAGTAACCTATTGCTTAGACTTATAGATACCTGATTTTGAATTAATGTGCTTGGCAGCTAAAGTGTATGCCTATACTTTTTTCTGGCTCGTAATGGGAAGGCTTGATAGGATTTTATTTATATTGGTTAGGTCCCCTCTCTATTCCTAATCTAATTTATTCATTGACTTGTCCCATTGAGAGCCGCACATTCTAGAAGAAGGAGAGAAAGATCTATATCTGAGGTATTCATCTGAATACTACTTTGTTCATGAGAATTAAATATATGATAAATGTACACTTTCATATTAATTTTATTTTATAGTATCCTAAATTATGTATATAAATTTTATAAAAATTATTAAAGTAAATTAAGAAGTATGTAATCCTAATTTCTTTTTATTTTAGTTCATAGAGTTTGTGGTTCTAGATTTGATATGAAGATCTTGTTAAATGTTTAATATTTCTTATATTCTGGTATCAGAGTCAGATTATATTAAACTAGAATCCTAATTTTATTAATTATAATTTGATTTAATTTTATTATCAATCATATATATATATATATATATATATATATATATATATATATATATATATATATATATATATATATATATATATATATATATATATATTAATTATAAATTGAAATTTGTTTATGTATATATATATTTGATTTGGCATGATGGTGTTTGAAATCCACTTATATATATTGCTTGGTGTAATGACTTATATATATATATATATATATATATATATATACACACACACACATGTCGACACACATGTTTTCTAGCACATTTTATGTCTCGCGTTTATATATATAATTTGGTTTAACATTCTGGGTATATAATATATATATTGGTTCGTGGTTCCGTATATAAGTTTAGCATCTTGTCATGCTCTGACATTTGGCATTTTGGTGTTTATATAATATTATATATATAAGTGTTTAACGTCTGAAACTTGTTTATATAATATTATATTATATATATGTGCGTTTGACCTTCTGTATACCTTGTTTGTTTTGGCCTTTCATTTTATATTTGTTTTATCATTTTCTATGTATTCCGTAATTCATGATTTTGTTTTAATGGTTTCTATGTCTGGATTCAAGAGCCTGAATGTTGATGAATTTGGACATATATATATATATATATATATATATATATACATACTCACTTTTGTTTGGCATTTGATTTCATGTTTCGTATATAAGTATTTATTTGGTATTATATATATATATGGACCTTGATGTTTTTTTGTAAATATTATATATATATATTTGACTTTCATAATTCATGCTTGGATTTTAGTTTGTTATGAGTTTAATTATAAAAATTATTTTGATGTGTTTCAATGAGACACAATTTTGAAAAATTTATATAGAGGTGATTTTTTTTGGCTATTTGGATATATTTTTTCCTATTTAGAATTAAGTTGGTGAAATTAAATATTTATCATTATAATGATCATTTAACAAGCCAATGAAATTCTTTTATATTATTAGGGATATTCTTATTGTTTAAGTTAGTTCATATAATTAGCTATCCATATGAGTTTATTATGTAAATTAATTTGTATAACTTGGAGCTTTCATAATAATTGGTAGGTTGATGATCCTTCTGCCTACAAGTATTCGATTTTTTAATTTTTTAATTTATTATTATATTAGATTGATATTCTAAGGATATCTTAAAGTTTATTACCTTTTCCACCCATTGGGGAATCTGTAATAATATTTTAAGATACCTAATGTTTTTAAAAAATAATATGAGCTATTATTTATTATCCATGATGTTGACTAAATTTCTATTATCATCATCATTTTAGCTCCATGTGTTCTTTTCCCTAAATAATCAATCTTTTCCAATTGAAACTCTAACTGGAAGAAATTATCTTTCTTTTTTTTATTAATTCATTATTTCTAACATTAGTTATGAGTTATTTGCTTTGGAAATAATACAAAAGAGATTAAAGTTTTGAGATTGTGTTATAATGTAATATGGTTTTGATTATCAATGTTGGTGCATATTATTTACCATCTCTTAATGGATTGATTATATTTTATTTTAATTTATAATTTTGTGCTTAATTTAAATACCTCGGTTCTTTTGGGAGACTTATGAGTTAAAATAGATAATTACCACTAAAGTGAAATTATTTATTTTAATTTGTAAGTCTTCAAGCTATTGATAAATATATACTAGATTGATTTTTAATTATTTCATATAATTACCTGCCTAAAAGGGGTAAGTATGTGTTGTAATTAAAAATAAGCCTATATATTTTTAATTATTTCATATAATGGTCTGCCCAAATGGGGTTATTGTACGATATGATTAAAAATTAGTTTATTGAAGTAAAATATTATTTTTAAATTTATTTTATTATTATAAATTTGACCTACCCAAAGGAGGTAATTTTGTAATAATATATTATCCTGGTTGACTTTAATTTTAGAAGATTTTTTATGTACTACATTTTTTACCCAAAGGAGAGAATGTAGTAAAATTTATATACTCCTAAATATGATTATTTTGCCCAAAACTAACATATTACATTTAATTATTTTTACATAATCTCTTTTGCTATAAATATATGTTATTAAATACACGGTACTTGTGAATTTCTTTATCATTTTTAAACATGATATTTATGTTTATAAATATTTTTTATTTTACCGTGGGTCTTATTAGATCAAGTAAGGTATATTATTGAATTATGTTAATATTATTTTGAATATTTTTATTTTATTTTTTTTAAAAAGGTTAATTTACATTTCTAAAAGAAATATGATAAAGGGATCTAGTTAGAATTATAAATTTATCCCTATATTGATCTTGATTTAATGATAGCTTTAATTTTTAAAATAAATCTATATTTTAAGCCTTATTGTATTTTTGAATTGCATAGACTTAAGATGTATTTATGTGCTACATGATTAAAATTGAGGCAATTTGGATGTAACAATATTTTAATCTTATGATCATTTATTATTTTACATTAGAATCGATCACATGCTATTTATGCTTACAAGATCATTATTCTGGACAATTTTTTAATATCTCGGATCTTTTGAAAAGTTTATAATTTGTTGCGGATAATTATCACAAAGTGAGATTATTCACATTAATCGTAAAGTCTCTGAGTTATATCATATAAGATTGATTTATGATTATTATGTGATACTGCCTCCCCAAAGGAGGTCGTTACATATTTTAATTAGGGATATTTTGTGAATCATATGAATTTCTAGAGTTGCTTTAATTTTAAAAATACATTTGCCCAAAGGAGATATGTTTTTAATGATAAGGTATTCTCTTGGTTGGTTTCGTAATTATGAGGGTCTTTTATATGCTACATTTTCTTTCTAAAGGAAGATTGTAGTAATATATATTACTCTTATGTTCATGAACTAAAAGTTACATTCTTACTTCTAATAATATTTCTTTTTGCTTTTATGGTAAAAGTGTTATTTCTTTGATTAATCATTTTTTAGGCATAATCAAAGTATGTTATTTTACTTTAATTATAAAGATAAACTCATCTAGAAGATTTATCTACTTAAAAAAAATAGTTTTTTTAATATCATATTATCTTCTATATATCTGAGTTAATATATTGAAAGAGAACTTAGTACATACTACACATTCTGCCCAAAGGAGAATTTATAGTTATGTATTTGGAGCTTTTATGTAAATCTTGTTAATGTATAGTTTTTTTATTATATGCTATTAAATGATTTATGTAACTAAATTTAGCTCTCCTATATTTTAAAGAGTTATTAAATGAATCAAGTTTGAGAATGACATATACGATTGTGTAACTTTAGTTATATAGTGATAAATTGAATTTTTATTGTTTATGGCATTATGGCACATTAGTTATCAAATATAATTTTTTTCCTTTCCTTCTTTAGGGTGAAATTATATATATAATTTTCTTTTAAAAAAATTATATTTGATAAATAAATTGTTGATCAATTAGTGCATATAATTATATTTTGAAATAATGTACTTTTTTTTTTTGAAGTTACATTGAATTTTCATATCGGTGAGAGTTTGATTTAATGTTATGAAATTTTATTTGTATTACAAAGTATGATACCTATATTCAAAAGCTTATTTTAATTAAAGATTATTTGATAATATTTAAAATTACTTTATTTTGTAAAAGTGCAATTAAATATTAAAACTTGTTTATAGAGTCTAGTTTATAATAACTTATATGTTATTATGTACATTTATTTATCAAAAAATATATATGATAAAGAGGTGCAAATCTCATTGAATCCTCTTTTATTTATATAATATTTGATCAATAATTTTAAACTAATTTTTGTCAAGCATAATTTTACTAATAGTAATGAATTTGGCATATAAGTTAGCATAGCATAAAATAACTTATAAAGTTCTTGACATATGCATTATGAATCCATTTTTTTGAGGCATTTTTTAGTTAATAGTATATATTACTATTATAAGAATTTTTCAAATGATTTAAGTCAATTTTAATATTTTTACTCATACTTTATCCAAATGATCTTTAAAAATATATTTTAGGAAACTCTTTAGTTAAATTAACTTTGTATCAATTTTAATATTTAGTTTTAATAATTATGCAAACTGCTTGTTTGAAATATCAAAATTAATTGATTTCTCTTAATTATTTATTTATTTTATTTATATTATATCAAGTTGATAATTTAAGAAATCATAATACCATTAAAATATGCATGTGAGATTTAATTATTTTTCTCTTGAGCCAAGGGTCTTATATTTATAGGATATTTAATAGCCTATTAAGATATGGATGTTCAATTTTATTTTCCTATAATATACTTAGTTAGTGAAAGTTTTATATTATATATTGATAATTATAATATATTTATTGGTACACAAGATGGATATGTCATATATATTATTACACAATTTGTTAATTTTTATCATATTTGCTTTTGATTATATTGGTATATTATTGTGCATTTATATATGCAATTTATGAATTCTTTATTAATATATGTATCTCTATATTATGAAATGTACCAATTATTGTAATTATAAGAACTAAGACTTGGTGCTAGTCATTAGCTTTTAAGCTTGTATATATATATTTTTTAATGTGTACCATATTGGACTAATGAAAATTACCTTAATAAAAGCTAGGTATCAGGTCTAACATATTATTTTGTACGATACCTTATCAGGACTAAGATTTGTTATTTATTCATTAGTTCTTGAGTTATATATTTATCTTTTAGTTAATACTATTTTGAAACTTAGAGACATTCTGACTAACAGATTTATGAGGATTAGGACTCAGTGTCAGTCGCTAGCTCCTGTGTTTGATGTTTGTCTCTTAATTGACACTATTTTAAAATTTTGAGATAATTAAATTTATTGTTGCTAGAAGATTTATGAGACATTCTAGCTAATAAATTTATGAGGACTAAGACTCAATGTCAATTGCTAGTTTCTGTATTTGATATTTGTCTCTTAATTGATACTATTTTAAAAATTTGAGACAATTAAATTTATTGTTGCTAGAAGATTTCTCTATCTTATTATTGAGCTTGTTATAGAGAAATCATTAAGGACTGACTAGAAAAATAGCATGTTTGTTAGATCACATTTTTTTATGCTTTTTTTCTTGCTACATTTTTATATTAATGACTCATATTTAAGTAATTGATTAAATATGTAACCATGGAAGGTCTTATGTTGATGATAACGCAATTATCGCCATGATTCGATATTGTTAGTTATTTCGGTGTGAGTTTTATTTCAAGTATCATCTCTTGGATGGTGTGTTTCAAAAATCGTGGCCACATATTCAAAATTTGTGTTTAGGTTGAAAGTCATTTTCATATAAAATATTTTATAAAATAAACTCTTTACAATTAATGTTGCCTAAGTGGGAGAATGTTAGAATTTTTTTATATTTTTTTAGTATATAACCATCCGGTATCCGGACACCACATTGGGTATCGACTAATTTGGATTTAAGTCGGGTAGGACCACATTGGGCGGCAAAGCTTTCCCTACCGAGTTTTAACATAGTTGCATTCCCAGGGGCTCGAACTCGAGACCCTCTGGTTAAGCTAGAACAACCCCATGCCAGTTAATCACGCGCTCATCAGTGAATTTTTTTATATAAGTTACCATTAATTATAGGTATTTATTTTTTATAAAACTAGTTGAACAATGATCCAAGATATTTTTATTTTTTTTTTGAAGCCCCATTTGTTAAAGTGATCTATTGCTTAGGCTTATAGATACTTAATTTTGGATTAATGTGTTTGGCGACTGAAGTGTAGACCTATACCTTTTCTGACCCGTAATAGGAGGGCATGATAGGATTTTATTTATATTGGTTAGATCCCCTCTCCACTCCTAATCTAATTCATTCATTGGCTTATCATGTTAAGAGCAGCACATTCTAAGAGAAGGAGAGGAAGATCTATATCTTAGGGATTCATCTGAATACTACTTTGTTCATGAGAATTAAATTTATGATAAAGGTATGCTTTTGCATTAATTTTATTTTGTGGTATCCTAAATTATATATATAAATTTTATAAAAATTATTGAAGTAAATTAAGAAGTATCTAATCCTAATTTCTTTTGATTTTAGTTCATAGAATTTTTGGTTCTAGATTTGATATAAAGATCTTGTTAAATGTTTAATATTTCTTATATTTCAACCAATATATGAAACATTTTTACTTAACTTTTTCCAAAGTGTTTTATTGTTTTTTGGAATATGATTGAATCTTGATTTGAACCAAATCAAGGATTAAGCAATCAGAAAAAGAATTTAAAAAAATAAAAGATTCAAAACTAATTCCATCATTAAGTTGTATAAATATAATAAAATTAATTATGAATGCAATATATATATATAAGAAGAATGATATAATGTTTATTCCTATAATTGGACATACACCATAAGATAATATAAAAAACCAATCAAAGTTCATTAAGAAGGAGAATTAAATTCTTAAATTCCAATGGGAATAGAAGGGACACCTTATGGATGCAAGTGGCAAAAGAATACAATTCAATAATTTCTTTTATAAATAAACTATGACCTGTATTATATTCTTGTAGTGTTTAAATGACTTCCCTTCTTATTTATAAATTGTAAATATCATTATAAGATATTGTAGTAAATGGCTCCCAAAATTCATCTCAATTTTATTTTTTGTCTTCTTCTTCTTGTACATGTGTTAGTAGTTGCTTAGAAAATGATACTACAACATAAATAAATAAATGAAACTATCTTTTTAGAAAAATTGTTCAATAAAAATAAAAGAAGCAAGAATCAAAAGAAGAAACTAACCATATATTTTGTATAAACACCCTATCACTTTTATTGAGTTTCCAAAATTGCTTCGGTTGTAAAATAATTTTATTTTAAAAAATATATATACTAAATTAAAATATAGCTTTATAGATAAATAGAGAGAAAAGATAAACTCAACTAAAAAATGAGTGATAGCAATTGATGTCAAATCAAAATGAGAATAAACATATTGGGAAGATGTCAGCAAAAACTAATAAGATTGATTGAGAGGATTTAAGAAAAACCACTAGATTAAGAAGTTTCAAATTTTAAAATTTTTGAAAATGAGAAATCAAAACTCACTAATAATTATTTAGTGGATAGTTAATTTATTTAAAATAGCTTAAAATTACTTTAAAATCCTTTTGTATTTAAAATAAATGTCATGTTTTGGTTTTCTGAAAATTTGAAAAGTAAAGTCCAAATCTTACCAATGGATTTTATATCAGTATAAATAGATAAACATAAAAAATATGATTAAAATGATTACTTGGCACACATTTTCACAATATTAGCCTAATTACATGTACATTGTATCATATTTTTTATTACTAATTTGATAAGTAGATAATTAATATTAGGAAGACTCTTTTGGTAAACATGTAAGGATAAACTCAATATTCTTTAAATTCAATCAATTAACAAGGTCTGCTATTTTTCATCATTCATATCTAAAAATCAAACAATATTAGTGGAAATGTTAAAAGATAAGATTATCTTAAAAACTATTATAATTTATAAGTCATAAATCGTCAAAAGAATCACTAATTATTGATGAATTTAAGTGTAACATAATTATGATTATGGAAATTTTATTCATTATTCTAAGAAAGATTTATCCTTATTTCTAGAATAGATGAAGATATTTTGTATAAGAATTTTTAACAATTTGATAGTATCTATATCAGATCTAAAACTACTAAAAGATAAAAAAAACTAATAGAACAAAAAATTAAGATTATGTAATTCTTAATTTACTGACAATAGCTTTATCAATAGTATGTAAGTTTATATTGAGGGATCCAAATCTTCCCTTCTTTCATATTCAATAGTGTAAGATAGTTCCGATGAAGCAACTTATCACTAGCCTTATAGGAGAGGGGAACTAACTTAATTTTAGTAAATCTTAATTAAGCTCATCTATCATGGGCTTAATAATATGCTTTATAATAATTTTATGTTGATAGATTTAATTATATTCTTAATAAAATAACATATTCAAAAGGTAAATTAAAATATAATGAATCACTTCATAATAATTTAAATTATTAAACTAAGTTATATATTGGTTTGATTTTAGTAAAAATAAAAAATCTAATTAGCGATAGCTCAAAATAAAGAAAATTCTTACAATCTTCTAGTTTGGCAACATTAATTAGGTTTTATTAATTTTTGAAGACAATTTAATGAAGATAACTCTTGAAATAATAAATTTAATTATCATAAAATATCATAACCTAATAAATTTATCTTATAACATGATTGAATCCAAAAAAACATTAAACTTGAAATTATGAACAATTGTATATTATATAACAATATAATACATCCATATTTATTCAAGTTAACTACTTCATTGACGTGATCGTAAATATGTAATTATACTTATAATATATCTAAGTCCTTCTATACTATTATGTAAATATCCTCGTTGTGATCTTTCTTATAAATGTTAGCATGTTTTCTTAAGAAGATCATTTAAGTTTCTAACAAAATAATTTAATATTTTTAAAAGAAATGACTACAACTAAATTTATAATAAAATCTTAATTAACCATTTTTATAAGGAGACAATTGTAGCAACTTTTATAAAAATAACATTGTTTTCAGCAAGAAAACATCCATATTTTAACATACATCAATGGTATCGATATATGTTTCAATAGAAATATTGTCATAATAAATCAATCATCAAGGCATAATCGTTTATGCAATTACATTATCTGGTAGAAGCACCAAGGTATAATTACTTGTGCAAATATGTATGTTAGCTTTCACCAATCAATCACATTAGTAAATACAAGAAATAAAGTGAAATTTATTTATCAAGAAGTCTTCAAAACTTCAATGTTGATATTCATTATTCTAGTACCAAACTTCCTTTACAAAATCATCTTAACAATAAGATATTTAATATTCATTGTAACATACAAAAAATAATAGTTGCTATTTCATACAATATATTATAATAAATATTTAAGGATAATATACAAAATTATCTAACTTGTCAATCACTAAGTCCATTACATAATACAATGTATATAGGGTAAAGCAAAAATAATTAAACTTAACTTTAAAAACTTTTTAGAGTTATAACATTATTCACTTAAATCAAGGGAAAATATCAAGTGCAAAACATATAATTAATATCAACATTAGTGACAAGCTTACTTTAAGATCAAACAATCAAAGACAAATAGTCCTTATAAAATTTTATTAATTTCACACTTATCACTAAAAAAATCCCATTGATAAAAAAAAATCTTTAAATCATGCCTAACATCAAACATATATATAATGATCACAATATGGAATCTCCTAACTCCACTATTTAATATATCAAAACGTTGATGTTGAAATACTAACTAGGATATTGACCAAACTTAAATCAAAAGTCTGAAATTATTCAAATGAGGCAAACATGATCGTTAAAAACTTATTTTTTATTTCATGCAAGGCATATAATAATGTATTTCACAAGTAAAAGCATTCACTATCAAAATTAAGATAACATTTAAAAAAGTATATCAATTAATCAAGAAATCACTAGTATTATGACATAAAGATGTCATATCTCATAATATTTCAAGCAATACTTTATGTTATAGTTTAAAATTGAAATTTAACTAAAAGTTTAAACTTACTTTATAGCTCTTAGTATGCATTCTAAAAGTGTAGTGATTATACTTAAGTATATCAATTATCATAAACAAGTGAATCACTTGTCAAAATTTATCACTAGTATCATAAAAGAATTTTCAATATACAAATTGTATATAAGTAATAAAAATGTTAAACATATACTAAGAATAATGTGTATACATAATCATAAGTCATTTTATAAATAATAAATTCACATATCCTCATGCATATTCAAAATTAGTAAATCTTTATGAATATTTATTTCAAAACTATTTATAATAAAAATCAAATTCATCAATTTTCTTTTAAAAAATATTTTTTTAAATAAATGAAGTCAGAATTCATCAACATAACACTATTACATAAAATATGCTAAAATTTCACAATTATTATTATTTCATACATGAATAATAAATAGTAATAATGATCACAATATTAAGATGCTAGGTGTATGATTATAAACTTTCCTATAAATAGAAAATATAACATACTTTAAGAAAATATCTTATAACAAGCTAATTAAATGATAAATATATTTCTTTAAAAAAGCAAATCTAACACTTATGAGTAGAAAGATAATTTTTCCTAGGTAAAATAATAAATCTAACACATATGGGTAGATAGATTTTCAATATATAAAATCATCCAAAAATTTTATGATATTTAACTAATTCATACAATAGCATTATATGGGTTTCTTATAGTATAGATAAATTAAGATAACAAAAACATCCTGAAAAAATTTAATAAGAATGTATTAGTTTAATAAATGATCATTAAAATGATAAATATTTATTAATACTAAATAAATTCCCATGGGACAACATATAACAATTATCAAATTTCAGAAATATTCTAACAAGATTCTATTAGATCAATAAGTAATCCACTGTAGTGATAAACATTTACATTACCAATAAAATATCACGAAACAACTGGTAGACCATAATCAAGTATCATTTCTAAAGAACATATAACAGAAATGTATTGGTTTAGTAAGTAAGCCATTATAATGAAAATTACTTACTTTATTAATAAATTCTTATAAGATAAATAAAGCCCATACTGATTATTATTTTTATATATATTTCATATATATATATATATATATATATATATATATTCTAAAAAAATAATTTTAATCATTGCAACTATTATGCAAGCATATATTACAAAGTAAAATAAACCAATTGTAAGCTTTGGTAACCCACACTTAAGAAAGGGTGAATTAAGTATTTTTAAAACTTTTCTTATTTTTAAGATTTTTTTTAAAAACCTTTTAATTTTGGGAAGTCATAAGAATGATTTTGATTTAAATACTTTCAAGAAAGCTTTATGAATACATTTGCATTGAAGATATGACAATTCAAAGAACTAGTGCAAATTTACTTATTCAATTATGCACTAACAAATTATCAAGAGACAAATACAAGATTATTTAATCAAGAGATTTGTGCATAACATATGATAATTCAATACACTTATGCAAAATAATTCATTTAATTATGCATAGATAAAATTCAAGAAGCTAATACATAAATTAATTTCCTTTTCAACTATTTAATCATTGAACTAACAAGATCAACATTGAAGCATAATTCATTTAATAATTTCATTAACTATGCATAGAGAAAATAATAAAAAAGCTAATGCATTAATGGATTTCTCTTTCAACCATTTAATCATGCAAGCATCAAGATCAATATTGAAGGATTTTCCTTTCAATCATTCAACTATCCAAGCAATAACATTAACAATACAATATAAAATATCCAGCAAATAACAATAGCAAAATAGAGTATATATAGTAGGAAAAATAGAGCAATGTTGCAGAAACAATAAAGAGATAGGGTAAAAAAATCAAATACAAAGATTTATAGTAGTTCCCTTCCTGAATGTCGTCACCAAGGTGTACATCCACTCTCCAAACTCTCCAAGCTTATGTATCAATCCACTATCTTTTCAAGTTTCAATTGGCACTTGAAGAAGCCTTACAATTCCTTGCTCTTCCTTACGTAAAATCTCTTTTTACAAGGGATTCCTCACCCTCTCAATGATCTCTAAGTGATACCTCATCCTTTATAATTCTAAAGTGATTACAAGATGGATATCAACTCAAATAAACACTTTTATAAAGTAGATAATACCAATGAAACTCTAGAATAGAAGGAATTTCATAAGTAAAGTTTAAATCATGATTTGGATAAAGGAAAGTATAAAATAATGTTTCAAGCTAAAGTTTAAGCCTTCTCTACTTTGTAATTAATGTTTCTTAACTTATATAGGAAGCATATGGAGTATTATAGCCATTTAGGGTTGTTAGGAATGAAAACTAGCCATTACTAACCATTATTCACTCACTAAGATAGTCAAAATCAATTCATGAATCGATTCAAGATGTCCAGGGTGCTTTTTAGATGTCCATAATCAATTAGTGAATCAATTCACCCAGACAAAATTGTAGACTTAAATTTAGAAGGTCATCACTTCTTCATTTTAAATTCGTTTAGAGCAAATGACATATCGTTAGAAAGCTATTTGAGTCCAATTTCAAATGGGACTAGTTTCATGCTCATATATAATGTCATTTTTGAGATATGTTTAAAACAATGAGAAAAGGTTAGAAATAGTGAATTTGTAAAAATATGATTTTGAGACTCAATTTGTAAAACTTATAACTTTTTCATATCTTGGTTATTTTAAACAAATGGCCTATCCATAGAAAGCTCTTTAGTCTGTTTTCATATAAAAATAATTTCATGCTCATATCATTTATAACTTTCAAGATATGATTAAAATAATGAGTATAGATAAGAAAAGGCTAAAATGCAGAAAATTAATTCCTAGACTTAACTTGAAATGATCATAAATCCTTCATATATTGATCATTTTAAGTAAATGATATGTATATGGAAAGCTCTTTGAGTCTATGTTCATATGAAAAAGGTTTGACAATCAAATTACAAGTATTTTATGAGATATTATTAAAATAATGACCAAAGGTCAAAATTGAAAAGATTAAAATCTCATATCTTATTAGTTTTTGAAATGTCCCCATAAGCTATGATTGTGACCTATCTTTTTAAAATATTTTAGTCAAGCTAAGAGTATGAAAACCTATTTGATCTCTATATCATAAAATACTCTCTTTTATGAGAAAGTCTAAGCTTTAAGATGAAAAACTATACCAATCAAATCCTTAGACTTTTTTTTATACTTCCAAACTTTCAAACATTTTAATATTCTTAAGCTTCAATACTTAGATCAAATCTCCTTTCTTGTCTTTCTTTCTTGTTCTAGAGTTAAGCACAATATGATCTTTCATTTCCTTGCTTCAATGCTCACTCTTCTTTATCTTGAACTTTCCTATATACAAGTTCATAAACTATATAGTTAGTCTAATTTAATATGTCAAGATATTAATATGCAATATTCGTGTATATAACAATTAGCACAAAAACATGCATAACCATCATATCATGACCAATTATATACTTAATCATGCTTATATAAGAAATAACTCTTTTAGCACATAAATAAACATTTCTATTACAACCATAATGTAGCATGTCTATTGATGATTTTATAATATTTTAGTATAAAGACAGGAAATTCTATTATAACATTCATTTGTCATCATGCATATACAAGAACAAGCATAATTATCATATTGTATACATGCATCAACTATAACATAGTATATCTATTAAAACTTGTATAATATATCACTTTAGCATAAGATATATAATGCTATTGTAATATTCATTTGTCATCATGAAAAATTATCACATGAAACCTTGAGGCTAACACTAACTAATTCTACTTAAATAATCATTTGAATATACTTTGATATGTAATTTCATAAAGTATGCAATTATATGTAAACCAAAACATTCATAACCTTCATATATATATATATATATATATATATATATATTTATAATACAAATAATAATAGTTGCATACTAAACACATTTGCAATATTCCTTAATCATAGAATTAATGGTTGAATTTAATAATCCCATCATTTTTTAATTTAATTTTTCACTAATAAATATAGATAGAGTAAAAAGAAATCATTAGTATATATAATAATAAACCCTATAACTAATTATATATCATAGAACTAATACTGAATCAATCTTAACTAATGAAAAAAAAACATAATCATAACATCTTATAATGATATCTAATTTAAAATAAATATCCTTAAAGAAAATGGAATAACATCTAACAAGAAGAATGCCTATTACGATATATAAGAAATCAATACAATTATCTTGATAAGATTGAAAGATATAAACACCATGCACATTTTAAAAGTTTGAGATATAGTGGCAATGCTACTAGAAAATTTTTGTTAAATTGACTTTGGAATCATTACTAACAAGCATGCCAAGTTAACTCAAACAATTTGTTTTTTCTATTAATATACAATATTATGTTTTTCAAAGAGAAGAGAACTTTAGGAAACATATAATTTATCACCTTAAATCTTTGTCATACATCGTTGATATAGGCATTAATAAAAGTTTTACTGGAAAATTATTTTTCTTCAAAATCTTTTTATATTAAATGAGAGATAAGATAAACTAGATATTTTGAAGTAATTCATCATCACTACTAACAAATAAAATGTCATAATATATAAAAAAAATCTCAACAAACCTTGAGAAATATCTAATTATCAATTTTACCATCTCCTTTTGACAATTTTGTAGCATTATTGTAACATATTTCCATAAACCAATGAATTGATCAAAATATAAATATATAATTAAAAAAATTGAAGACACTTTAATAGAAATAATATCCCACATTGCATGTCTCATATGTCTATAATTTTAGATATTGCAATTATCAAATTGTGCAATTCTACTTATTTGATCACATTACCTCTATGCTTATGCAAAAACTTTAGTTAAAGAAAATAAGAATTTTTGTTAATCAAGTGGCCTTCTTACAAGTTTCATATTAGGCAATTTAACAACCATAACCATATAAATAAAAAGAAAAAAAATACATATAAGCAATACAAGTTTGTCATAATAACATGACTAGAAACTTAACGCCCAAACATTATGAATGTATGATTATAAAGGGTCAAATCCTCCAAGTATTTCAAGATTTTAAACCCATAATATATACAACACCATAATCAAGTCATTTTTCTATGTAAGTCAAACAAAGAGATAAACAATACTCTCACAAGAATTACAAATATGCAAGCACTTGCTTCTATATTAATGTTCTTCACAAGATATACTGATCAACTAATCATAATATATTAAAAAAATAAATAGATGTTAAATTATAATACCTTGTAGTATTCCAACTTAAAGTGTTTAAAGAAATGCTATTGTAATTTAATTAAATTTAAATTATCAGTTATGAAAGCTTCAAGCCTAAAAGATAGCACAAATCTATCAATATTTATAAATAAAAGAAAAAAACAACTTTTTTCTTGCATAGCCACAAAACTATGGTACCACTTATCTAGATTTCTTTACCTTTAATATTAGCTTATGTTTAGACAAGTTTTGAATCCATTTCACGTAAGTTTTTTCATTGTATCAAGAAATTCATAACATATTTAAATCAAGTTTTTAAAGCATTCTTACAAATAAAGAGAAGAATGACATTCAAGGCTTTAACAATGAAAAAATCAATTGTATTTCTATTCATTTTGAATTTGGCAAAAAAATAGACAAATGAAATCTTAATTTCAAACAATTAACAATTCAATTAAATTCTAAATCTAATGTAATTTGTTCTAATACGACATGTAAGAATTTTCAATAATTTAATAGGATTTATATTGTATCTAAAAGCACTAGAAATATTAAATAAGAATAGCAAAAAAAATTAGGATTATGTATATCTTAATTTGTTTATAATAGCTTTTTTAAAAAAATAATAGTATATAAATGCATCCTAATAGATTCAAATCTTCTCTTTCTTCATATTTAACAACACATAATAGCTCTTATTAAGCAAGATATCACTACCTTCGTATACGGAAAAGGATCCTAACCTCATTTTAGTAAAATCTTAACTAAGTCCATTCATCATGGAGAAATTTTTAGGTATACATTATGCAATACATGAAGTCATTTTAAAATAATTTTTAAATATTAAATTATTTATAAGTTTTAATTTAATGTAGTAACTATAGTTATTTGTTGCATTTGATAGTATAAATGTGGGTCTCTTACATTTTTATAAGTCTTTTGTAAATCTTAATTTACCACAAATCCTCCATTTAACCTTTAACTAGTGAGAGGCTTATAAAAATGTAAGTGGCCTAATATTTAGATGATTAGATGCAACAATTATAATTAAAATTGCTAAACTTAATCAAAATTCATAAATAATTTGACATTCACAAATTATTTGAAATTATTTTATATAATATATGATGTATGCCTAAGAATTTCTTCTTATTATAGGCTTAGGAACTTGCTTCATACCAATTTTTTTAAGATATTCACTCATATTCTTAATAAAATAATATATGCAAGAAATAAATTAAAACTCAATAGATCACTAAAAAATAATTCAAGTTATTAAATTGAACTACATATTAATCTTATTTTAATAAAAATAATAAAATTCAATTAATAGTAGCTTAAAATAAAGAAAATTATTACATTTTACTCTTGAATTTTTCATTAAAAAATAAACTATTAAAGACGTTAAAAAAGAAAAAAAAATTAGAAGAGATAGAAAAAAAAAGTAAAAGTCTATTATATGTCTAGGAATAATGGTAAGAAGAAAATGGTAAAATGGAGAATAAGGCCAAGAAGAAGGCAAAAGCATCAAAAGGTTAAAGTAAGAGGATTGATGTGTTTGGAAGTTAGAAAAAAAGGGTTATAATTGAAAGACAAAGGGAGGGTTTATCAAGAAACTTTAAAGATTCCAACTTTATTTGTCTATTGCATGCAACATCAATTGCAAAAGGAAGTATCATAAAATTAAATACTCCCATTTAGATCTTGTTTTATCTCTATATCTTTGAATAACGTTGGCTTTTAATGTTTTTTTTAAGGATGAATCCAAATAGACCTTACTTTTTTATTGCCATATTTTTTAGGGATCAAATTAATATATGTAAAAATATTTAGGCAATAAATATTAATCATCCACCTTAATGGCCTTGCTTAGATGCATGGGCTTCACGCACTGATGATTATGTTAGGAATAAGTTCATAAAAATAGTTAGTTTCTTTTGAGTTATTATTTTTAATAAAAATAATGATAAGTATTTTCAAAATACTTATTTTACATAAAAATTGAATTAAATGTAATGTATCATACGACTTAATGAGACATTATTAGGACTTAATGAGATATCATGAGCCTTAATGTGGCTTTATGAGAGTGAAGGCATATTAGGAATATCTTTTATTCTAATCATCCTTTATAAATAAGATCATAGAGTTTTAGTTTTTGTCAGTAAGTTTCAAACTTATTGAAACTCATCAAATTATAAAAATAAATTTAAAAAACTAAGTCAATATTTTATTTTCAAAATTGCTCTTAGTGCTTTATTATCAGTTCTAATAATTTTTTATTCTTCTTGTGTAGTACTTAAGGGCTTATACCCTATATGTTCATTATTAAGATATAATTTGAAAGATCTTGTTAATGGCAATCTGAAGATTTTATGTTAGTGTCTTTTCTAACAACAATAATAATCATATTAACAATATATATATATATATATGATTATAAGTATTTAATTCTATTTATTTTTATTATATTGTATTTTAGAAAAAAATTAGTTTAAGGTTTTAAAAGAGTAATTTTTTTAAAAAAAATTTGTTCTCTAACCAAATCAGTTTTCAAAATTATTTTTTTTTATAGTGCCACCAAAAAATTCATATTTAATCAATTTTATCATGCCTTAAGTAAAAAGTATAGGCACTATACCTTCAATGATATTGCTAACTTATATAAGTTAGGTTGATTTAAGGATTTGTGCATAAATGGCCTAACTAGATAATGACTAATGGAGTTAAATGAGAAGTTTTTTTTAGCTAGCCTATATATATATATATTTGTTTTGGTAATTATACAAGTAATTAAACCACTAGATGCATATACGTAATGACTAATGATCAAATATTGGATGTAGTGAAAAGTATAAAAGTTTTAAAGGATGACTAACTCGTATTTTTGAAATTACAAAAGATGTTCCATTGATTTTTAAATTGGACTTAGCTGAAGAAAAATATAGGCCACGCAATTTCCATTTTTTTCTTAGCTTAGAATAGACATGGCAACCTAAACTTTTTTTATTATGTAGGTTGGGGCTAGTCTTAATATAATGTGATAAAAAGAAGGATAAAGCTAAGTTATAATAAGCTTTGTTTCTTTTAACCTCCTTAAGTTATGATGTATATAATTGTATTTTGACAATTATTTTTATTTTGTGAGGACATTCATTATTATATTATGATAATTTTAACAAATTTAATATAAGAATTCATTTTATTATTTAAGGTGCTACTTATTTTATTTGATTTTTCTTAACCAAACTTATATTAATTAAATTTATGTTAATCAAGTTTACATTATTACATAAATTCAACAATCTTAGTTGATTAAAGCTTCAAGAAAAACTCACATGTTAGATTTATTTTTTAAATAATTATTTTTCAAACCATTTAGGATGTTTAATTTATAACCATAAGGCTGTAACTATTATTTTTCTAACTCTAGTAATATTTCAATATATATTTAATTATTAATATTTTAAGTTTTAATTCATATTTACCACCCCCATAATTATATTTCTTATCTCCACTATTATCAAAATTATCACTATTACTATCACTTTTCACCACTTTCACCATATTTGATCATCATTACCACTATTATAACTACTTTTTCACTATTTTTACCACCACTTTGATCATTATTACCACCATTATGATTAATATTACTGTTGCAACTACTATTATCACTATTATTATAATTATTATTATCACCACTACTATGATAACTATCACTACAACAGCCACTACCTTTATCACTATCACCACCACTATGACTATAACCATTACTATCATTATCACCATTACTGTAACCTTTACTACAAGCATTACCATCATTGCTATCACCATCACTGCTATAATAACCATTATCATAACTATTATAACAACTACTATCACCATTATTATCACTTTCTAACCATCATCACCATTGTGACCACCACTACTATCACAATCATCGTTACCACTTTCATCATCACTATCATTATCACTATCATCACTATCATAACTATTATCCTAACTATTCTTATTACTATTATAACCACTATTTTAACTAACACTACCTCCACTATTATAATCATCATCATAAATACTATCACTACTATCATTACTATTATAATAACTATCATTATTACCATTATCATTGTTACCACCATCACTATCAATGTGATCACCTTTAATACTATCATTATAACTATTATGACACCATCATCACAACCATCACTATTGTTGCTATCACCACCATTATTGGTAATGGTAGTATTTGAAACTTAGGATAGTGGAGATAGTAGTCACGATGATGGTAATATTAGTGATAGTAGTGTTAAAGATCACCACCACCACTGTTGGTGATGTTAGTGTTTAGGATAGTGGTGATAATAATGGTCGTATTAGTGATAATAATGTTAAAGATAATGGTGGTATAAGTTCCGATAATGATGGTAATTGTAATAGTGTGAGGATAGAAGAAATTGGAGTAAAACTAAACTAATTTTTATGGGATTGTAAACAAATAACTAAGTAAAAAAATTGACAATAGAAATTCTAAAAAAAGAATCACAAGAACATTTACTTTAAATAGTTTGTAGAAAATTTAAAGCATAATTTGCTTTATAAGGGGCTTAACTTTTTGCAAGAACTTTTTTGTGTGAATCAAAAGAGTTTTAGATATTTTGTAAATAATTAATTTGATTAATTGATTGACTTTGAATCAATTAATTTAAAAAAGCTCAAAAATCAAAATTTTTAAATAGTTGATATATAAAATGTTTGTAAAACAACAAAATGCCCTAAAATTAATTATATTTTTATTTTATTTATTATTTTACTAAATATTATTGGAGGAATTAACTCCAAACATTATAATGTATTACAAAGACCTCGACCACTAGCCCATTATAAATCTTCAATCATATATATATATATATCATACAAATTTTCAATCATATATGTACCAATGTCACGTATAGTAGAGTATAATAGTTTTTCATAATTAATAAATAATAATTTAATTTTTTATTAATTATATGAACATAACAAAATCAATTTATTAACAAAACAAATATTATAGTATGTTAAAGGTTTTGTTACATAATTATTTGATGAATTTAATTTCTTTTCACCTTTTGAATATAGTATAACCATTATAATATATAATAAATAGTATATTGAAAATGTGATATAAAATAATATAAAACTAGAGTTCGAAATCTAAAAAACTTTTTAAAATAATCATAATAATTTATTTTTTAAAGAAAAACTTAATAAGTATAATAGATCCTATCTTTTTGGGGATAATTTAATAATTTATTAAATTATAATAATTTAAAAAATACTAAATTATAATTAATATTTTTTAAAAAAATATTTAGATAAATAATATATAAAATTTAAAATATTATTAAAGTAAAATAATATAGTTAAATAAATTATACAATATATTTATATTCTTATGTATTATTTTACATATAATTAATAATGAGTATATTTGTTAATTCTCTTAATTGCTTAAGTACTTTCTCAACATAAATTTTAATATAGTTATTGTAGGTTAACATTTGTAGTGAACAAAAGAAAGAAAAGAGATAGAAGAGACATTAAAGGAGCAGAAAAGGAATGGAAGGACAGGGAATGAATAAAGGGGCAAGAAAGAGAGAAAGGAGAAAGATGAGAATGGAAAAAAAAAAAACAGAAGAATGAAATGAGTAGGGTCACCCTTGCTGTGCTTAACCTCAAAGTTAGGGAAATTTCATAATTTTTTTTATTATTTTGAACTTTTTGATGAAAATTTAAATATAACCTCTCAAAATTTAAAATGTTTTCATTGAAATTTTTAATATACTATATTTTGCCCTCCAAAATTTTCCTCTTAGTTTTGCACTTCAAGATGAGGGAAAAAGTCAAGAAAGAAAAATATAAAGAGAACGAAGAAAAGTAAAGAAATAAAGGGAAAAATATTTTAGAGAATGATAAAGAGGAGCACAAGATAAGTAAGGAAAGATATTAAAATTATATAATATAAGGTGGTTTTAGAAATAATTTTCATTAATTAAAATAAAAAATTATTTTCCCCAAATGCACTTTTATTTTTGGCTGACTAGTATCTATCTCTTGTTGGCTTACTTTTCTATTACTTCTAAACATAAGGTAGTTAGAAAACAGATTCTAAAAAAATAGTCCTCCTTTGAATAAGTAAACCCAAGAAAAAGAATGTGAATAGATATGAAAGAGGGTTGTCAGACCAATTTCATTATTAATCATGCATTGTATTGAATTAAATACATAAAAAATCATTAAATACTTATATTTAAAAACTAATAAATTTAAAATAATTTTTAGAGCAAACAAAAAATTTAAGTCAAATTATATTTCTTGAGATTTGACCTAATTATATTTACACTCCTTTAATTTTAAAAAATATACATTAACCTTCTTTTTTCCTACATATTGACTTCCCATCTTCTCCATTTTACCTACTTTTAAAAAATAAGAGGGGTGAGTAAATATTTTTAAAAGTAGAAGGAATGTGAGTATAATTAATTTGAATATCATGAAAAATGAATATAATTTATCTGCAAAATAATAAATAGAATAATGCATATTCATTAATACTAGCCTCTTAGTACACGTGAAAGCATGTGCTTAAAGGCCTTTCTTTCTAAAGAAATTAAAAATTTTAAATATTATAAATTATAATACATTCTTATGCAAACAATATTTATACTTAATATTCACTATATTTAGTAATTCAATTTCTTGAAAAAAAAAAGACATTTGAACAGATGAATTTTTTTTATATGACCCAACATTTATTCCTTGAATATTAACTCTTTTCTTTATCTAATTACATCCTTAGATTAACTTGACATTAAGACTATATATTAATGAAGTTTTATTTTTGAATAATATTGTGTCCAGTGCAGTGCGCATGTCAATTCATAATTCATATTTCTTTGGGCTTAATTATAATTTTAGTCTCTAAATTAAGGGTGACAAATGTATGAGTTATAATAGATTTAGATTATATCAAAGTAGATGAATCATAACTTTTAGATATATGATTAATTTTTCCATCCTTTCATCCATCAAACTATATATGTTTTATATCTTATTATTTTTATTCATATTATTTTTTCATCATTATCTTGTATTTATTACCAACATTTCAAAAAAATTTATAAAATTAAAAATTTTAAATTATATTTCATTTTCCTTTTAAAATCTTTATTTTATTTATCTTTAGAAGTATTATTTTCTAATATTATAATTCTCGGAAGTATTTTAATACTAAATGTTGTTGAATAAACATTTTAATAACAAAAATTATTTAGTTCAAAATTGATATTATAATAAAATTAAAAATATTTTAAATATTAAATTGCACATATCATTAACATTAACAATATTCGATGTTGCCTTTTAAAATTATTCAAAATAGTAAACTTGAACAACATATTCATTTTACTATGCTAGAAGTAGCTGCTGCAATACTTGCATCATCCTCCCCAAAATAGATCCTGTGTGTGTTGTGTTGCTACAGGTATATATTTTGGTTTGTGCGTTTTTTTTTACCCTAAGGCAATTTCGGATGTCACTATACCATTTTATGGTGCTTACTAGTCGGTGTATGTTGTGTGATTACATATGCATTTATTTTGTTCAGTTTTTTAGTGTTAAAATTGAAGTTATCTTTATAAAAAATGTATTGAAAATAAATAAATTTTAAAATATTTAAATTTATATTAAATTATATAAAATTAACTTCAATAAATTAATTTTTATTTAAAAAGGCACTAATGTAATGAATAAAAAAAATGATCTTAAAAAATAAAAATGCCACACACACACACACACACGTTATAGTTTGATTTGCATTACACATGATGTAATCACGCTTTAATTCCCCGATTAGACTTTGTAGATATAATTAATTAAAAATAAAAAGGAAAAGAAAACAGTGAGAGAAAATGAAGCAATATGCTTGTAAAAGACAAATTAATAAAAAGGAGACAACGAAAATTGAAGAAATAAGTGTTAATATTAGATTTTTTTTAAATGCAATACCACTGCAACTTAAATGTGAATACTCAATCTTGTTCATATTTTACAAAAAAATGAAGAAAAGTATGTTAATATTAGAATTTTTAATAATTTGTATTTTTTAAATTTATTAAATTGAAAAATACTATACATTAAATAAAAATATATTTATAAATATTTTAGATGAAATATTATGTTCACAAACAATAGAAGAAATAAAAGAAATAAAACTAATTTAGTTCATGCTAAAAGAAAAATAGAAAATCAATTGTTCAAATAAAATTATGTAAATTTTCAAGCAAAAAATAATGTGAACAATGAAATTTTGCCTTTTCAAAATCAATAATAATTAAAATTTTCAGAGAGAGATTGAAAAAGAAAATGAAAGTTTAAAATATACCACCTCTTAGGATTCTTTTATATGAAAATAAACTAATATACTTGTAGAATAGCTCTCTTTGTTGGGAGAGAAAAAAAGGGACTTTAGAATAATTGAAATGATTCTATGAAACACATTGGTGCGCGCGCGCGCGAGAGAGAGAGAGAGAGAGAGAGATAAGGGATAACATAATTAAAAACTGATGAGGTTGATAGAAGGAGAGAGAGCAACCAATAAATAAGAGTAAATATGAGAGATAAAATTTTAATTGCAACTAAATTTTTTTAACTGATATTTAATTCTTAATAATTTAATTGTAAAATTACACAGTTACCAACTCTTTTTTCCCTATAAAATAAGTTATGATGGGCTTTTATGAAAAAATAAAAAAATGGATACTAAATTTTCTAATCCTCTTATATTCTAGTATAGATATTTCATACAAAAGAATATAAGTCTCTAATTTAAATAATTTTGTAAAATTTTTGAAATTTATACAAATTTATTCAATTGAAAAATGTTATAAAATAAATTAAAATATAGTTAAATGCTTTCAATGATATTCATTAAGTTTTCAAATTACTAATTACTGTTTAATAAGTTAATAATCATTAAATTTAGTATTTTAGAAATAATTATATTTGACTTTTCATTTATCACTGTAATATTTAATGAGAAAGAATGGATTTGATTAAAGAATTAAATATTTATTTTTATACAGTATAAATCTTTAATTTAAATAATTTTGTAATTTTGTTAATTTTAGAAAAATTTATTTGATTGAAAAATACTATAAATTAAATAAAAATATATTTATAAATATTTTGGATAAAATATTAGGATCAGAAATAATAGGAGAAAATAAAAGAAATAAAACTAATTTAATTCATACTTAAGAAGGAATAGAAATTTAATAGTTTCAAATAAAACAATGTAAATTTTCAAGCAAAAAATAATACAAACAGTAAAATTCTTGCCCTTTCAAAATCAATAATAAGTAAAATTTTCATATAAAAAGAATGAGAGAGATTGAAAAAGAAAATAAAAGTCTAAAATATATCACCTCTTAAGATCCTGTTTTTTGAAAACAGATTAATATACTTATAGAATAACTTCCTTTGTTGAAAAAGAAAAAGACAAACAACTTTAGAATAATTTCATGAAATGCATTGGTGTAGGGAGAATGAGAGAAATAAGGAATAATATAATTAAAAATTGATAAGGTTAATAGAAGGAGAGAGAGTAACCAATAGATAAGCATAAAAATGAGAAATATAATTTTAATTGTTACTAAATTTTTTGCAACTAATATTTAATTTTTAAATAATTTAATTACAGAATTGCATAGTTACGAATTCTTTTTTCTTACAAAATAAGTTATCATCAGCTTTTATGTAAAATAAAAAGTGGATACTAAATCTTCCGATTCCCTTTGTATAATAGTACAAATAATAAATTAGTAGGACATAAAAAATTGTGGGAAACAATCTTTGTTGAATTGCTGGAAATTAAATGGAGAATGGGAAGGTCCTCTTTGCAGCCAAGCATCGCTACACTGCTCCCCACTCCGTTTTGACTGTGAAAAATATAGACCAAACGTACTCAATGGAACCAGACTTTAGATTGTTTCTGTGTTTTTGATCCAATTCTAGGTCGAGTTCCGTATGCAAGAAAAGGGCCCGTTAAAAACTATGGGCCAACTAATATTTGGTCCAGCATAACAGATGCAGTTTTTAGTTGTCGAAACTTCATCATGCTATAGGCCCAAAAAACAAAAAATGAAAAAACCTTCATCAAGCAGTTTTTAATTTGAATAAACACGGCGTTTGGTCTTTTATTTATAAGAATAATAATTATTATAACTTTTAAATTTTATAATTAATATTATTAATTTTTTATTTATAATTATTGATTCTTCTATTCATTTAAAATGTTAAAATAAATAAAAACTATTGTTAAGTAATATCTTAACCATATTAAATATATACTTATTTTTTATTATTTATTTTCATATTATATGTAAAGAAATAAAAAGATAAATAATTATAATAAAAATAAAAATAAAAATAATAATATTAATTATAAAATTTAAAAATTGTAATAATTATTGATGGAGAGTATTGATGTGTCAGCTCTTCATTAGCTCGTCAGCACAGGGATCCCACCTGTCCTTTTACATTTTAATGCAAGGCGGGGAAGAACTCACTTTCATATTTTCAGGTAGTTTTAAGTTTTGCTTGTATGTAATTAGGATTTAAATCTAAGGTAGGGAAGAATTAAATGTTACCCTATCATTAAATTTTTTTATTAATAGCAAAATTTTTAATTAATATTAATTTATTAATAAAGTGTTTTTTATTTATTGATAATATCAAAAATTTTATATTAACACTGTCAAATTTTAATTCATGTAATAATTAGGTTTTGTCATTGCAATGTCTTCGGAAAAAAAAAGATCGTGAGTTTTTTTTTTTTTGAAATGTCATTGCAGAAATAAAAGAATTTTTAATTTTTTAAAAATAGTTATAAGTGTATATAAATTTTATGTATTCAAGTAATGAAAAATTATGATTTTTTTATCAAAATTATAGAAGTTTTTTAAAAAATTTAGATTTTTTAACAAAAAATTACATTTAATAAAAAATTATAACTTTTTATATGAAAAATTGCATCTTCTTGTAATAAAGTTGCTTGAATACATATCAATGTGATTTTTTAAAATGGGTATTGAAGCATATAACTCTCTTTTAAGCTTAAAATACACATGAATATATATATATATATATATATGTATATATATATATATATATATGTATATATATATATATATATGTATATATATATATATATATGTATATATATATATATGTTACGAATTAACAATGTGCTAAAATTCTTATCAAGATTCTGAAGAAATTATTTAATACTCAAACTTTATGGATAATGAGATTTACTCTCTATTCACACAATAGATTAGATGAAATTACAGGGGTTACGTATTTAAGGGTGAATGTGATCATATTTTTGGAAGGTCCAAGAATTTCTTGGACTTGACATATTCTGCCCAATTTTTTCTTTGTTCAAAATAGCATCGTAATAAAAAAAAAATCACGTATAGAAAGAAGCTCCCACTCTTCTCCATTTTCAATTTCATTTCTTAATTTTTAATTTTTATAAAAGTTAAAATTAAATTTCTTATTTTCTAAATCCTAAAACATTGACGTCGAAATTTAAAAATGATATAGAATTATATTTGGTTCAAAATTATTTTTAGTTTTTGTGATAACTTCTGACATAAAACTTTGATTTGTTTGCGTCATGAATCTCATACTATAATTTAGGGTAACGTTGCATGATTTTCCCACTTCAAATTTAGTTGTCCTTTCTCTTATAATTTAGTTTTATTCAAATGCTTCTCATGAATTAGAATATTACATGCTTTTCCCATATCAAATTCAATTTTCCTTTCTTTTATAATTTAGATCTATACATGTCTAACTGTGGCCAATAGCTTATATAGATAGAATATGACATACTGTTCTTCGAGTGACCTTTCAAAACGCTATGTAATGCGATTAATGGATTAAGTATAGGCATGGAAATATTTTTCATAAAATATAATTATAAAATATTAAAATAAAAATATTTTATTTAGTTAATATTAAATATAAAAATTTTGAGAAAAGTAATTTTTTATTTTAAAAAATTTATTTTTATTTATTATTTTTCAATCATCAATAAAAATAATATTTTTTTACAAAAAAATACTTTCTTACGAAGCAAGCAAAGTTAATATATGTACATATCTATCTTATGTTATTAATATACAGATTTTTTTTTTTTTTTTTGCTAGACCTTGTTAATATGCTGGAAGCTGAATGAGCGTTGTTTAGAACATAATGTTAGTTTTTTATTAATATAGCCATTGTTTGACAGGGCAGTACGTATAAGTATGAAAAAACAAATGAAACATATAGCGCCAATAGTTAGTTATATGATTTTTTTCGCCTAATACTAATATGAAAGATGTAAATTCATTAGAAAATGTAAATGTTATTTTCTCTCATTCATATCTAAAAGATCAAATTTTGCTATGGTAAAATGCCCGTGAATAATATTATAAGTCCTCAAAATGATTAGTAATTATTGATAAATTTGAATGTATAATTTAATCTATATTTGATTATTAGAAATTAGAAATTCTAATTTCTATAATTGATTATTGGATAAATTGTTTTGGGAATAAACTTTCTCATATAAGAAAAAGGTAAATTTTGAGTGAACTCTTAGACATTGAAAAGTTCCAAAAGGAAAACAACAGTGGGAAGAGACAGATAAAGAGTACAAGTTCACTGTATGATTATGAGGTGAATTTTATGATATTTTAAAATTTATGATGATGTACTAATTTTAAAAATTATTAAATTAAAATTATTTTATCATATCTATTAAAAATAAATAATTATAATTAAATAATTTTTAAATTTATTATATTATTTTAAATACTAAAATTTTAAGAGTATTATAACAAACATAATGATAAAACGAAAAAAGTGAAATGGAGAATAAGGCCAAGAAGAACAAGGCAAACGCAACAGAAGGACAGAGGGGGAGGATCAAAAGGATTAAAGTGTTTGGAAGCAGAAAAACGGGTAATAATTAGAATACTGAAGGACAAAGAGGGAGTCCAACCAACCAGAACCTCGAAAGATTCCAACTTTATTTGCCTGTTGCATAAGGCAATATCAGAGAATCATATGCCCATTTTTTTATCATGTTTCCTCTTTCCCTCTATCTCCGAAGAACATTGCCCTTTTTTTCTCTTTTTCAGGAATGGACCCATACAGGCCCTACTATTTCGTTGTTACAGTTTTTGAGGACCAAAATAACAAATGCATAAATATTAGGGTAGCAGATATTAAAATTTTCTACCCCCAGCACTGGGAAGCCAGGGCCTTCAAGCACCAATGATTCCTATTTTTAAGGATCTCGTGTTAAATAATTTGTAGACAATATATAATTTATTAATATAATGAGATTATTGTTAATAAAGGTCTTATGTAATATAATGAATAGGCAATTGGGTACTTAGTCCAATATTGATAAAATATGTTTGGATCCTATGAGCTTGGATCTTATAGTGGATAAAATCTAAAACCTGAACAAAGTAATATAAATAAAGGGTCATCACCTCACATCTCTAATGCTTAGAGTTTTAGTGCTCTATCTAGCTAACCTATTGTGTAAATAGAGAGATTGTTGGAGAAGAAAACCCACTATGTTTGCGATATCAAAAAATGGAATTGAGTAAGCTAGGTAAGTCAATCTATAGCCTTTTTTTATAAATTAATTGATTTATTGCATTCTCATACTATGATTTGAAACTCAAGATCATGGTGAATAATTATTTTACAAGATTTTTCCTTTAATTGATATTAGAGCCAGTTTTGGATTTTGAATTATGGTTAAGGATTCCTTTTAAAATGTGTTGGGTGAAATCACATATGGATATGAGGTTATTCCACATATGTGTTTTGCGATTTGGTTCTCTAGTTTTTTATAACTAATTGCATGCTTGTATGATTGTCTCTCTCTCTCTTTCTCTCTCTCTCTCTCTCACACACACACACACACATACATAAATGTAAATTGCTCTGCATATTGTTTTATGTCTTTTCTATACTATAGTTTGTTATTTTTTTATTGTGTTAAATATAATACTGTTGTTAATTTGTTCTTTGCAAACCAAGATACACTTTCCCCTTTTTTTTGTTTGTGTATACACCGCATTGTTAAAGACCCAAAAACAATATAATGTTGAAATTATTGAAATTGCATAAAACCTTTGTTTCAGTATTAAGAATTGTTTAATTTTGAAAACTTTAAGAGGCATAAATAATGAAGTACCAAACTCATGAAACTCCTTATCTTGGACCCGGTAGTGTGTTGATGCATGAAAACATGATAGAAATTAGGATAGCAAGTTAGAAGCCATTGTTGGTTTTTGAAACTATTGACAAAACCTCCATAAATGTTTAAGATTATTATCATATTGAGAGAGAAATTAAAATAGGTAGTTAGAATTGTGCTTAGAGGGGATAATGGTGAGGAAAATAACCATATAACATGTTAAAATCTCCTTGGAAATATTGGAAACTACCACAGCCATAGCTTAGAATTTTGAGAAATTTGAAATATGAGAAACCCGCCAAATCTAGGGTGGAAAACATTTGGAATAGATTTGGGTAGGACAAATATAAAATTTCGGGTGAAATTCTAGCAAAAATTGCAATGAAAATAGGTTAAGATCACATCAAGTTACAGTCAAGTTAGAATTAGGTTAGTTCTGAGCCGTGTGCTGCAATCTAGGTGAAGAAAATGATTTATAAATGCGTGATGAGCCAAGCCTAGTCACACATGCCAGTGGTGGCTAAGGGCAATGATTACATTTATGTGCTCCACTCTCCAAGCACATTTTTTGAGCATTTTTCTAGATTTTTCTTCAATAAAAATATTTTATATTATTTATTGTCTGATTTATTTAGGTATTTGTTCAAAATTATTTTTGGTTGAAAATTTTCTTAGGTAATTCTTATACTATTAGCTACATATTATAATTTTTTTAGCATTCATAGATACCATTTACCTAATACAATAATTTTTGGAAAGTTATTATTTTTAATAGAAATTATCGTATGCTCATATTATATGAAAAATTTTTGTATAATTATGTACCTATTTTTGTAGCACCTATTTGTTCATAATTTTTTTGAGGGAGGCTATACTAATGATATTAAATACCCTTTAGAATTATATCATTAGTATAGTAAATTAGCAATAATGTGGGTGTAGAGTTGAGTATTTTATTTGTAGAATTTTAAACACCCATCGGTGTTAAATTTTAGAAATATCATATTTAGCCTTTGTATTATGCTATAAAGTTCTTAAATACTCTTTGTTATTGAATTTTATAATACAATACTATATAAAATTGCTTGATTGAGAGGAAAAATGTCAGCATGATTTGGTATATACATGCATTAATGGTTTTATACATTTTCCTTAGCTACTTTGCACATGCAACTAGCCTTCATAAAGACGTTGGATGGGATAAATTATGATGAATGGGCTGAATTTGTAAGATTGTACCTAGCAATTGCTAGCTTGGACATGGTGATCAATGAACTAGAACCTAAACTTGAATCGAATTTTCTTGCAAATGTAAGAGTAAGACATGAAAAATGAAAGGAATCCAACTGGATTTTTTTTATAATCTTAAAGTATTCAATTGACCCAATCAATAGAGAAGGCATCCTTGTAATTAGTACCAGAGATACAAATTTTTTTTTAGAATTTGTGGTTAGAAAATTCAAAAAATTTGACAAAGTACAAAAGGGATACTATCTCTCACTACTTGAAAAGAATTTCTATGATAAAGTTAGTGGAGTCCAAAAGTATATTCTAAAGCTTAATAATTATCGTAATAAATTAAAAACCCTGGGACTTCATCTAGATGATGATTTCTTTGTTAGGAGAGTATTGGAGTCACTGCCTTCAAAATTCGATGTTCAAAAGGCTACTTATTAAGCTTAAAAGGGTGAATGGATAATGAATGACATGATAGTAATTTTAAGCTAAGTAGAAGAGATCATAAGAAAAGGAAAAACCTACGTAGTTAATCTAATGGCTTGTGGTTCTCCTTTTAGACAAGGAGTGAGAGAACACTTTAAAGATAATTGTGAAAAGTCTTTAAATGATAGGAAGAGAGAGCAAGTTGATGATCGTTTGAAACCCAAAAAAGCCTAGTTTTAAGGCAAGTATCAATTTTGCAAGAAATTTAGGCATAAGAAAGCAGGTTGCTTTAAATTTAAGAAATGGTTAGAGAAGAAAAAGAAAGAGTTAAAAAAATTTAAATGAGAAACCCACTAGTTAAAGATGATTGTTTTCATTGAATTTATACTTAAAAAACTTTCTAAATGATTATTTTATTTATTTATGAAGGACTTATTTTAGTTTATATTGAATGAACATTTCAATTTGTTAAACAAAGTGCTTGATTTGATACATAACTCAATTATTTTCATATTTATTTTAATTTATCAAGGTTTTTGAAATCATCTCTAAATTTCAAATTATTTTTTAATGACATTTTCTGATAGTGGGAACTATCGAGTTACCTAGATAGTAGGAGTGAAGGATGATATGTGTTAACTCTATTATTGACAAATTTATTAGTTACTTCCCATGGCCTGTTCCAATACAAATATATAATTTTGATTATAAAGGGAATGCTAAAGAAAATTATAAGTTTTTAGGTCAAGTTGTACTCAAGGACTACATTTGATCGAAACATGTAAAGTATATAAACTTTCCTTTACAGATGTATTCAAAACTCATTTATAATCTAAAATAATTTATTTTAAAGGGAGTGATATTAACTAAAAGGAAAGTATAGTTTGATGATCAAACAAAATAATTTTAAATATATGTGAGATAGATGAAAACTAAGAGAGCAAAATAAATCATAATATATGAAGATCTTTGATAATTTTGGATTTGTATGATGTGGATATGCATATTAATTGAGATAAGGCAACTTAATCAAATTTATGTAAAAGGCTAGGAGAAAAGTATAATAGGTTTAATATTGTTTAAATCATATATAGATCTTAAGGGCTCTTAGTCTATTTTATTTTTATATTAAAAGAGTCTAATATGTTAGAGCACTCATATTTTGCTACTTTGAAAGGATTAAAATTTATTAGGCCTAAGTATTTTATTAAGCGATAAGAATTATCCCATATGTGTCAAATATATGTAACTTGTTATCAATTTAGAATAGTGGTTTTAGACTGCAAGTTGTCTTATATTCAAGTGGTACAATTAATTTCACACTGACCTATACAAGATCGAGAGATCTCATATATATAGGTTACTTAAGTTTACTTTATTAGTTATCCAGGTGATTGTAAAATTATGAATGGACATGTGTTAAAAGATATAGTATCATGGAATTATTATGTAGTCAATTGTAATAATCTCCATTAAAGGGCAAGGCATATCATGCGTGATAATTTTCCTTATCAAGTTGAAAAGATTAAGGGATATGACTAGATTAATATTGTGACAATACTACAACTAAGAAATTTTTTCTTAGCAATAACAAATTTGTCTGTGTAAATGACTTCAAATAAAAGTACCTATTAGTGAGTATATTACTTAATTTCCATGGATTGTACACTCATGGATCCATTAGCCAAAGGTTTAGGGGTAAATAAAAAAGCATGATTATGTGAATAATGTGAATTTACCTAAGCCTTGATTGGTATTCTGGGTTAGTGAGAGTTTTATTAATATGAGCTCATTGATGTCTTATGGCATGTTTAAAAAGAAATACTCATAATGAGGTATTCGTATTGTCGCCATGCATTTTGTGCATATTTTAGGGGGTATGGCATGTAATTAAAGACATTTATATCCTATCTCATGATTGTTAAGGATTTTATTCTTATGATGTATTCTAGATAGATGCCAAGACTTGTTGTGCAAAAATTTACATATAGTCACGTAAAGTTATGTAAATCTTATTTTGCATATATTGATGGTGTAAGTCAATGAAGTTTGAGTGTTTGGTATGTATTGCTATTCCTTCGAATATAGCATTTATGTTATTAGATACCTATAATTTTAATTGGACCAATGGGTATAAAAGTATTATTTCTGTAATAACATTAATCTGTTTATTTCCAAATTATGTATATTCAAGTGAGAGATTGTTAAATAATTCATGGATAATACATTATTTATTAATGTAATGGGATTATTGTTAAAAAAAGTCCTATGTGATATAATGAATTGGCAATTAGGTACTTGGTCCAACATTAGTAAGAATGGGTTTGGATCATATAATGAATAGGATTTAGAATCTCAATAAAGTTATATAAATAAAAGATCTTTACCTCAAATTTTTTATATCTAGGATTTTAGTCTTCATTTAGCCAACCTATTGTGTAGACAAAGAGATTGTTGAGGGAGAAAACCCCTTGTGTTTGCAATATCAAAAAATGGAATTGAGGGAGTTAGGTAAGCCGATCTATAGCATTCTTTATAAATTAATTGATTTATTGCATTCTCATATTATAATTCAAAACTCAAGATCATGGTGAATATTTATTTTATAAGATTTTTCCTTCATCTCAATTCCTGATTTTTTTTTTTTACTTCTCAATTTCCTTCAATTTTTATAGGAAAAATACAATATTTTATTTTAGGAAACATAAATTTTTTATTTCAATAAAAATTAGTATTTTAATGCAAATATATATATATATATATAATTGAGGATTCATATTCATACTTTTTGTTAGCGCTGTGTTTGGATTAGTATGGCAAAATGTTTAGACTAAAATATGCACAATATGTGAACATTGTATAATGTGAAAAATTCTTATAAAAATTCTGAAGAAATTATTTAATACTCAAACTCTAAGGATGGTGAAATTTACTCTTTTCTATCGTGCTATCTTCATACATCATATGAAATTAGAGAAGTCACGTATATTTAGATTAGACCAAATCTGATCTTAGAAATTTCTTAAACTTGACATATTCTGCCCAACTTTTTCCTTTTTCAAGATAACGTCGAAATAATCATGTGTATAAAGAAACATCCACCCTTTCTCTTCATATTCATCTCGATTTTTTTAATTTTTAATTTTTATAAAATTACAAATGAATTTCTTATTATCAAAATCCTAAAATCTTAACATCAAAATCCATATTGATATAGAATTTATTTTATTCAAAATTATTTTAATTTTTTTGTCAGATTTCTAATATAAAACTATGATTTGTTTGCATTGTGAACGTCATATTATAATTTGGGGTAACATTAGAGATGATTTTAAATCCCAAAAAGAAATTGAAGATAGCCTAACACTCGGGAGGATACGAGCGATTAGCACCAGGGGAGACGAAAGTTAGCAGGAAGAAGGTATAAAATTTTTTAATGTATTTACTTTTATATGTAATAATTTTAAAATAATTAAATTAAAAATATATATTATAAAATTTTGATACTTAACCACCTCCATTTAAAATTCTGTTTCTACTATTCACGAAAGTACTGAGGATAGTTTATACATAATTTACTTTTAATGTATTAAAAAATTGTTTACAATTTTATTATTATTATTTTTGAAAATTTACACCTATTTTTATCAAGTATTTAATTAAACACAATCTTGCTTATTTTTTTCCAGAAAAATTGCCTTATAGAGACATTTTATATGATTAAGTGGGAAAGTTTAAAACAAAAAATATTTTTTCTCAAGTACATGCATCAATCGATAACATTAATTATTTGAATAAATATATTTGATAAAATTAATTATTTATACATAAAATAATATATTATAACATATATATTATAATTTATTTGAATATATAATTTTTAATAATATTTTAAAATTTATACATTATTTATTAAATTAAAATTTCTTCTAAATGATATATTATTGTAATTTATTATTTATAAATTATTCTACATAAAATAAATTATTAAAATTTATCATACTTGTTAAAATTTTTTATAATAAATAAATTAAAAATTATTATAATTACTAAATTTTATTTTAAAAAATAAATATATCTAGGTGTTTGTCTCCATTGTTGTAATTTGTATTATTTTATGTCATGTTTTCAAATATATATATATATATATATATATATATTAAAAGTTATACTATTTTCATTTCTCTCTTTCTCTTTCTCTTTCTCTCACACGTACATTATATATATACACATGCACGCACATGCTAACTTTTAGCTTGTACATTAATTGTTTTATAATATTTTATTTATTTTATTAAGATTCTACAATAAAAAAATAATATAAATCGTTTATATTAAGTCCATAGATAATTAAAATTTAATATATTCTAGTATTATTTTCTATTATAGATGATTATTCACTGATATTAGCCTTTGCAATATGCAAGTTCTTTGACCATTTTTTAAACCCCATTCACTATAGCAAATCAAATTATATACAATTAAAATATCTTCTTTTTTGTTTTAACCATAATTAATATTTGTAACTTGTAAAATTATTTGATATAAACATTTGTAATTAAAGATTTGTTATTTTAAAAAAAATATAAGTTTTATGAAAAATGCATTCAGAAAAAAATTATTATTAAAAATAAAATTGATCTTTTGTCGACATAAAAAATTATTATTGAAAATTGTATTCAATATTATGAGTCAATATTAAACATGAATAGTAATTAAAAAAAATTCTTAATGAAAAATAAAAGATTGATATCATGTATCAATGATTCATAAATATTAATGGTAATTAAAATAAAATCATTAATCCCTAATGAAAAATAAAAATTTTTCTTTTCATTTTAAAAAGGCAATCTTTTGATTTATGTTATTATAAAATTTATCGATGATAACCAAGCCATAAACATGAATCATAAAAAGATATTTTCAAAAGATTAAAATTTTTCTTTTTTTGAAAAAAATTAATATTTTGACTTTTATCCCTATCAAAAATATTTTGGTGTTTTAATGACTATAGTAGGCTTTTTTTAGGTAAAGTAGTAAGAGCTTATTATTTAATCTTTAGAGAAATTGTTACATAGATATGTGAAAAAAGGACAAACTAATTAAGAAAAATAATGTCTAAAATCAAATAAAAAAATAAAATATATAAAGAAATAGGAAGATAAAAAATTATAGTGATTTAGGTGATAGAAAAAGTACAAATTTTAAAGGAATTTATATTTTACTAGAATAAAAAATCATAAAAATAAGCATTATAAATCATAAATGCATTATATTTTTCATGAATAGAAAGGAAAGATGAGAAGAAAGTAAAGGATCAAGAGAGGGGTAAAGTTTCAAATTTTGAATTTTGATAAGAAAAATCACAAAATGAAAATTTAAGAGATTCATAATTCAATTAAGAAAAATTATACAAAATAGAGGGAAAAAGTGTCAAAAAAATCACCTATAGTACATATGTATCAAAAAAAGTAAAAGGCATTAAAAAAGAAGATGACATCAATTTCAATAAGATTAGAATAGAAAAATCCCCCTTGAAATAAACCTCAATCACATTGGCTTTTCTTACCAAACTATCTCATGTTTGCTAAAAAAAAATAGTGTAAGTAAAAAAAAAAAGTGAAGCTCCATTGTTGTTCCTCTTTGCCTACCACTAGAAATATTGTTTATGAATTGGTAATAATATAGGACAATGAATTTAAAATTTAAAATTTGAAAATTTTGATTTCTTATTTTAGTAGATGCAAGAATTGATTGTAAAATTTTTAAACTATTTTAAAATATGAAGTAAGAAATTTGAAATTCAATGTTAATTTCTAAAAATGGAAAGGAGAAAATAATAAATAGATTTAGAATGTAATAAAAGATTTAGTCTATTGATTAAAAAGAAATGGTAAATTGATATAAGACAAGTTATGAGAATGACACTTATTATAATAAAAAATAAGAAATATCATGACTAATGTTATATATATATATATATATATATATATATATATATATATTCTTCATAATCACATTTTTTAATAAAAATATGGCTTGATTAAAAATATATCTTTTTACAATTTTTGTACTTTAAATGTTCCATTTTTGTTTAGTGATGTTTTAAAATTGGAATGAATTATGAATTGTAAGAATTGATATGTATGTATCTAATATATATGTATATAAATGAATCTTATAAAATTTTGCTTTTTATATAGAAAAAATTTAAAGTTATTAAATAATCATAGAATATAATCTTTAACATATTATAATAACTATTTTATAAATTTAATTAATTAAAAATTATATAATTATTTATTATTTATAAAGAAATATTATATTTTAATATATATTTAATTAGTACATATAAAACTAAAAATATTTAGTAGCTTAATGGTTAAGTTAATTTGTCCATTCAAAGGTTTATAGTTCAATTCTTCTCTTTATCATTTTAAGTAAAATATTAAATGAATATAACTATGTAATTTGGAGGTAATTTTATTTTTTAACATGACTTTTATGAATTAGTTAATTAAAAACCTAGGTTCCCTAACATTTTCATTTTGGCTAATTGGAGGCCAATCAATTGATTAAAATAACTATGTATCAAACACTTAAAATAGCATAAATAGCTATTTGACTTGGTCAATAAGTTAAAGGCCCCTAAATCAACCAAAAGTTAATAAGTAAGCTATTTATTAAATATCCTCACTATTGTGTCAGTCAAATTGTGTTGTACTTAAGTCAAATTTCCTCCCGCACATAATACATATCTCAATCCTATTCGCAAAGAAATTCTTTTATGTTCTATCTATATTACATGTTTTTAGTCATATAGCTTTATTATTTATTTATTAATTTTATAGGGTTTATATACATTAAAATTTTAATGTTTCAATTTTTAAGATATTGAAAATTATAAAAGTTAACAATTATCCTTTATTTATTAAGTACAACTAAGGATATATAATATAATTGAACCATACAAGAATTTCTTCTTATTCATGGCTTTTGTTTGCCAACAAAGATAGTTACATCTTATAAGTAGACACTATTTATAGTAGCTTGGCCTTTATAGTTAGTAACTAATGAAATTTTTTTTGAATCATTAGAAACATTCATAAAAGTTGCAAATTTTTATATAAATTTTATAATTTTTTTTACTAAATTTAAATGTTTATAAATTTTATATATGATAAGTATATGAATGTTTAAGGAGAGGATTTTTTTAGTTTTAAAAGTGAAAATATAAGTACAATTAGTTAATTATAGGCTTTTTGAGAGTAGTTAAAAGGTGCAAAAAAGTGGGCATTTTAAGTATCAAATGTTTGAGCAAGGCCAAAAAAAAATTAGTATATAATGTGTACTCTTTTCAAATGGGGCTGAGGGCTAGTATTTATAAGTGACAATGAAGAGAAAAAGTTATGTGGGAAGTATGTAATGGTAGCAATAATTTGAAGTTAAGTTGATTGAATTTGTTATTTGGGCAAGGGACATGTAATATAATAGAATGAGCGATAATAGAGAAGGAACATTTGGATGATTTTGTAGGGGCTACAAAGTTTATGGTTCTTTTAGGTAAAAGGGTAAGAGAAGAGTCATCATGGTTAACTTATAGAACCCACAATAGATAGGCTTAAATGTGACATGCATGACAGTCCTATGTACTGATAGTGAGGTCTTCATTCTAATCTATTCAAGCCATGCTTAAGAAAATTCACAACATGGTGATAGAGGAAAAGATCTCCATGTTTCATAACCAAAGTGACACTCGCCTTAATTTGGATGACTACTAGATGACTACTAGATGACTCCAAGCTTTTATGGAACTTTATTGGTTCAAACTCCTATAACTTGTGCCTATGGCTCTTTAGTCACTTTTGGACCTTTTTGCTTAGGCTAATATTGATTGGGCCTCTATAGGTTTTGATTCACTTTTGGTGCTCTTTTAAGATGCACTATTGTGCTAGGTTTTATAAAGTTTTATGGGATAGCCTATACTTTTGGCCCTTTTGAGCTAGAGAACCAATATTAGGCCCCTTGTGTAAGCATTACCATAATTCTTTTGAAGTGATGCATGTTATACATTTTAATTACTCCAATGAGTTATGATTGAAAAACTTTTGCTTCTTTCCTTGGTCCTTTCTTTGAAAGGCAATGATGTCTTTTGACACGGGATATTTTGAATTCTTTAAATATCATCATGGTTTCATTCTTTCCATTTTGAACATGGTTGCTTTGCTACAGTACTTGGTTTTACTCTCTAATTCAAGAAAATCCCTTAATCTTTCAATTTTTGTATTTTGCTTTCGTATCTTCTATGATATCTACTACAAAGTTTCCTAAAAAGATAAGTGGTAAAAAGATTGCTCCTAATGATGTTGTTGTTAATAACAATAAGAAAGCCTTAATCCCAATGTCAATTAACTATGAGATCATTCCTTCAACTTTGAATGCTAATCTAGTTATAAAGGTTCAAATTATGGAAATAGGCAAAATGGGTAAACATCATAATGAACTTCCCTTAAACTTTGTGGGTATCAAGTTAAGCATGATCATGGACCTTATAAAGCTCAAAATTTGTCACAACAAATAGCTTCTTGAAAAGGTCTTTCCCTAATAGCTCTTTATTGTTAATGCATTTGTTTAGGAAAGATTATTTTTTTGGCACTATCAAATTTATAGCAAAATTATAGCTAACATATAGTTTTAAGGCTTAGGTAGATGAAATATTAGGAAACCTAACAATTGAAGTTAATTAAAGTAAGCTCAAGTACCTAATACATCTTATTGTAAAGAAAAATACAAAAAACCTAAGTTATTTGCTAAAACATTAGGTGAGTGATACTTATACTTTTGTTACTAGATAGGGTAAGTTTACTCCCACCTTAAAGGATGTATATGCTTTGTATAATTTGCCTTTTTTTAGCAAATTTGATATGTCCATATTGAGTTCATCTAAACATGTCAAGTTAACTATAAGCTTAGGAAAGGTCTAGGGAAACGTGGCTCTATTGAGTATCATAAGAAAGATGGGATAGTAATGAAAAGTTACTCTTCCTCTAGTGACTAGTCCACCTTTACTAAATGGTTAAAGTTTTTCCATGGTGCTCCAAAGAAAGCACTTGGAGAAGATAGTAAAGTTCATTTTATGGCAATGGATAGTAGCCAAGGTAACAAGCATGATAATCTATTTCTTCTTACTTTTATGGTTAACTAGTTGAGTCACTTTATTTTTGTTAGGCCTCTTTTTGAGAATCTAAATTCTAGTTTATTTTTATTGGTTGCTAATGTCTCTTTTAGCATGCTATTAGCTTTGGATCCTACTTTTCTGGGTGAAGATCAATTATAGCATCAAACTAAGCTATTAAATGGATATATTATTGTAAATAACATTGTTAATACTACCTTTTCTAACTTTTCTTATATAAGCATTTTCCTACCTATGCCCTTGCCTTAAGGTTTATCAATAACTAGGAAACACTTTATAAAGTTTGGCACTAGGTTTATTAAATAGGAGAGTTTCATTGGACACAATGATTAATGATTTTAGTAAATTATGCTTTTGCCCTAATGTTCCTAATATGGGATTTGATAAGGTAAAGCTTTATTCTTCCTGTAGGTAATACTTCTTCTAGTATTAACTGAATTGGGAGACAAGCTAGACAATCTTAAATAGAAAGGAATTATAATCAATACTGTTGGTTCTAAATTATAACATTTTAATAGGCTTTTTGCCTATAGATGACTTTTTTACACATTAGGAAGCCTTTTTCCTAGCATGTTATCACCTTGACAAAGTAGCACGATAGTTTAGATGTAATCAACCTTTTCAATGTGTATTAGCTATTGAACCTTTCAAGTAAGTTGATCATTAGATTACTTTCAAAGACTTCTAAAGAAAAGCAACAAATGCATTCCTTAGAATTATGGAATTCCTAGTGGTTGCTTGTGAAATACTTTCTACTTTAACTTAAATTAAAATGCCTAAATGCTAACAATAACCACATTTATTCTTTCTACGCCCATACTTGTTGAATTCAATGCATTTTAAGGATGGATCTCTATACTCAGTGTTTCCTAAAACTTTTACCAAGAAGTCTAAATTAATTAAAAGATCTTCCATTGTTACAAAGGAGATTGTTCAATTATGGATAAGGGTAAATAAGCTATAGAACCTTCTCTAGAAACCCCTGATGCAAAATGTCTTAGGAAATTTATTAATAAAGATGGCTTGCATTTGAAGGTTTTCCTTTAAACATAGGTATGTTACTTACACTTGTTTCTAGTTTTTTCTTTTAATCCTTTGAAGTTATCTCCCACTATTTTCCTTATCTTCAAGTATCTCCTTTTCTCATGGAGGTAGACACCTTTCTAAATATTGAGTTCAATGCTACTCCATCAAACATTGATCTTGATTAAGTAGAAAAATTGATTAAAAAAAGTTATTTCTTATCTCTTATAAGATAATAAGGTTGACTTCCTTTACTTCTATGCTATTATGTTATTATTTCTTTTTCTTATAGTTTAATTCTATTCAAGTGGTGGACATTGTCTTTAATACTTTAACTATTATCCTATTTGATGGTTATTACCTTCTTATTATCTATTTTGCATTATCCTTTCCTTCTTGTTTAAACTTTTTTTAGCTCATTATAAATGTTGGAGATGACTATAATGTCTCAAGGAACTTAGGGAATGCCACTAACCTTGTTGCTCAAGTAGATTAAGAAAGGACTTTTGACACAAGTATATTGCCTTCTGATATGTTTTTGGGTAATAAGGAAGGAATTTCTAAAGAAACACTTTCAAAAAAATGTATTCATGTTCTTGTGCTTTTTGTTATGCTTTGTTATTTTAGTGCTTATAGAGAAATGATGTTTTAATGCTTTTTTATTAAGGTTGCAATGTTGAGAAGGAGCTTTTAGTCTTAAAAGCAATTTTTTGAGTTATTAACCTTCTTACTACTTAAGTAACTTCTAAGCCTTAAATTATTAATGTGAGTGTTGTTGGGTTAGTCATGAATAGTGATTTTGTAAAAGAGCCTATTTTGGCTATTATTGAAATTGTTATATCTACTATTAATCAAAACCTTGAGGCACCTACCTTTTAGAGGGATATTATAATGATAGGCATGTCAGTTGGTGTTTCAGTGATCGACATTGAATCCTTCTAAAAATCCAAATGCATTTATAGAAACATCTCCTAAAGTAACAAGTTTAAGGATGTAGATTCAGATAAAGCTCTTATAACTCTTGTGGAGCAGTTTCTTGCACCTTAGGTTAGGAATAACTCTTATTCCTTGCTAGCTCTTGTAACTACAGCAACACTATCTTTTATGAAAAGGATCATACCATGCCTATGCTTATATTTTTTAGGTTCTTTAAGAAGATAAGGATATTTTAATTGTATATTTAGATATACTAATTAATCAAATGCAAATATGTTATCCTTTTATTGTTTTAGATGCTAACTTAAGCATGCTGAAAGAAACTTTAGCACATTTTCCATGACTATTTTTTCTTAATAATGGTAACTTTAACTAGTATTTTACCATTGCTTATTCTAAGTTGGCTTATTTTTTAGGGACTTGGAAGGGTAAGATGTTGTTGTCATGTTCTCTTAAAGAATTTGATGCATTTAAGTGGGAGGCAATGACCTTATTTAAGTTTTTCAAAGGAGATATCAATCTAAAGGTCATATACAGTACTTTACTCTTACAAATTCACCTAAACATTCTATTTTAATAGATTAATTACTCATTCTAGAAGACTATTATGAGTAATTCACTTAATGCCAAGAGGTTATTTCCTAGTATATTGCTAGTTTAAAGATTAAATTGCAATTATTTTATAATATGAACAAACCTATTTTTTTTATCATTTTTTGTATTAATGAACATGCCTTTTTTTCATATCCTTTTTTGCATTAATGTTTCTTAAAAATATTTTAAAAATATTTGTTGCTTTAATAATGTTTACTTCTCATAACCACATTCCACTAATATTTGCATTAACAAGGCATTATTGGGTTTTTGACAAGCAGTGTTGCCTTGTAGTTTTATTTAAAATTTTTATTGTCTTCATTATGCTTTTCCATTGTCTTTTTTATTTTGTTAACTTTTGATATCTTCTTTTTCATCTTGAACTTTCTTTTTTACCATAGCTCACTCAAGCAACTCAAACAATGACTAGATTTTGATTTTATCTTTGTTATAGCTTTTAACAAGGTGATAGCTCAAAACTCTTTTATTGTTTAAGGTTTCCATGAAGGCCCTTACTTCAAAATGGTTAGGCTTGAGTTTGTAAATGTTATAACTACGAACCCTACACCTTAGATGTCATGGTTTGTTTATAACCTTGGGGTGACATGAAAAGAATTTAGGCTCTTCAGATGTTACTTTATATGAAATGTTCTTGTGCCTTTGTTCAAGGTAAAACTTTTATTTGCCATTTCTCATTTCATCCACCATGTCCTAGACACTTATCTATAACCTTTTCTTAGAGTACAACTTTTTTTTCTTTTAGATAACTTTCTATGCACTAAGATCTAATAAACTTTGCTTATATAGCTACTAAAGGCACATGGTGGTGGCACATATAGCTTCAAACTCACCATATCAAAGTTGAATTTTTGAACTTGAACTACCTTGGGAATAGGCTTTGTATTTATCTTTTAGAACATGTGAAGGATCAATCAATTCCTTTAGCATTATGATGATGTTGCTTTTAACTAGACTAGTGTTAATGCATAATTCAATTCTTTATCAAGAACTTTAAGATTTGGATTTACTAACCCTCACATTGTTAATATCAAGGTTTTTAATGTTAAAGGGTACTAAATCTAACTTCTATCACTTTACATCAGAGTTCTTATATTGATACCATATCCATGTCTTGATACTAAATAAGACACATTTGGATGGTGAATGTGCTAGCATTATTATAGCCTTAATCACCTTCATAAATATGGAGATGACTAATACTCAATTTTATGCTTAGGGAATTTAAATGCTTTGCAATCATCAAGAAGTTTCTTTAGTAATTTAGGAAGGGGATGGTGCTAGCCTTAGAATAGCGATAAATGGGCTTATTATATAAATTTTCTTTTTTAAATGAAATTGTTATAAATATGAATATTATTTTTTTGGACTTTTATTTATGCTTTATACTAGACTAAAATTTCATTTTTAGGTTTATCTCTTCTTTCTTTTTTTTTTAATGCCTATTGCGTGGTTTTCTAGCACTTTTGCTCACACTGGAGCACTTAATGATAATGGGTTTTGACTTTCTTGCTCTTTTAAACCATTTTAACTATTAGGTTATTTGATCTTATTTTTGTTATTATATAAATCTATTTCTTTGCTCTATTTTTTATACACTGCATGATGAACTTCTTTTAAGAATTTTTTAATCTTTTGAGTTTTTTTTTACTTTTTTTGTATTATTATATTGCTATCTTACTCTTTAAGTGGCTTTGATAATGTCCATTATGAGTCTTTTGTGTAGAATGCATTTCACTAAATGTATATGGATGCTTTCTATAGGGATGAGTCCTTTCACTTGTCCAAAGGTGTTAGGCCAAAGCATTACTTTGTGGAAGTTGCAAAGTTTGGTCTTAATCCTAAAGGAATAAATTATTTTTAGTATGGGAAAAGTGAAGTAGCAAAAAACTCTAGATAGCTCTTATGATCATGATGTTGTTGTAGTAGTGCTTAAGAGTTTTGAGACTAGTAGTTTTCTTATGGTCTCTTTTTTAGGCAACTTAATGAAAGATATGAAGATACTGAAGGATGTTTGAATCAAGGTAACAGATCTTTGTCATTTTTATGATAGATTTAAAAGATATTAACTTGAGCTAATAGGAGAAGTTAAAGGCTTTTGCTATTGATAGAGAAAAACAAGCTAAAAAAGCTTGTCAATTGCATCTTATTTAAGGAAAAATATGGAAAATCATTAATAAAGAATTGAAAGAGCATGAAATTTCTTTTAAGAAGGTTCCAAATGAATTAGCCATTTTGAAAATTAATTTTTGATAAGTGCACAATGTGCTTAATGATTTGAAGGGGCTTTATTTCGATATACTAGATTAAAAAGAATGTTATTGGCATGAAGAGGTCAAATGTCTTATACATTTCAATGACACTGTTAAGGATAGGCTTTATGAGACTTTAGAGAAGTATCACTCCTTCTTCTATCTCGTTAATAACAACATTCTTAAATTAAAGAATGAGTATTTTAAGCTTTAAAAGGCTGTTAATAATTGGAAAAAAAATAAAGTTAGATGTTTTATGAGCAATTAACAAAGCTCAAGGCAAAATATTTGAAGAGGAAGCTTCATAGCTAGGTTTAATATCGAGGATATTTTTGGTGCTAGTTTTGCAACTACACTAGATTAAGTTTATTTAATAAAGTGTGATCTCCCTTTTAAGATTTTTAATGCCCCTTATTGTATAAAGATCATAGCTCAAAGATTAGGGGTGGTTTACATTGCACAAAGTACTAAAAAATTAACTAAGGAAGCCCCATTGAAAAATGCTACTAAGAAAGATGTTGTAAAAGATCCTTTGTCTTTTAAGGACTGAAAGAAACTATAATTATTTTTCCATTTTTTTAAAGTTACTGTTTAGACTTTTGGTAGTTTTTAACTACATTTTAACTATTTACGGACTGCTAATTTACTTTTGTATTGAAATTTCTCCTCCAATATTCTAGCTCTAATAGCCTTAATTAGAAGAAAATTCTTAGGGATAGTACCTTTTACATATTTGAAATTAAAGAAAGTGGTTTCTAAGTTGGTCTAAAGATTAAGCAAAATCAATATCCACTATAATTTTCTTGGCTTACTATGAAATGGCTTTCCTACTTTGGGGTAAATTTAAAAATGTGTAAAACGGCCTTCAAAACTTAATATCTAACTTGGAAGCTTTGAGGTCTTACTATTTTCTAATAAGCCTTCATAATTCTTTTAACATAAATAACATGTGGTTTTTGTCTTATTAGCCTTTTCTTTTCTACTATCTCAAACCAAAATAATTAGGAGTTTTATGCTTTTGTTTCTAAAGTCAGTTGCAGGCTTTGCACTACTAACTCCATTGGCATGTTAGCTTCCACACCATAAACGAATAAAAATTAGATTACTTGTCTTAACCCCCTTTTAATTGTTTTGTAAACCTATAACGCCTACTATAAACTTTACGAGAAAATTTGCATTTAGCGATAAAAATTAACAATGGATTTAGCAATTGAATGACCATTGGTAAATGAGTCTACTACATGTTATAATTTATCAATAGAATTAGTAACAAGTATTGGAACATCTATTGCTAATTTTATCATTATATTTTTTTATTTTTTGAAAATTTCAACTAAAAACTAAATCTATCTCTAAATTCATTAGTAAAATAAATTGATAAAATTAGTAACAAAATAAAAAATTTTATTTTTGAATTACGAATAGATGTAGTGATAGATTCATTCATAAAAATTTAAAATTTTATTTAGTAGTGGAATGAATTTTTTGAAAATTATTGATGAAATTAAAAATGGGCGACTTCGAATTTGTCACTAATTTAAATGAATCATTTCATTAAAAATTAATTAGTGATGGACTAATTTGTCACTATACTACTACTTAAGTGAAAGCCTAATACTAGACCTCTATTTTCCTTATCCTTTTCTTCCTCATCTTTCATCCTTCTTTCGATGCCATTATGTCGTTTCTACCTCTTACCTGCTCTTTCATTATCATTGCTATCCGCCACTCACTTTTGCACATTTTAATTAGTAAGTTTTCTTAAATTTATTTTCTTGTGATAATTTTTCATTTTTTATTTTCTAGGGTTCAATTAGTTGATTTGTTACATATCTTATTTGTTTTGATCTTTAGTGTAATGGTTTAGGCCTAATCTTATATTAGTTAATTGATTTATTATTTTTACATTTGATTTGTGTTTTTTTATCTATGCATTGTTACAAATTATTCTCTTTTCCTTGCATTGTTGATTTATTTTTTGTGTTTATTTTTCTAATTTTTATACTATTGAATTTAAGGATTTTGATGCTCTAATTCATCATATAGGGATTTATTTGATATTGACTCATTTTGCATTCCATATGTTTGATGATTTGTTTCAATGTTATATGATGAGATAAAGTTGCATCAAATTAAATAACTTTTCAAAAACCTTGCGTTATAACTAAGGGTGCAAATGGGTTAGGCTGAGTTAGGCTTTACCTTAAATAGACTGGGCCTGCATTGCAAAATATTAGCCCGAACTTAGCCTATTAGCCTATATAAGATTTTATTTTAGACCCGAGCCTGGCCTGTTAGCCTATTTTTAAATACAAGCTTTTAAATAGGCTAACAACTTAAGACTTAAAATACCTATTATAAAAAGACCTTAACTAAGTCAATAACTTATATAAACTTGTATCAATATATTCTTAAAATGCCTCTAATAATACTAAAATTAATATAAAATTTTATATAAGAAGTAATTAATAAAGAAATAAATTCATATACTTATAACATAAAATTACTAATTTAAATATTTAATATTTAATTAAAAATAAAATAATATCAAGTTGTCATAATATCAAAAGTTAAAAATAAAGGCAAATTAGTTCATCATAAATTATACAACAAACATTCAAAATATTTAATCTATATAATGGGCTTGAAAAAAAGGCCTATATATCATTGCTTTTATAATAAATAAATTTAAATAAAAAATATTAAATAGGCCGGCCCAATAAACCTATAGGCTAGGCTTAAAATAAAAATGCTTAACCTATTTAATTAAAAAGGCTTCTATATTGGTCTTATCCTGACTCATTTAACTAAATAGGTCGAGCCGGGTTAGGCCTAAATTAGGCCGAGCCATAGACCCCTAATGGCCGTCGGTCCATTTGCACCCCTAGTTATAACTCTTAGTTGGATGATGTATTTAATTAAATGTATTTGTCCTATATATAACTCAGAGCAAATCTTACTTTGTATTTTAAATTTTTCATTTTTTAATGTTAAAAAGGAATATATTAAAAAAGTATTATATTGTTGTTATCATTATATTTTTGTATGATCATGAATTTAAAATGAGTTAAGTTTGAATTTAGATCATATTTTGTAATTCATTTATACCTATGAATAATATGTACTAAAATTTCATCCTATATGATTATGTCTTTCTCTATTGCTTATGACTTCCTCAATAAATGCATAGTTACAAATTGAAATAGGTGTTATTGATAAATGGTTTAACTTCTTCAATAAGTGCACAATAATGTGTTTCTTTTTTGCTTGTGACTTTGCTAATAAGTACATGGTTATAAATTAAATTTAGTGCTATTGCGACATGGTTTAGCAAAGATAAATGGGTTCCTTTTGCATTTGATGGTTCCCTTCTATTTTTGTTATTTTTTCGTAATGGGGCTTTGACTTTTTATTAACTTTGTTGTTATGAGAATATGGTTTATTTGTCTTGCTAATGTGTTTGGAATCATATGTCACTACCTTATTTTGCACTTAGTTATATATCAGGAACCTAATATCATGCACTTTAAATATAAGTTATTCTTAAATAATTGAATTAAGTTATTATTTGAAGTGAGTTCCTCTAACTCAAACTTATTGAGTGCTTAATTAAAGGGTTGTATTATGTCAAAATATTTTTACCCATAAGCAAAAATCATTTGCCCTAATTTTTTGATAGGTTAGTAATAATGATAGTTGATCATATTAAAGAATTAATATGTGTAAATCCAAATAACACATGTTATTTTGTTCATTTCCTTTAATCATGTTATATCCTTTAGAAAATTAGAATATATTTTATTTATTTTTACTAATATATATGTATACATGGCAACTAGTTGATTGTTATGGATGTGTTTAGGATTAGAATTAATTTGAGATAATTAGGATTTTATGATGAAAATAGGAAGAATAGAATCAAATATGAACTAGTGTAAATTTTGATTTATGCAGGTGTTTATGGAGGAAATTTAGGATTATTTTTTCCTTTTTACCCTTGGATTCTCTTAAAGTGATTATATTATCCTTTTAAGTTAACTTACCCATATAACTGCTAAATTAGCCAACAAAACCCCATTTCCAACTAACAAACTAGTCAAGCTTCTTTCCTTATTTCCTCCTTCAATTTCCCTATTTGAATTCCATCAATTTCTAAGAAGCTTGGGTTAAGGAATTGCAAGAAAATCATCATTTTCTTTTCTTTAATCAAGGTAATACCTTCTATTTCTAAGTATTTATTGATAGTTCTATAAAAAAAAGCTAAAAAATGGAAAGCAGGGATTTAGTCTAATTTGTTCTTGATTGGGTGTTATGATGGACAAACCAAACATTTTTCTAGCATTTCTTCATTTCCTCTAATACGTAGTAAGTAGATAATTTATTAAGTTTATTTATTTTATGAGAATTATTTGATAATTTGGTTATATATTATTTATTATGAAAATTTGATAATCTGAGCTTATGATCATACTTTTAGAATGAATTTTCTATTATTTTAAGATAGGAAATGAAGGTAAATGTTAAATTTACTATGATTACTAAAATATATGTGGTGTATTGAATTTGTTAGTTTAAAATGACCATTTATTTGGTGAAGTTTAGTGAAAAGCTAGAAAATCTAACTATATTTGAATATGGCCTTAAGAACTATTTCCTAACAAGCCATGTTTGACTATCATAATTGAATACTCCATCAAGGCTTAATCTCTGGACACATGTATTGGAGTATGGTATTCAAATATAGTCAAGGAAGCCATAACCTATGAACTATACTTAAATACCATATCCAAGTATCATAAATTTTATGATTTTTTTATGAGTATACTCATGTATGTTATTTGAATATGTTTTTTAAGCTTCATCTCTAAAGCCATATGTTCAAGTGCCATACTCAAATGCTCCCTCTAATTTTTTAGATTTGATATAATTGCGAGCATACTATGGTAATGTAAGTTTGTATACATAATAAATATACTTGATTTAACTCTTGAAAGTAAATTAATGTGCATGATTAATGGTAAAATCCCATTAAAGATATGATAAGGTATGATTTGATATATAATTAGAGGAGATGGAATGAAAATGATATGATATAGTATTAGATATGGGAAACTATTTGTGAGAGAATAAGGCGAGGCCTAGGAAAGATAAGGATGGAGTTTGTAAGAGGATAAAGTTGACTCAGCAAACATAAAGAAATTTATTTACTTTCTATCTATTATTATGTATAATTTATTCCTCATGATTATTGATTTGATTATGATATTTGTTCTATATATAACTTGGTATGGATGAGTAAGGGAATTGTGATGCTCATAATTAATTAATTTATGTCTCTCATATTTATAAATGATTTACTTACTGAATCATTGGCCTATTATTTTAGTTGTTTTCTTTTTCCTTTTTTTAGATATGCCTATTGAATCTTTTCCACCATTAGTTTAGCAATAATGTAAAATCTCTAACGTATAGTTATATAAGCAGCTATAGTTAAAAATAGTTTACAAATAGAAATATTTTAGGCTTTTTAGAAATAATGTAAATCTATGACAATACAAATACTATTTGTTTATAATTTAAAAAATTGTTTATAAAATTGGTTTGTTTGATAGCAACTATGTAATGATACTAAAGTTAAGATTAACACATGTTAATGGAAATTAGAAAATAGGTTCTACAATGATCATAGCCAAGTAGGTCATGATAAATCACCTTTGTTTAGTTTTTAAATCTCTTAATATGAATTTGTGTATGGCTTTAAAGAAGTTTGGTTGCAACATTATACTTATATAAACTATCATGAGTTCTTTCTTGAAAAATGCTATTATTGTGGTATCTTAAAGTATTTTCAATATTAGAGCTTTTATTTCTAATCTATATGCCATATTTTTAATGTATTTTTTTTTTATGTTTTTTTAACTTCTTAAGTTAAAACTTAATTTGTTGGTTCCTAGTTTAATTTGTATGAGTTGTTAATATCTAATATGCACCTAGCCATTCATTTAGGACACCCACTAGTGAATCCCCAAGGTACTAACCTAACTAATGGTAGGATTTGATTGGCATCTAGATGTCGACTCATAAGTATTAGTTAACATTTAGCTAAGTATTTATATTAATTAATTTGTATTGATTTGTATTTTTGAACATTTGCACTAAATTTGCACTAAAGTAGTTAGTTGTATTTGTTTATAGGTCTATATACCTATTATACCATTAAGGAAAAAACAAAGGTGTCATGGATAATGGATTTTGGAGTTAGCTTTCACCTACACCAATATCTCCCAAAATTCAAGAAGGTACTTAAAACTCTTGACAAGTGATCCTATAAAGACATGGCTAATATTTCAAACTTTTTCTTATATAATGAAGGAAATAAACAATGATAAAAAAAATATCCTTATAGTATCCTCAAAGCAGTTCCTTGATTTTTAAGTTTGACCCATTATTAATCTTTTAATAATATTGATATCTTATATTTAATAGGGCAAGGATCACATTTCCATGCTATGACTTCCATATAGATATTCTGACCATTTTTAAAGAACCTTTATAAAAATAAATGTTCTTTCTTTCTACCACTACTCTTATATTTGCTCTATAGAGTTGATAATAAATAAAAAGAAATAAGGTCATCTTTATTTTGATTGAAATAGTAATTTGACATAAATTATGGCTAAGAAAGAATGACAACCTAAGAGTGGTGACTTGCATCTCAATAATTGATGATCGAGTAATATTAATGTGATATCAATATGTTATTCAAAAGCAAGCCATTTATAAATTTCATTTTTATATGTACAGGCATTAGATATCACTTTTTATATATTAAATTTTATTAATTTTATTGTCTTCTTGCTTAATATAAATGAAATATTCACATTCAATTTTATTTTATGAAATTCAACTCTAATATTTGGTTTTTGATAGAATTTAGGCTTTATGAAATTTGATTATTGTAGGGTGTTTGTTATTTAGATTACTACAAAAACAAATAATATATTAACAAATATATCTTAGGTTAGCAATGGATTTTTAAAGACAATGATGTTAATTTTGTATGAATTACCTAGTTTAGTGATGAAATTTTCCATCACTAAATCAAACTTTAGCAATAGATATAGTGATGGGCACAAATTAGCAATCGAAATATCCATTTTTAAATTGTAATTCAAGTATGAAAATTTTCTTAGTGAATATAAAGTTAGTGATGGATAAATGCATTGCTAATTCTATCTATTATTCATTTCATTCATCATTATCTCACTAAATTGGCTGCAGATAACATAAATCCAGCACGACACACTTTTTATTTATGCCTTCATATCTATTGCTAATTCCATTATTATTTTTTTAATGATAAGATTTTGCTCATTAGCAATGGATTTTTTTATCATTAATTTTTTTTTGTGATGAAATAGTTTGCCCATGCTTGGTGATTATCACTGATGATTTCTGTTAAGATTCTTATCAAAGTCTTGTTAGTTATCTTGGCCTCCTCATTCCTTTATAAGTAGTATAGACTTGAGTTTAGACTATTTTGTACTTCCCCATAGCACTTTAATTGATTTATTGATAAAAGGGGAGCTATTATAAAAAATAATTCTTTTTAGAATCATGAATCAACATATGACATTTTCTTTTATGAAACCTATCATTGCTTCATCATGTGTTATTTTTAGAGCCATAACCTTGACCTATTTAGTGAATAATTCTATTGCAATTAATATCCACATTTTCCTTTTTGATATTGGTATTATAGGACTAATTAAATTAAAGGCCCAAGTATGGAAAGGCTATGTAGTGCCTAGCGCATAAAGCTTAACAAGAAGCATATGAATAGTGTTTTTATAAATTTGGTAAGGCTTGCAATGATGCACATGAGTTAGAGCATCTTGCTCCATAGTAAGCCAATAACAACCGAGGTGAAAAATTTTATGATGTAACTTTCTTGCACCTTGATGTTCTTCACACATTCCTTTAAGCATAATTTATTGCTTTTCCTTACTTAAACATCTCATTAGTGCATTACCTACTCCTTTTTTGTATATGACCTTCTCTTTCATAAAGCATCTAGCTATTTTTCTTTTTACTTTGTCGACATCATTTGAAACAATTAGAAGGATTCCTTCTTTTAAGTATCTTAAATACACTTTTGTTTAATCTTCTTTTGTAATGGCTTTTATTTTAATCGCAACATAGAACTTTTTCTTTTTTTACAATTGGCTTATAGATCATCATAATTTACTTTTATAGTGAGGTAGAAGTTTCCCTAAGATTGTATTCTCTTGTGCAGAGGTGGTTCCTTTTCACCATAAATGTTATTATACATATCCATCATGATTATTTTCCTTTATTTATATAAGTTGCATTTCTTCACTATTCCTTTAAGTTTATGCTTGTAAACGGTTCCTCTCATCATTTGATAATTTTTCTAGGTTTTTTCTAAGGCTTTCTTTGGATTGTGTAATTATTGCAAGGTAAGAGCTTTCCAATTATCTTGTTCTTCTAATAGGATTTAAAATTTTAAGAATGGTATAAGGTTGCTTACAAAGCTTGATGCTGATGTCACCACATTTTCTTTTGCTATTCTTGCTTCTAAATTTATTAATGCATTTACTTGCTTATTTTTTATTCTTTGAGCATGTAAGAATGTGATTCTTTTGAATTTTGCCATCATTGCCTTTGCAACTTTTTAGTACTCTGCTAAAGTTAGTTCTTTCACACCAAATTCCTTTGCCACTTGGTTGATAATCAGCTTCAAATCCCTTCTAATTATTAGATTTTTTTACCTTTATCTCCTTTACTATAAAAAAACCTTAAGATTAGGGGTGCTTAACAAATGGGCCAAATTGGATTAGGTTGAAATTTGCCTAAGCCTAATCTATTAAGCTCTATTTTTAGGCAAGTCCATTTTAATTAACTCGATTTGATTTAGTTTGCAAGCCTGCCAATAGGTCAACCCACTTTTTTATTTTTTTTAATTTTAATTTATATTTTAATTTTTATTATTTGTTATATTTTTATATTTATTATTTTATTTTTATGTTTATAAATTTTATTTTTGTATTTATTTTTATTTTTATTATATTTAATTATTTTAAATATTTATATTTAATTTTTTAATAATTTAATTATATTTTATATTATATTATGATGTAAAAATAATTAATAAATTATTTTTTTAAAAACATAAATATTATTTGAATTATTAAATATAAATTTTTTTAAAAAATAATTTAGTCCATTTAAACTTGTAGATTAGTCTAGTCCATTTAAGACTGGTTTATTTTGGTCTGATCCTACAAGGCTAAATTTATTTAAGCCTATTTTTTTAATAAATTTATTTTTTTATAGTTCGATCTGGAAAAAACTTATGGATTAGCCCATTTAGCTCATAGGCTCTAGACTTGTTAAGTACCCTTATCTAAGATAAGTGTTTCATATTTTGCCTTATTATTAGTGCAAGGAAACTCAAGCTTATAAATCATAGCATGCATACCTCCATTAACATCATTTAGAACCACCATGCTCCCCCTAACAGAGTAGATGTGAGTGATCAAAGTATTATTCATATACATGTGATATCTCATACAAGGTGGTTATTTTGTCCATAAAACATGTTCATCTCTTTAGGTAAGCCCCCAAAAACTTTTTCTAAAATAGGCACACTATTTGTTACTAGAAAATGATCCAATAAATTAACCAAAGCATGACTTTTTAATACCTTTGTAATACCTATAAAAACTTAGTAAACAAAGACTAATAAAATTAAATTAAAGTGTCTAAAGTAGGTAATTAGCAAAAATACTCATTTCTAGTAGTAAAAGTATTTATTATTGATAGTGGATGAAAAAATTATTTTGAAATTATTTGGAGAAAATTTGAAAGAATTAAAAGAATTTATGAGTAATTAGTGAAAGAATTCAATAGTTCTAAGAGAAGTGAAATGAATTTTAGTAATAGAAATTTTACAAAATTTTTCCTAGAAAATTATAATTATTTTATAAGATATTTTATATTCAAGGCTGATAAATCTTAAAGTGAATTAAGGTTATTGCTTAAAAACATATGTATATTCAAAAAGGGTAAACTTGGAAACCTTAGGCCATAAGTTAAAAAGGTCCATAGTTTTGTGGGATTAAAAAGGAATAAATGAGTTGGTTAAAGGGTAAAAGAGGGATTTGGTTAATTAGAGGATAAGATGATGAAACATACTTAAATATTAAGGTTGGGAACTAAGAAATTCATTTTAGAATATTTTTATCTTAAGATAAGATTATTCCAAATTATATTCCTAGCTTATATTATTTAAAAAGGAGACAAAAGACAAACTTCTCTCTTAAGGGATAAACAAGCTATGGGTGGAAGGAGGAAGAGAGAGAAAATTTACAATCTTATACACATTTCATCTTCTTTTTCATTTTAGAGAGAGAAATAAGGAAAGTTGAATTTTTCATCTCTTTTTACATTTTTAAAGAGTGTGTGTGTGTGTATGTGTGCGCGTACGCGTGTGTGAGGGAAGTTTAAGTTGCCAATGTCAAGATTGGTTGATCTTTATATTTTTTAAGAAAACTTAAAGGAAACTGTAAAACTTTCATGTTTTAGTTAGAGTCCAGTTCAAATATTTGAAAGGTTAAAAATAGCTTTGAAGTTGATACTTTATATTTTTTAAGTTGAATCAATTTGGTTTTTAAGTCATATCTAGAACTCTAAATGTTCAATTAAGGTGAAACTAATGTTAAAGTTGCCTAATACCTAGACCAACAACTTCAATGTTTGGGATTTAGTAAAATTACATTATTTTGATGGTTAAACATAACATGGAAGCTAAGTGATGAAAATTACTGTAGTAAAATGTTGTCAGTAGATTAAATTGTAAATTAAACTATAGGATTTTAAAATTAGCAAGGGCCTATTTTTTGTAATCTTAGGAGATATATTAACGTAGTCTATTAGGTTTTGTAGGATAGGGAAATTAGATTTTTAAGATTTATGCCTCCAAAGGCAAGAACATCTAATTTTAGATAGCTTTCTTCTCTTCTTTAAGTTTTTTATTTTTATTCATGGAAAGATAAATTTCATATTGATTCAAGGATATTGAAGCTTAACTTGGTTTGAATTATGATATCTTAATTTATAGTATTAACTTTTGTTAATTGATTTTTTCCTTTTTCTAATTCTCTTTTATAATTTTTTGGATTTGCATGGATTAGATGTAAATTTGGTATAATCTACATTCATCTATGTGATCTATGATTTCTATCTGGTTTATTGTTGAATATTGGCTAGTTAATTATCATTGTTCATATTAGAATAGAGGGTTAAATGATTAAATCAGATATCTCTAATTTAATCTTTCAATTTAACTGAATTTTGCATTCAAGTTAATTTAGATCTAACTTTATGAATTATAACAGTTATTTAATTCTATTAATTTGAATTAATCAAATTATAGATGGTAATCTAGCATTGAATTCATGAGTCATAGCAAGGACTTTAAATAATTCTAGGTTGAAAAATTAATTACAAGTGTCAAATATGTTGCAATTTGTTATTAATCTACCAAAGAGTTTTTAATTTCTCTTGGATCAATTGTATTTCTCTATTATTTTTCTATGTTAATTTTATATTTTATTTTCAATCCTATATTCTATTTAATTTTGAATCAGACCTCCCAATTCATTTCTATTTACATTCTTGCATTTTGTCTATATACTATTTGCTTAATTACTTTAATATGTAGGATTAAATTTTATTTTTTTTGTATTTATTTCTTCTATTTATAGTGCATAAAAGGTTTAATTATTCCATATTCAAAGTCAATAAATCAATGTGATAAGATGTATTAAGTGGATTGCTAAAGATTTGACCTGGATTGTTACCTTATATTGCAAATTTTCATCAAATCAATAATTTCTAATTTTAATTGACTTCGACAACTATTAAAATTTTAGTATTGTTATCAGGTATCCATTTCAATTCATTTGTTAACATCATTTACTAGTTGTGATTTGTATAATTATTCAAGCATTCTGCTTAATTTGGTAATGGTTAGGAATTTATGGTCTTACTTCCTAGTTAAAGTTACACAAGCTTAGCTTTAGCAACAATGATCTTTCTAAAAGTTTAGCAGTTTATAATGGTATAGGTAAGGGATCGATGGTGGTAGCAAAAGTGAAGTACCTTGTTTTAATAGTTTTTATTGGTTGTGATAAATCAATGACACTACTTTCCATCCCCGATGGATAATATGACAAGGACTTTTTCTGAGGGATAAGGAAAAGCTAAAGGAAGCTTATCCTTCCAAGAAAAAGGCTTTAGTTTTGATCTTTGCTACTTATAACTCCCTCATAGTAGGATTTCATTACACCTTTTCTCTAGCATGAAACTAAATCTATAAGTAGGCTTTTCTTGCTAGGAGGTTTTATAGCAGTTATCTTAGAGAATCTTTCTTTATGCATTCTAAAACGTCATAATTATTAGTGTAAAGAAGTGGCTACTTACTTAGTTGTCATAATTAACCCCTAAATAGTGTGATATCCCTATGATACACATATAAAGTAACAATGTCTTTCATATTGGCAATGTAACTTTGTACTAGCATGAGTTTGGAGATTTCTTCCTAATAATTTAGGCTCAGTCATTGTACTTCCATACAAAGGGGATAACATCCTCCTCCTTCTTCTATCTAATATAACCTGAATCTATCAAGTGAATGTCTTATTAAATAGTGAAGAATTCGTTATAGAAAGTTATAACTATATTATTCTAAATTAAAATTAGACCAGGCTGCAATTTGGTGTACCAAGAATATGCTTTACCATTAAGACTCTGTTTGTTTCAATAGAAAATATTTTTCATAAAAAAATATAGTTATAAATTATTTATATAAGGAAAAGTATTTTATTTATTTAACATTAAATATAAAAAATTTGAGAAAATATAACTTTCTTTATTTCAAAAAGAAATTTGCTATCTTTCATTCCCTTACTTATAGGTATCATTTTTTTAACCCATCAATAGAAGTAATATGTCACTTCTTCTTTAATATATATGTAAATGTCATTTTCCTAAAGAAAAATACTTTTTAATGAAATAAATGGAGCTAAAGAGATTTAGAGAATTTGCATAGAGAAAAGTCTTAATCATTACTAAAGATCCCCAAATCATTAATAAATTTGTGAATGTGCTCCTTAGCATTCCCTTTCCTATTAAACTTTCTTAATGGTGGTGAAAAATAGCCTTAAGAATAAAGCCAAGTGGTTAATCATGTGGGAAGAATGGATGAAAATCAATCTTTGTGATGGCTTTATGCTTTGCATATTCTAAGAATTCACATAAATCATCTTTTATTACCAAAAGGCAGGTAATTGTGTTAATGGAGGTCTAATAACTAGTTGAAGTAGCCTAGGGTCCCTTTAAGAAAACAATTTGCAATCCATTAAAAAAACTAGGACTAGTAAGATTAAGCTAAGGAGTCAATGGTGTGAGATTTAGAATTTAAGGTTATTACTAGGAAACCGTTTGTAAATTAGTTTGAGAAGGAGAATGGGCTCATTAAGGTTGTTGTGCAATTATTCTTGCTTAAGAAAGGGAGCTTAAAATCTGTATAACATTGGATAAAATCATTCCCATTTGTTGCTAACCTCCTGCTAGGTCATTTAGTACAATAATAGGGATTATGACCATAATAACCATAATAAATGTTATTGCAAAACCCTAAGAGATTGGTTCGATTGTCATCATGGCAGCCTAGATCCTCGATTAATAACTAATGTAATGGGATCTTCTAATTGAAAGAGATAAATAAAAATAATAGGGTTTACTATTAGTTGTAAGGTTTGGCTAATAGTAGACTAAAAGGAGTATCCTATAAGGACAAAGTTTTTTAGGTAACCCAAGGAAAAGATCCCTAATAAGGGTGGCCAAACAAGGCAATATTAGTGCAATTTATGCAACTAGAAACCACATCTTTTCCTAAATCCATAATTTGTAGAGTCACCAAATGTTTAGGGTAAGATTTTTAAGTTCTAATAGTAAAAGTGTAAGTAAAATTATAAGCTCCTTAACAATGGCTTAAGGGTGCAAAAAATAAGTACTCTAAATGTAAAATATTTAAGCAAGGTAAAGAGAAGTTAGTATAAAATGTATAACCTCTTCAAATGAGAGTGAAAGTTAGTATTTATAGGAGACAATAGAGAAATAAAGTCATGTAGAAAGCATGTAATAGCGGTAATAATCTCAAGTTGAGTTGGCAAAGTTTGTTATTTGGACAAGAAATATGTAATATAATAGAATTAATGGTTATGGAGGAGGAAGATTTGGAAAATTTTGTATAGATCACAAGCAATTATGATTTTTTTGAGTAAAAGGTAAGAAAGGAGTCATAACAGTCTCTCTTGCTCACTTTAGCTTATATGACTTACAGTAAAAAAGTTCAGGTATGATATACCCGACACTCCTATGCACCGAGGGTAAAGCCTTCATTCTAATCCATCCAAACCACACTTAGGAGAATTTCTAACACGATAGTGGAAATGGAGATTTTCATTCTTCGTAACCAAAGCAACTTTTGCCTTAAGTCAAATGACTATTAAATTGCTCCAAGCCTTTGTGGAACTCTATTCATTCAAACTCTCATAACATCTCATGTCCTTGATATCTTTGTCACATTTAGACCTTTTCCTTAAGCTATAATATTGATTGAGCTTCTTTAAACTTTGATTCAATTTTAATTTTTTTTTATAAGATGCACTTTTTTTGTTGCATTTTATAAAGTTCTAAGGGTTGTCCTATGTTTGTGACCTTTTTGAGTCAAAGCATCAACAACAAAAAATTATAACCCAATTATTTAAAGTTATATTATTTTTTTAAAAAAATCACATTTTTATATAAAATTATATAATATTCAATTTAAAATTTATAAAATATAAAAATTTATCATAAATTTATAAGAGTATGTGTTGGTAGAAATTGAAGTATATATCAATACATGATCCCATGATTTTATAAAAAAAATTAAAATTTATTTATGAATAACTCTTTCCCACAATTAAAAAATGGATGAGCAGATTCCTTGTGTCTCTCCCAATCCATTAGCACTCTTGTAATTGAGTAAATATTCTAAATACATGCGTAATATTTTAAATTTTAAATGAGTTCAAGATGACAGGAAAAAAAAATCAGATAATTCAATATATTGAAAAATAAAAATTTGAAAGATAATATTAAATGTCATTTATATTAATAAAGGAGTGTCGGCAAAATATTACATATTGATGCGTATAAAACTATAAATTACGAAATCTTGTAAAACTTGTTCGTAAAAGAATATAGATTTTCAAAATAGAATATATATCTAAATATTTCTACATTTGGGACCATTGCTTAATTATTGTTATTAAAAATTATGCCAACTATATCCAAAAATAAATGCAATTGAACAGTACGCTTGGATACTGGTGCAGCGATAAAAAATTGAATTCAGTACGGTCTTGAGTTCGAGTAGCTTTGATGAAACCACGGTCGCACAGAATTTTTAAATGATAATGAGAATCACTGGATAGATTATTTAGACAAAATTAAATTTTCATTAAAATTATTTGTGTTACAAACTTAATTCGAAAAATTATATTATAATTATATATAAAACTCGTATAAAATCAAAATTGTTTTGAAACTATATAAATTTTGTTTAAAATTTTCCTAATAGTTTTAAAACAACTTGGATGCACGGCGAAACGTTACCCCCATTTCATGTAATTATTGGAATATTGAAAACATATTTGAAGCATTTTCCATACAAAAATTAGGCACACAAAAAACAAAAGTGATCTACCCTTATTAATTCAATGAAAAATATATTAATTCTAAGTGAAAAGGAACAGCGGCTTCGTATACCCATGAACCCTTAAATTTTTTAAATTATGTAGATAAATTTTATTGTGTGAAAAAAATTATTAATTTAGCCCCTTCTAACAAATAAAGTAAATATGAGGGATAATATAATAAATAAAAACATGTTTGTAGATATTCCATGTTTAATTGAATAGATTTATATAATTAAAATAATTCTATTTATTTAATTTATTAAGATTAAATATTAAATTGAATAAAAATTTACTGAATCCATTTGACGATTGAATACATTAAACAACTACTCTTATATTAATGAGATTTTATTAAATGAATATATTCAACTTATCTCTATTTTTGAAATAATAATTCAGTATATAATCTAAGTGCACAAAACTTTTAAAATCACAATCAAAATAATTTTGAAATTCTATAAGTTTTTAACATTTTAAAATAAAATTTTAATTTATTAACTAAATTCCATATTTATAATACGAAAATTTAGTATATAGTAGATTTAATACTAAAAATTCAGCTATATATTTTAATATTATCAAACATATTCTAAGTATCATTGTATTTTTTTCTTTTTGAAGAAAAGAGTTAAAAAATATTGGTTGAAAAAATAAATAAGATAAATATAATGTAAGATAAAGTTTATTATCAATTTTTACTATTATTTACTAAAAATAATCATTAAATATACCAAAATTTATTTAAGTTCGATTAGAATGGTATAATAATCAAAATTGAGTTTGAATTTTACAAGTTCAACGAACTTAACACAAGTTTAGTTGATTTTATCAACTCCATTTCAAATAAATAGATACGTCTCATTTGTTGGTATTTTGAATAATCCAGTAATATTTAATATTACTTTAAAAAATTTATTTATTTTTGATATAGTAGGTTCAAAATCAATTTTTGTAAGGTAAATTATTATTTTTACTGTAAAAAAATGCTTAATTAAACTCAACTCATTTATAATTCTATTTGCATTAGATAGAAAAAAAAATTGGAATTATTATTGTCCCGGAAAAATTTCCTCACCCTTCACCCTTCACCCTACAAGTAGACATTTTATTGGGAGAGAGAAATTCATTATTATTCTAATATAAAATAATTCCACAGTCTGTAATTCAGAAACTATCATAATGCAGTTTAAATCGAATCATACAAAATTTAGCACTTGTATAAACAGTAAGTAGCGGGTAAGAATATGCGCAAGCAGTTAAATTTAAAAAAATGGTCAAACTCAACTGAACTACTGATGGAGACATAGTCGAATACTTTCTTTTCAAGATCTGTCATTCTACAAAACCTTAACTCGGGTACTATGGTTTTTCCAATGTGATCTTTTTGTTACCCTCTGCAGGTAGATTTTTTACGCCCTTGCAATCATCAAATCAGATGCCCAGCTTCGTCGCAGACAACATCCAGTAAATGACCAACCTACCACCTCAAAGAAGATGCCATCCAAATCCTCCTCTCATAAATATCAACCCAATTAATTTATGCATCAAATGCATGATTCTTTGACACCAGAGGCCCTGTACTGTTTGTGTGGGCCCCAAACCTAAATGATTATAGTAATAAGCTACATGCACAATAATTATTAATGATAAAATAAATAATATTATCATTTTTTTTTTCATATCATAAATATGGGTGTGGTGTGAGATCTGATCACAGTTGGGATTCGCTGGAGACAGCCTGCGCTGAGCATGACTTAATGGTTACGGTCAATTTCTCAACAGTGCTCATGCTTTGCTGCTTGCTAATTTTCAGCGTATTTTTGGGTCAATACTGTGTGTGCGTTTATTTTTGTGGGTCAATTCTCCTTTGGGAAATATCAACGATTCCCAATGCACCGCAGGATTGGCAGGAAGTCCGATGAAGTTTAGCGGTGATGTAATTTTTTATTTTGCAAAGTAAGATATAAGATAAAATGCAAACTAAGTTTTTACCTCAAAATGGTAGGAAAAAGCAATAATACTTATCTGAGTTTGTGGAGTTTTATTATTATAAAATTATTATATTTTTATTTTATATACTAATATAAATATATATTTTTAATTATTTTAATAATTTAATTATCTGAAAAGTTGAAAATATATTAAAATTTTACTCGAAATTAATAAAGTACAAAAGAATAATATTTTGTTACTTATGTATTAACTTATTTTTTAAAAGTTTCAAATTATTTAAATTAATTATATATGATATTTTTATTTTTTTTATTTTTTATTTTTATTCTTTATAAATTTTCACAAAACTCTATTATTCTATGAGACATAAAAATAAAATAAATTTTATTTTTAATAATGAGTATAAAACAAATTAATATTTTATTTCTAATAATAAAACATAAGACATGAGAAAGTTAATTGTTCTTGCCCTGTACCATTGTGATCCCTATTTCTCAAGTATCGAAGTCTCCGGTCAATATATTTGGTTTGAATTGGACAGATTTTCTTATTGCCAAGTGATGTGTCCGGCATTATTTATTACATAAACGGGAACAAGAGTGCCAAATTTTGACCATAAATTTTTTATTTGAAATGTAATTAATTATATATATTATGTGGAAGTACTAGTCTGGCATAGGAGAAAAAGAGAGACTTGGTTAAGATTCACTTAAAATTATATAATCATTTAAAAAATATCATAAAATTTTATACCTTTTTTTCGAATCATCGGTATAAGATCTAATAATAATGATATATATTACTTGTACTCATATAAAACTAACTCTAACTTAACTGATTTATATCATTAAAAGATTTTTAAAATTTTATTAGCATTGCATCCCAATGCAATGTGATGTATAACTTGGAAAAAAGATCAGATCATCAATCAGGATTATAAATTGTTAGTTTATGTTATAAAATGAGATCTTTAGTAAATGAAACTTTTACTGCGTTCATCCTACTGTATATCTTAAAATTTACAGGGTGATAATTTTCTAAGTTAAAGTGATAAGAGTTATTATTTTCAATCATGCACGTCTAAAACTATCATCCTCCTTATAAACTACAGTAAACTAATGATTATAAAAAATTATATGTAATGAAAATAAAATTTAAAATTAAATTTTATATTTTTATATTCATTAGATTAATTTTTATTAATTTATTCAACTAATTTATATTTATTAATAGTTCTTGATTTCCATTTAAAACAGTTTAACTCCTATTTTCATTGCGAAGTTGCATTAAATATTCATAATTTAATCGCTCACACCTTCGTAACATGCGGGTCTGTATTTCAACAAATGTAAGAATTTCTTCAGTATGCATAGTAAGATTTAAATTGGCATCATTATAACAATCAATTATATATTGATCAGGTGGTACATTTGATAATTTAATTCTGTTTAGTAAGGGAGCTATATAATTAAGTGAAGATTTCAGGTTCCCTATAGCTAGTACTTCTGTATATATTCATGACATGTGACAGTACTGTCATCGAATATAATTAATATGTAAATTAGTTTATGATTGCGATCTGCTGAATCTAACCAGTATAAATCTTTGACATTAATTATTTGCGGATTGACACTTGAAACTCTCCCCCAAAGTATAAATCTTTTGATTTATAAATAAATTTTAATATCATAAAATAGTTATTTCAACTAAAAAGTTATTTTGTGTCATACATATGAGGTTGTATCAAACTTATGTAGATACATATTCCAGAAATATATACACAGTGAACCCTATGGTATTGATTGCTTCCAAAATGCATGGTCCAACCAATTTAAAGTTAGTCTACTCAACGTAATTTATATCCAACCAGCCTATAGTCAACTTAACCAATTAATGACTAACCCATTCAATCTTAATGACTTAGCAGCCTTTAGGTCCAATTGCATTTTCAACTGGCCTATACAAAGTCAAAATGTTGCCATAGTAAATAATTATTAATTTATCCCTTGACACATCAATTGAAATCGCCTTCTTGTATATACTCCAAGTATGCACTTTCTAAAGGGATATTCACTCTCATTTTTTATTTTTACATTACTCTCTCTTACGAAATATTGACACTTAAGCATCAGAGGGGTAACAACAGACTCTTGTTCACCATCCTATAGCTGTGTATTCAAGTCTTGTAGTTCATATTAAAGATCGATCTCAGCTTTTAGGTGGCACACATAATCAACCACGATATTTGCACTCCTTCTTCATCATTTTGTATTGGTGTCATTCTCCCTCCAAAGAGAGGTCATCAGTGCCTCACAATGATGAAAAGAGGTATGAAGAGCATCTAGCAGAGTGTGGATGACGAGACATCGTGGAGTAAGTCAAAGATGGCACCATTGATTGCTTCCAAAATGGTCTAGTTGGCCTTACAAAAGGAGTCAATCAAAAGAGCTAATCTACACAAGGTAACAGATGTCAAAAGTATATGGTGGATGGCTAGTCCACTGTGTACACTCTAATACTTAAGTTAGTAAGTATCTAAGCAAAGTAATTGTATGGAAGTAACTTGGAAAAGAAGAGCCTATACCTTGGCCTTATATAGGCTCCATAAGATTTAAGGATGACAGTTAGTGTAATCTCGAGAGCCAATAAGGAGTGTACATATGGCATGATTTGTTAAAGGAATCTTGATGTTAAGGTAGATATCAAAAGATGTGAATGTTTACATTTTTTTGTATGATTTTTGGATGGTCTGCATTATCTAAAAGGTGAACCCAATGTGCTTTTAGCTGTTGGGTTAAACTTATTTATATAGGCTGCTAATTTTATTAGATTGACCAACATATGGGTTTACACCATTTAATCCTCAAGTAAAGTGAATAATAGGAATGCAACTAAGCTTAAGGATGTTTAGGTCACTAAGCCTTTTGGATGTTAAATCGACTTAAGTTAGGTTGATTAACATATTATGTTTAGGTTGTTTAACCATCTTAGATACCATCACTTGCATCCTTTTATTAACTAGGGAAACGTCACTCTATGCTGGTGTAAGATAATGTGTTGCCAACTTTTCATTATCTTTGGCATTTTGTGTACTCATCAATATAGAAGCATGAATATTAAGGTGACCTTTAGTGATTGATTTGATGTCTAGTTAGGATTCTCATCATGGCCATTGATTTCTTCATTTCTTTTATCGATCCTGGTCATTCTTTGTCCTTTCTGATTTTGTTTATATTTCCCTTTTCTTATGTTTCTTCATATTCTTTGTCACTTTTTCGCATTTTGTCTAGGTTTTACTTTCTTTGGGTTTCTTCACCTTCATTTGAAGCTCTAGTGGATATTTTTAGCTCCCTCCTCGACTTATTTCTTCTTTGCTTCACGTAATTTTCTTTAAATTTTCCTTGTTGTCTTAATTTTTTTTCTCTATTGTCTTTTTGTGAATGTATCCCTATTTTTAGACATGATCACTTACTATTCATGAATGCTCTTTATTTTTTAGGATCGAAATTGCAATTTTGATTGATAAATCTAGGTTATAGTCATGTTTTAGGATTTTTTGTGTTTCCCTATTTCTTCATTTATCTCTTCTCCTTTTGTTTGGATCTTATTGGCTTATTTGTTCACTTGACTATTAGCTTTTACTTGATTTTAAACTAGTCTTTTCCTCTTTAAAGGTACCCATTTTTTTATATCTTTTTACTTACACTGAATTTTTATCTTTCCTTTAAATTCCAATTCATCCAACTCTTTTAGCTCTTTGACTTTGTTTGAATAAAAGGAACTTTTTAGAGAAATCTTTACCTTTCCTAAAACAATTATAATAGCTAATTGATCTTAGGATGCTTTTAGAGCCGAGCTAGCTTCGCATTTAGATGGTGGTTTTATGATCTCTTATGGGTTAGCTTAAATGTTAAATCTATGTCTCTTTCATCCAAATGGATAAAGCCTGAGCTAATCAAACTTATTCAGATAAACTATTTCTTATTCGAGCAGGAAAGCATTTTATTTACCCTTGTCACTCTAAGTGAATGAGTTTGTAGTTATGATATTAGCTCATTTTATATGTTTTATGATAATATAGTATAATATGTCATCATAACACCTTCTTTTACAAACTTTTAATAGGAAGTCATGCAATGGATAAACATCTATCTCACTCAATTAACTTGAAATGCATGGTATTTTTTGGCATACTTTCAGCATTTGTATACTTCAATTAAGAAAAGTTTAGTGAGGGCCACTGTGTTTTCATTTTTTTTAACATTTACCAAGCAACTAAACGAAGGTTAAAGCTATCTTACCCAGCATATCGTTCAACTATTTTTTAGGAATACTTATTCCAATGTTAAAGGATGGAAAGGTAGTTTTTTCAAAGAATGTGCGATTGAAAGCCAAAAAACCTTATTGATTAGTAAGCAATTTTCAACTTTATCCTATAAAGTAGATACCAAGCATAGATCCTATTTCAATCTCTTCATTACTTAATCTTAACCAAAATAATCAAGATATAATTGTTCGTGCTTCTTTTTATTGCGTTAGATTTTCTAGTTGACATCCACAAACTGCATAGTATACTTTTTTATTATTCTTTTAACTTATGTCATTTTTTATGGCATACTAACCTTTATCTCCTCTTTTATTTTCAAAAGGTTGGATAGGAGAGAATAAGTTTATCATTCCTTTAATTGTTATAGATCTCCTTCAATTTACAATAGCATGAACAATACATCTACAATGCAAAAAAAGTGAAATGGGTGATTCTTCATCCTAACTAATTAGCTTGATGAAGTAGTCTTCTGTTCCTCCTATTCTTGCTTTAGAGTAAATTGTGTTCCTTTCAAAAGATACTTATATAAAAGAAAATTTAATTTCTTTTAAGGTTTCTTCAAATGTCCAAATAGCTTCCACCCAATTAAAAGTTATTAATAAAAAAACAAGGGGAAATGTTTAGCCATAGAAGCTATTAAAAAAGGGATTAATCTAGATTACTTGGTTTAAGATAAGGAGTAAGAAATTATAAGTGCAATAAAGATAAATTTGAAAGATTATCTAGTTTCAAGATCACGTCTATGCTTGCATCACATAAGTGATAACATGTGCTATCGCAATATAGGTTGTGTTCCTTTTCACTTCAAGAAAAAAACTATGTCTTAAGTTGATTAAAGCAAGAATGTAGAGTATCTTGGTTAGCATAATGTAGATGGAATGTTACAGTTTATATTTGTGTTGTTAGGTAAGGCTTTAGGAAATATTCTTTCAAATATACCTAAAGCAGAAAAGATTAAGAAGCCTACTCAAAATGACACTGAAATTATTATTAACTAATTAAAGATAGATTTATCTAACTAGAAGATGGTTGGAGATGACTTTCATTTGAAATTAAAGGCTATAAAGAAGCGAATGACTGACTTAGAGAAGTAACTAAGAGTAAATGCGTAAAGCGTGTAAATTAGGCTAAAGTAGAGCTTGATTTGTAGGAGAAGCTAAGAGAAAAGCAATATACTCATTTAGTAATAGAAGAAAAGAAGAAAAATATTGATGCCTTTATTAAGACTTTAAAGCAAAAAGAAAAGGAATAGGAGTAAAAGCTAAACAAAAAGAATGATATGATCCATTCTCTGAAGGCTAATGCTAAAGATCTTAACTAGAAGATTTTGGAGGCTCAATCAAATCAATTTCCTATGTTTAGATTTGGCTTTGAAGAGGTAATTAAACAAATCACTTATTTTAATCTTAAGGTAAAACTTGATCTTTGAAAATTAATAGGAATGAGACCTTTGCTAAGCTGACAAAAACTTTAAAAAAAAGTTCTTGGTCTAACTTTTATATTTCTTCTTTTTTTACTTAACTAAGTGGCTTTTTTTGTAATATTTTAGCTTGTAATCATTAAATCTTTTCATATTGCTGGATGACTTTCCTTTTTATTATTTTAAAATGTTATTCTAATTGAATTTGGCTTACTATATGGTTAAGCTTTTCAAAGTGTTCTTCCAAATAATTTGGCTTCTAATGAACTTGAATATTAAACTATTTTGTAATGCCTTTTTTCAACTACCTTAGCTTCTAATGAGCTTAAACTTTAGATTATTAGAATTTTCAAATCAATGTGTAATATTTTTAATGGCTTCAAGGAGCTTTATAAAACTAATGCATTTGAGTCATTGAGATAGTTTTTGGAATTGTTGAGCAATACAACTTTAGGACATTGTAATAACTTCAAAGAACTTTTGCGAGATTGTTAAGCAATTCGACTTTAAGATATTAAGCTTTAGGTAGTTTTTGTGACCTATCTTTAAGACATAAGCTTTAGGGAGCTTTTATGAGAGTATCGAGCAACACAGCTTTGAAACATTAAACTTTAAAGAGCTTTTGTGAGATTGCCAAGCAGAATATCTTTAGGTTTATGTATTTTATTCTTTTTTAGAGAATTACAATTAAAGTCATTTAGTCTTTATTATTACTAAAGGATCTAATCAAGCCTTTGTACTAAGGGATCCATTCTTAAATTTTAAACGATAAGGGATCTACTCTAGTATTAGTACTAAGGGATTGAGTCCTAGGTTTTAAGTGCCAAAGGATTTGCTTAGGTTTTGGTACTAAAGGATCGAGTCTTGCATTTTAAGATTGTGCAAACAATATGTTTTTCAAACACGATTTCATTACTATAATCTTCCATGTTCATGGAATTAATTTTCTTTCTAAGGTTTTTAGCTTGTATGCCCTGTTTAACAGGTTTTCTATGATTTTGAAAGCATCTTCATAGTTAGGGGCCATTTTTCTAGCTTCATTATACTTTCTAGGATTGTTTACTTTTCTTAGGATAAGTGTTCCTAAAGGAAATTATATCTTTTTAAATTTCTTAGTGAAGTATGCTATAACTTCTCCTTTATATCGTTTAGTATTGTGCCAAGCAACATTACGAATTATTATAAGCATTTCTAGCTCTTCTTTTATCATTGCTTATTTTTTTTGTTAGTCATATTTGTCTTATTGATCAATCGGTTACCCTAATTCAACTAATAGCATAGCTTGACATCCATAAGTATGCATGAATGATGTTTCCTTTATTGTAAAGTGTGTTTTGAACTAGTATGCCTAAAGGATGTTAAAAAATTCTTCAATCTATTTGCCTTTTGATTCATTAAGCCATTTTTCAAGCCTTCTAGGATGATTTTGTTTACTAACTCTATTTGGCCATTGGTTTAAGGGTGTTCAACTAATGTGAACTTTTATTTTATGCCTAGCCTTTGACAAAATCCCATGTTTAGTTTATTGTGCACATATGTATATAAAGATATATTGTATAAATAGCTACCTTTGACTAAATTCCATAATGTTGCCACTAACTATCAAAGATAGAAATGAATTAAGATACTATGATACCTGCAAATTATATATTTCCAAAGAAATTTTTAATATTTTTTATTATTATAGTGGCAGAAGGTTCAACCTTGATCCATTTTGTAAAATAATTGATCACTACCATTAAATAGTTCACTTGGCTAAGGGTAAGTGGCAGAAGACAAAGCAGAATGACTCTATATTTTACAAATAGTTAGAGAAAAGTTATTAACTACATGTATAAGGCTAGTTAATAAGATATCTAAGCATCTTTCAACATTTATTACAATTTTTTACTAAGTCACAAGTTTTCGTTTTCATTTAGGATGATAAATATCCCGATTGAGCTATTTTTAAAACTAAAGTAGTTGTAGCCATATGGTTCCCATAGATTCTTTCATGTAACTCTTTCAACATGTAATTTGCTTTATTTAGGATGAAGCCTTTTAAGGATAAGAAGGAAAAGCCTCTTTTATACATTTATCCATTTTCTTTGAAGAAGTACATAGCTTGCCTTTGTATTTTCTTTGCATTGTTCCCATTCATCTAGTAGTTTTTTTATTTCCAATTGGTCTTTGATTAGGTTTATCCAAGATTTCTTTTCATTTATTATCATTAACTCCTTCTCTTCAATACAAAAAGAATAGATGGACTTTTGTATGATAGTCTTATTATTCATTATTATTTTTGCATTAGCAAGTTTAGCTAATATGTCATCCTATTAATTTTTTGCTCCTGGTATTTTGACTAATTCATGCTTAAAATATAACATAAGTTATTTTTTTTCTAACTTATTTAAGTAAATTTGGCTCTTTTACTCTATATTCTTTGTTCAGCTACATTACCACTAATTGTAAGTCACTATAAATTTTAATCTTCTTTTCTCAAATTTCATTTGTTAGTCTTAAACTAACCACTATTGCTTTGTATTTGACTTAATTATTTATGGCCTTGAATTTAAATTTAAGTGTATACTCCAAATGAATTCCATTTGTTCCTTCAAGGATGATGTTAGATCCACTACCTTTTCCATTCAATGATACATCGATATATAGAGTCCATCTGATGTCCCCATTCTCTTCTTCATTGATCAATTATACTATGAAATTTGCCAAGACCTAAGATTTGACTACTTGGCAAAGTTTATATTTGATGTCATAGTCTAATAGTTCAACTAACCAAGACACTAGTTAACCAGTGAGATCTAGTTTGTGCAAAACTTGTTAGATAAGGATATTCATTCTTGCAATAATTTAATGTGACTAAAAATAAGGTTTTAACTTTTTTAACATAACTAATAGTGTAAAGGCTATTTTTTATTTTTTAGTATCTAGTCTTTACCTTATGAAGTGTGCTACTAGTGAAATATATTAGTTTCTATTTTCTGGCTTCTTCTTTGATTAAAACTTAGCTAACTGCCTTGTTCATTACAATAGATATAATAAAGTGTTTCCTCTAGTTTTTATCATGAAAGTATTGATGGTATAACAAGGTAATGTCACAACATTGACTCAATTGTGATCGACATGATACCCGCTACCTAATTTTTACTAGTTTAACCCAGTCTAATCGTCATTAACTTAATTAATTAACTAAGGAATGTAAAAAGAAAGAAGGCATTACTAGAGAAGAAAAAGGATTGTAATTATTAGTAAAAACAAGTTTGTTAAAGAAATGAGAAAGTTAAGTTTGTTTATGTTTCTCTTAAATTAAGAATAAGCTAATCTAACTATCTTATCAAGGATTTTATTTGCAATTCCTTTACTTATAGCTATACATAGAATAAGGCTCCAAAATAATCTAATTACAAACATCTTGTGCTACCAAGGACAAACCAAAGAGCATGTTAGCTATCCTAGCTTTGAAAAGGTGGTGGTAAAGGTCGAACTTATGTATCTACAAAATAAATTATGAAGAAACGAATCCAAAACTTAATGAATGAATACTCTATACAAACAACACAAAAATATAATAATCTAACCCATCGGATTATCCTCTTATAAAGCTTAACATATAAAATATTCTTATTAGCAATTTAGTTTTAAATAGGCTTAAAGGCCCAAATATATTCACTTGCATATTATGTTTAGGTTGTTTAACATATTGGATACCATCATGTTAAATCGACTTAAGTTAGGCTAATTAACATATTATGTTTAGGTTGTTTAACCATCTTAGATACCATCACTTGCATCCTTTTATTAACTAGGGAAACGTCACTCTATGCTGGTGTAAGATAATGTGTTGCCAACTTTTCATTATCTTTGGCATTTTGTGTACTCATCAATATAGAAGCATGAATATTAAGGTGACCTTTAGTGATTGATTTGATGTCTAGTTAGGATTCTCATCATGGCCATTGATTTCTTCATTTCTTTTATCGATCCTGGTCATTCTTTGTCCTTTCTGATTTTGTTTATATTTCCCTTTTCTTATGTTTCTTCATATTCTTTGTCACTTTTTCGCATTTTGTCTAGGTTTTTCTTTCTTTGGGTTTCTTCACCTTCATTTGAAGCTCTAGTGGATATTTTTAGCTCCCTCCTCGACTTATTTCTTCTTTGCTTCACGTAATTTTCTTTAAATTTTCCTTGTTGTCTTAATTTTTTTTCTCTATTGTCTTTTTGTGAATGTATCCCTATATTTAGACATGATCACTTACTATTCATGAATGCTCTTTATTTTTTAGGATCGAAATTGCAATTTTGATTGATAAATCTAGGTTATAGTCATGTTTTAGGATTTTTTGTGTTTTCCTATTTCTTCATTTATCTCTTCTCCTTTTGTCTGGATCTTATTGGCTTATTTGTTCACATGACTATTAGCTTTTACTTGATTTTAAACTAGTCTTTTCCTCTTTAAAGGTACCCATTTTTTTATATCTTTTTACTTACATTGAATTTTTATCTTTCCTTTAAATTCCAATTCATCCAACTCTTTTAGCTCTTTGACTTTGTTTGAATAAAAGGAACTTTCTAGAGCAATCTTTACCTTTCCTAAAACAATTATAATAGCTGATTGATCTTAGGATGCTTTTAGAGCCGAGCTAGCTTCGCATTTAAATGGTGGTTATATGATCTCTTATGGGTTAGCTTAAATGTTAAATCTATATCTCTTTCATCCAAATGGATAAAGCCTGAGCTAATCAAACTTATTCAGATAAACTATTTCTTATTCGAGCAGGAAAGCATTTTATTTACCCTTGTCACTCTAAGTGAATGAGTTTGTAGTTATGATATTAGCTCATTTTATATGTTTTATGATAATGTAGTATAATATGTTATCATAACACCTTCTTTTGCAAATTTTTAATAGGAAGTCATGCAATGGATAAACATCTATCTCACTCAATTAACTTGAAATGCATGGTATTTTTTGGCATACTTTCAGCATTTGTATACTTTAATTAAGAAAAGTTTAGTGAGGGCCACTATGTTTTCATTTTTTTTAACATTTACCAAGCAACTAAACGAAGGTTAAAGCTATCTTACCCAGCATATCGTTCAACTATTTTTTAGGAATACTTATTCCAATGTTAAAGGATGGAATGGTAGTTTTTTCAAAGAATGTGCAATTGAAAGCCAAAAAACCTTATTGATTAGTAAGCAATTTTCAACTTTATCCTATAAAGTAGATACCAAGCATAGATCCTATTTCAATCTCTTCATTACTTAATCTTAACCAAAATAATCAAGATATAATTGTTCGTGCTTCTTTTTATTGCATTAGATTTTCTAGTTGACATCCACAAACTGCATAGTATACTTTTTTATTATTCTTTTAACTTATGTCATTTTTTATGGCATACTAACCTTTATCTCCTCTTTTATTTTCAAAAGGTTGGATAGGAGAGAATAAGTTTATCATTCCTTTAATTGTTATAGATCTCCTTCAATTTACAATAGCATGAACAATACATCTACAATGCAAAAAAAGTGAAATGGGTGATTCTTCATCCTAACTAATTAGCTTGATGAAGTAGTCTTTTGTTCCTCCTATTCTTGCTTTAGAGTAAATTGTGTTCCTTTCAAAAGATACTTATATAAAAGAAAATTTAATTTCTTTTAAGGTTTCTTCAAATGTCCAAATAACTTCCACCCAATTGAAAGTTATTAATAAAAAAACAAGAGGAAATGTTTAGCCATAGAAGCTATTAAAAAAGGGATTAATCTAAATTACTTAGTTTAAGATAAGGAGTAAGAAATTATAAGTGAAATAAAGATAAATTTGAAAGATTATCTAGTTTTAAGATCACGTCTATGCTTGTATCACATAAGTGATAACATGTGCTATCGCAATATAGGTTGTGTTCCCTTTCACTTCAAGAAAAAAATTATGTCTTAAGTTGATTAAAGCAAGAATGCAGAGTATCTTGGTTAGCATAATGTAGATAGAATGTTACAATTTATATTTGTGTTGTTAGGTAAAGCTTTAGGAAATATTCTTTCAAATATACCTAAAGTAGAAAAGATTAAGAAGCCTACTCAAAATGACACTCAAATTATTATTAACTATTTGAAGATGGTTGGAGATGACTTTCATTTGAAATTAAAGGCTATAAAGAAGTGAATGACTGACTTAGAGAAGTAACTAAAAGTAAATGCGTAAAGCATGTAAATTAGGCTAAAGTAGAGCTTGATTTGTAGGAGAAGCTAAGAGAAAAGCAATATACTCATTTAGTAATAGAATAAAATAAGAAAAATATTGATGCCTTTATTAAGACTTTAAAGCAAAAAGAAAAGGAATAGGAGTAAAAGCTAAACAAAAAGAATGATATGATCCATTCTTTGAAGGCTAATGCTAAAGATCTTAACTAGAAGATTTTGGAGACTCAATCAAATCAATTTCCTATGTTTAGATTTGGCTTTGAAGAGGTAATTAAACAAATCACTTATTTTAATCTTAAGGTAAAACTTGATCTTTGAAAACTAATAGGAATGAGACCTTTGCTAAGCTGACAAAAACTTTAAAAAAAAGTTCTTGGTCTAACTTTTATATTTCTGCTTTTTTTACTTAACTAAGTGGCTTTTTTTGTAATATTTTAGCTTGTAATCATTAAATCTTTTCATATTGCTGGATGACTTTCCTTTTTATTATTTTAAAATGTTATTCTAATTGAATTTGGCTTACTATATGGTTAAGCTTTTCATAGTGTTCTTCCAAATAATTTGGTTTCTAGTGAGCTTGAATATTAAACTATTTTGTAATGCCTTTTTTCAACTACCTTAGCTTCTAATGAGCTTGAACTTTAGATTATTAGAATTTTCAAATCAATGTGCAATATTTTTAATGGCTTCAAGGAGCTTTATAAAACTAATGCATTTGAGTCATTGAGATAGTTTTTGGAATTGTTGAGCAATACAACTTTAGGACATTGTAATAACTTCAAAGAACTTTTGCGAGATTGTTAAGCAATTCAACTTTAAGATATTAAGCTTTAGGTAGTTTTGTGACCTATCTTTAAGACATAAGCTTTAGGGAGCTTTTATGAGAGTATCGAGCAACACAACTTTGAAACATTAAACTTTAAAGAGCTTTTGTGATATTGCCAAGCAGAATATCTTTGGGTTTATGTGTTTTATTCTTTTTTAAGGAATTACAATTAAAGTCATTTAGTCTTTATTATTACTAAAGGATCTAATCAAGCCTTTGTACTAAGGGATCAATTCTTAAATTTTAAACGATAAGGGATCTACTCAAGTATTAGTACTGAGGGATTGAGTCCTAGGTTTTAAGTGCCAAAGGATTTGCTTAGGTTTTGGTACTAAAGGATCAAGCCTTGCATTTTAAGATTGTGCAAACAATATGTTTTTCAAACACGATTTCATTACTATAATCTTCCATGTTCATGGAATTAATTTTCTTTCTAAGGTTTTTAGCTTGTATGCCTTGTTTAACAGGTTTTCTATGATTTTGAAAGCATCTTCATAGTTAGGGGCCATTTTTCTAGCTTCATTATACTTTCTAGGATTGTTTACTTTTCTTAGGATAAGTGTTCCTAAAGGAAATTATATCTTTTTAAATTTCTTAGTGAAGTATGCTATAACTTCTCCTTTATATCATTTAGTATTGTGCCAAGCAACATTACGAATTATTATAAGCATTTCTAGCTCTTCTTTTATCATTGCTTATTTTTTTTGTTAGTCATATTTGTCTTATCGATCAATCGGTTACCCTAATTCAACTAATAGCATAGCTTGACATCCATAAGTATGCATGAATGATGTTTCCTTTATTGTAAAGTGTGTTTTGAACTAATATGCCTAAAGTATGTTAAAAAATTCTTCAATCTATTGGCCTTTTGATTCATTAAGCCATTTTTCAAGCCTTCTAGGATGATTTTGTTTACTAACTTTACTTGGCCATTGGTTTAAGGGTGTTCAACTAATATGAACTTTTATTTTATGCCTAGCCTTTGACAAAATCCCATGTTTAGTTTATTGTGCACATATGTATATAAAGATATATTGTATAAATAGCTACCTTTGACTAAATTCCATAATGTTGCCACTAACTATTAGAGATAGAAATGAATTAAGATACTATGATACCTGCAAATTATATATTTCCAAAGAAATTTTTAATATTTTTTATTATTATAGTGGCAGAAGGTTCAACCTTGATCCATTTTGTAAAATAATTGATCACTACCATTAAATAGTTCACTTGGCTGAGGGTAAGTGGCAGAAGACAAAGCAAAATGACTCTATATTTTACAAATAGTTAGAGAAAAGTTATTAACTACATGTATAAGGCTAGTTAATAAGATATCTAAGCATTTTTCAACATTTATTATAATTTTTTACTAAGTCACAAGTTTTCCTTTTCATTTAGGACGATAAATATCCCGATTGAGCTATTTTTAAAACTAAAGTAGTTGTAGCCATATGGTTCCCATAAATTCTTTCATGTAACTCTTTCAACATGTAATTTGCTTTATTTAGGATGAAGCCTTTTAAGGATAAGAAGGAAAAGCCTCTTTTATACATTTATCCATTTTCTTTGAAGAAGTACATAGCTTGCCTTTGTATTTTCTTTGCATTGTTCCCATTCATCTAGTAGTTTTTTTATTTCCAATTGGTCTTTGATTAGGTTTATCCAAGATGTCTTTTCATTTATTATCATTAACTCCTTCTCTTCAATACAAAAAGAATAGATAGACTTTTGTATGATAGTCTTATTATTCATTATTATTTTTGCATTAGCAAGTTTAGCTAATATGTCATCCTATTAATTTTTTGCTCCCGGTATTTTGACTAATTCATGCTTAAAATATAACATAAGTTATTTTTTTTCTAACTTATTTAAGTAAATTTGGCTCTTTTACTCTATATTCTTTGTTCAGCTGCATTACCACTAATTGTAAGTCACTATAAATTTTAATCTTCTTTTCTTAAATTTCATTTGTTAGTCTTAAACTAACCATTATTGCTTTGTATTTGACTTAATTGTTTATGGCCTTGAATTTAAATTTAAGTGTATACTCCAAATGAATTCCATTTGTTCCTTCAAGGATGATGTTAGATCCACTACCTTTTCCATTCAATGATACATCGAAATATAGAGTCCATCTGATGTCCCCATTCTCTTCTTCATTGATCAATTATACTATGAAATTTGCCAAGACCTAAGATTTGACTACTTGGCAAAGTTTATATTTGATGTCATAGTCTAATAGTTCAACTAACCAAGACACTAGTTAACTAGTGATATCTAGTTTGTGCAAAACTTGTTAGATAGGGATATTCATTCTTGCAATAATTTAATGTGACTAAAAATAAGGTTTTAACTTTTTTAACATAACTAATAGTGTAAAGGCTATTTTTTATTTTTTAGTATCTAGTCTTTACCTTATGAAGTGTGCTACTAGTGAAATATATTAGTTTCTATTTTCTAGCTTCTTCTTTGATTAAAACTTAGCTAACTGCCTTGTTCATTACAATAGATATAATAAAGTGTTTCCTCTAGTTTTTATCATGAAAGTATTGATGGTATAACAAGGTAATGTCACAACATTGACTCAATTGTGATCGACATGATACCCGCTACCTAATTTTTACTAGTTTAACCCAATCTAATCGTCATTAACTTAATTAATTAACTAAGGAATGTAGCAAGAAAGAAGGCATTACTAGAGAAGAAAAAGGATTTTAATTATTAGTAAAAACAAGTTTGTTAAAGAAATGAGAAAGTTAAGTTTGTTTATGTTTCTCTTAAATTAAGAATAAGCTAATCTAACTATCTTATCAAGGATTTCATTCACAATTCCTTTACTTATAGCTATACATAGAATAAGGCTCCAAAATAATCTAATTATAAACATCTTGTGCTTCCAAGGACAAACCAAAGAGCATGTTAGCTATCCTAACTTTGAAAAGGTGGTGGTAGAGGTCGAACTTATGTATCTACAAAATAAATTATGAAGAAACGAATCCAAAACTTAATGAATGAATACACTATACAAACAAACACAAAAATATAATAATCTAACCCATCGGATTATCCTCTTGTAAAGCTTAACATATAAAATATTCTTATTAGCAATTTAGTTTTAAATAGGCTTAAAGGTCCAAATATATTCACTCCATCACAAATACATCATACAAGAAGATTTAAAGATAATTATATCTCAAAGCCACATCATATTTCATACAATAAGCAATTAATAAATACATATATCCACTTTTTAACTCTCAAATATCCTACTCACCTTATTCATTCTTATTCCTCTCAAGCTAACTTTATACCCTCTCTTTTTTATGAGAAATTAAGCATCTAATACCTATATCATCTCCTTCATCATATTTATTACATCACATTAATCCAACATCATTATGCCTTAATGCATGGTTACATAACATATTCCATTTCAATAATAACAATACAAGTTTGTTTCTATTATATATCACACCATTCAATGATTCACATTATCACATTCCACACAAAATATTATCATAATATCATAAATGTTTTAATTAGCACTTCAATAATTGTATTTCTCTAGTCATGTTCATATTTTCAAATTTCAAACATCTCATGACTCTTTACATGACCATATAATTTAATTCATTTTATCAATAATGTATTTGTGTGTTTATGTTTGTATATGTGTATGTATATTAACTTATCTCACCATTCAATGATTCATATCATCACATTCCACATAAAATATTATCATAATATCATAAATATTTCAATTAGCATTTCAATACTTGTATTTCACTAGTGATGTTCACATTTTTAAATCGTAAACATCTCATAACTCTTTGCATGGCCATATAATTCAATTCATTTTATCAATAATGTATATATGTGTTTGTGTTTGTATGTATGTGTGTATTTATATCAACTTATCTTAGTTATGACGCTTGAATGATATTTTTTAAGTAAATTAAGATTCATAAATTCATTATTCAAGAAAATTGCTTCATAAGAAAGTATTCAAGAGAATTAGTTCATATAATAGTAGATTCAATTAACTTTCTAAAAATTGGTCTTTTGCATAAAATAATTAAGATATGAAATATTTATGCTTTTTATAAGCTAGGCACAAAAATCTAATTTTTTATAATCATCAACTCCTAATCTTTGTCCACTATTTTAGTGATATTTCAAAATATACATAAGCTATCAATTTGAAACTAGTTCTATTTAAAAATAGAATTAATTATCCTTAAAATGATAGGTGGTTTACTAAAAAATGGTGTAATATGAATGAGTTATGTCTTTTTAAATTTGACGTAATAATTTTTTCCTAGTATACTTAAGTATAAGGTTGTAAAAAGAAATTTTGGTACTTATATTTGAATATATACTTAATTATTAACTTTCAAATAGCATTTTTTTTGCTAACACTTGATTATATACTTAATTATACTTGTCTAGAGTTCACATTTTGGGGCATAATCATATATATACTCAATTATGACTTGGGATTTTGTAAAGTTTTTTGGAAAAACATTTAGCATCCACTTAAAAAATTAAGCCTTTTAATGTGTTTATTTCTCAACCAAACTTCATGAAATCATAAATGCACATTAACCTTTCATGATTAATGCCATTTACATCATCAATTTAAACTAAAACCACTAATTAACACATCAATCATGCATTTATATTTATATTTCCATAAAAGCCTAAAATATGATAATAAAGCTTGGATTTTTAAAATCTAATAAAAAAGGTAGAGTATCTACTCACTTGGTATGGAGGAAGATGCTAGGAGGTGGGATTTAATGTTCTTTAATCTTAATCACACCAAAATAGAAGATTTTTAGTGTTAGGATTCCAAATTCTTGTTGGAACCAAAATAACCTTAATCTTCATCAAACAAACAAAAAATGAAGAGAAAATCTAGTAATAATTGTATTCTTATCTTAATTGGATGAAGAAATTGAAAAGGATTTAATGCCTTCTTGCCTTGATTAGAGGAAGAGATGAAGAGGAGGGAAAAGAAGGGAAGATGAGGGCTTTAGGAAATTTAGGAAAATGAATGGGGAAAAACGTAACGGTAATTATAAAATAGAAAAAGTGCCTAAAGGCATTTTTGGAAGGATATTCAAAATCTATTATATACTCACATGCTTACTTATAATAACTTTAAGCTTTATATTTTATTTCTTTAAATTTCCTAATTTATTTCCTATAAAATCATTATTCCAAGATTTACTAAAACATCAATCTTGTTTACACTATTGTTCATTTATATCTATTCATCAAAATTTTCTTATATGTATATCATTTTCATTTCAATCAAAAAGCATATCAGATATTTTAATTATTCCTTTCATAGCCTAAGATTTTAATTTGTTATATTTTAAAAAAGGTATAGCAAGTATTTTTTTCAATTCCAAAAAAGCTTTCTTACAATCATTAGTCCATATCAAGTCTTTTATATGTTTATACAATTAATCAAAATGCAAGTATTTATCACTTAACCTGAATAAGAATTAAGAGAGAGCTTTCAGTTTACCATTTAAATCCTGAATTTCCTTCATTAAGGATGGACTCTTCATTTGTATGATGGTTTAGCATTTAGCTAGGCTCGCTTAAACCCCTTATTTAATTAGCTTAAAACCTAGGAATTTTCTTGCACAAACTCTGAACACATTTTTTTTGGATTCAATCTCATCTAGTGTTTTTGTAGTATGGCAAAAGTTCCTTCAAATCTTTCTAATGTTGCTTTAAGTTAGTTAAATTAATGATCATATCATCTACATAGACTTCCATGCTTTTATCAATTAGCTTTGGGAACAATTTGTTTATCATTCCTTAATAGGATGTTCTAACATTTTTTAATCCAAACAACATTACTTTATAGTAAAATGCCTTTTAATCTATTATAAAAGCTATTTTTTCTTTATTAGTAAGGTGCCTCTTCATCTAATTATAGCTTGAAAATTAATCGATGAAGTTTAAATGCTTGAATTCTAAGGATTTATCTACTAGCTAATCGATGTTTGAAAGGGGATAATCGTTTTTTGGACATGCTTTATTGAGTTCCATATAGTCAATACCATTTTACTTTTTATACATATCTCTTGAAAATACTCTTTTGGGTTATAATGTAGGAATATAGTATATCAAATGAATTTCTCAAGTTAGTGAGGCTTTTTTTTTACCAAATAATTTTGGATTAAAGCATTTATAACTGTAAAGTCATTGTGATTGCAATTAATATCCTCAAAATCCTTATTGATGAAGTAGAAAACTTGGAAATCACCTTTTGACTTCTTAGCCAACACAGTGTGCACCTCTATTAAATGCCAATTTCTAGCATTACTTGATGATCCTCTATTAGCATATCCTCCTAAAATAGTGCTGAACACTTTTACAAGATGGGCATTATCAAGCTTGTCTTTAGCTTTAGCCTTTTTTAGTAATCGATCCCTTTCCTAAGTTTTAAGTTATGTTCCTCTATTATCATCTTTGAATTTCTTATATCGAGAGAGGTGCCCTCTTTTGATAAGTTACTCAACCTTATCCTTAAGCATGATGCAATCATTAATACTATGACCACAATTGCAATGAAACTTGCACTATTTAGTCTAATTAGATGATAGGACTTTTCTTTCTTTAGGAGGTAGGAATTTCATTGATTTCATCACTCGAATGTCCTGGATAGTCATACTAAGAAGAGCATTGAGTAGCTTATAATTACCATTATGCTTACTAGGTTGGGGTCTTTCATAGAGTTTGTAATTTATAGGTGAATCAACATCCTAGCATTTAAATTCATGCCTATTTAACTTAGATTCTTCAACATTTATGAATTTTCCACTTGTGAAAGAAAATTGAGCAGGGTTTTAGCTACTTTCTTCAGTAAGGAAAGAGAAAAATGGCTAGATCAGAAGCTAGAAGTAATTTAGTGGATTGCTACTCATCCATTAAGATCTTTGATTTCTAATAGCAGAGCATTGAAATGAGTTAAATATTCTTTCAAGGTTTCTTAGCAACCCTGTTGAAAGTTGATAAGTGCTAGTAAAGGTCTTTTTTAGTGCTTGGCTAGTAATAAAATGTCGTAACCTTCCCTCTAACATGTTTAATATAATAATTCGTATGCAAGCATACTATGCTTTCAAAAATGTGTCATTTGCATGGATCCAATGCAAATTTTCTATTAAATCATTACACAAAATTATTCCAATTGTCCTAATGTTTACCATAATGCCAAACTTCTTAAGCAAACTTACCTCCACCCCATCTAACAACAACTAGACACTAAAGTGAAAATTTCCTAAAAAAGACAATAAACAAAAGAAAAAAGCGGGTTTCTTTTGAAACTCAATGAGTAAACACAAACTAATAAGGAATTATTAATCTTAACTATTAGTATTAGAATGCAAAAAATCAAAATTAGGTTGTAGGAGAATGCTTTAGATTCATTTCCAAGATAGATCGTCACAGTCCCATAATGCCAAGGAAGGGAAAAGAATTTGTAATAACTTCACATGTCTATTAAAAGATACAATGCATGCAAAAAAAAGTTATTCTTATTCACATTATAATTTATTAATATTATTTGCACTTATTAGTTCCATCATTCATAGATTCATAACTATCCACACTACAATCTCATTATATCATACACATAATAACAATACAAAGAAAACAAATAATTATTCTTATGACTCCTGAGTCAATTTTATATCTTCCATAAACTCATTATTGTCCTTTTAAGGTTAACTTTATACCTTTTACAAGCCATTACTTGATTCAGTGTTCAATAATCACATCTCTCCCATTACACTTTCTTATATCACATTTCACATCATTTCAATACATTTATTTTCATCTTATGCACGTATATAAATTCACAAATATTCCATGCCTTTTTTGTATAGGCATATATTTTGATTCCCACAAGCTAAACTATTAATCATTTCAATTCAAATAAGCAATTTAGATTCATAATACAAAGGTATTCCTCAACATTAACATGTCTGCATTGCATGGCCTTAAATCAATTTCACCTGCAAGCATGTATATTCAAGCATTTTTCTTTATTGCAATTAATTAATGCAAAATAAATACATCGTATCAACCACCAAGAAATTAAGTAAATATAAACTAACCCATTCTATGTTCATAATTGGATATGTACATATGGATATACATTTATGTAATAGTACATGTTCACACATATGCACATAGTAATATAGGGTTTAAAGATGTTAGCTTAAATAAAAATTATAGTATTTTGTTTATCAATTACTCCATGCTTTCATTACCCAACAATATATTTCATTGTATTCCATTAAAGTCCTAACCCTTGCATTTTAATCTCATCCCACATCTATTTAACCTTATTCTTATCCATATTAATAAGTATGTGAAAATATGGGGATAATAATAGACCGTTCATTACTAACGAGAAGGCTTACCAATTGGCAAATAGTTAATTGTTCACTACTAAAGTCAACCTTGACCAAAATTCCATAATAATGGTTGATGATTAGGACTCAATGTTAACTGTAACCCTAACATGATTTTCACTACTCACCCTTCATTAAAGCTCTTCCAAGACTTTTATTTTTCAATCAATCCACACCAAATTATGATTACATATCCAAGATAACTTGTCCAAGCCATTTCCATCATTAAATATAATCAAACACTACAAATCATCACATTCCCACATTCATTCAAATGAAAACCTAACTTAAACAAAATCATATGAATCTTATAAATAGGGCTAAAATGTTCACTTGTCTAGTATGAAGGAAGATTTGTAAAGCTAAATTTATCATCTCTTGGCCCTAATTAATCAAATTTGTAAAGATTCAATATCAAGGCTCATTCATCCTCTTATGGCTAAACACCTAAACCTCCTTCTAATCTCAAAGACCCATAAGAAATCTAACTATTAAAAAGCTCTTACCTTGCTTATATGAAGAAATTAATGATGATTTATCTTCCTCAAGCTTGATTGGAAGGCAACGAGGAGAAGGAAAGAGATAAAAGTTAAAGTTTGAACGGGAAAGGGAAATATGGCTTTTCGAGTTGAGATGAGGTTTATATATAGGGGTAGGGACATTTTCTTCTCTTTACCCTAAATCTCCTCCATATATGTAACTCACCCCTAATCATTTATAAATTTTCTTCTTCCAAATATCCAGATGCTTATATGTTTCTTTTAAAGCGTGCAATTCAAATTACTAATGTTAAAACTAGTTTATTATCCTCCCCTTCACAATGTAAAATCCTAAAGTTCTAATATTCTAAAGAGGATGTAATAATATTTTCCTCTTTGAAAGAATTTATACTCAAATTTTAGGATTATACTAATTGAATTAGTTTCACACGATCTCAAGTCCCTGTATCCATCATATTGCTATTTATGTAAGTAGGTAACATTTTCTACTACAATAACGTTCATACTCCCTTGATCATAAGGCTTTAATTAGACAAGAAGGTTCTTAAGCCAATGTTATAAATTTAGGAGTGCATAGGAGTTCTCGAATTTGGACCAATTATTTTAATACTTAGTCCTCTTACTAGATTATGTTAGATGACTTTCAACTCTTTATTGGTCATATTTGACTACTATTTGCTAATCCTAAAAGACCAACTTACAAGATTTCGTTATTCTCCTTTACCTACTACTCTCGTGTCATAACTACTTGAATCTACACAAATTCATTAATCCTTATGCTTTTGATTCAAATACATTCACTATATTGAAAATGAATAATTATAATTGAATAGTTTTAATCTATTAATTTTTTAACTTGTCATGTCATTGTTAATTTTGAAAAACCTAAGAATATTGTAAAAAGTACTTATATATATTCAATCAATTCTATTTATTCTCTTTAATTTCTATAAGAAATACACTTATTAAATTAAAAAATTAATGAAAATAATAAATTAATTATAATATTATTTTATTATTATTACATTAATAGTATGATTTCGCCATTCAAATGAATGTGTGGAAGTTATTAACCTCGACATATGAATGTGGAAGATAATATATATATATATATATATATATATATATATATATATATATATATATATATAATAGACCACCAATATAATATTATATTAATATATTGTTAAATTTAATTGTTGATATATTTTTGTATAATATATAAAATCTGATTAAAATTAAATATAATATACAACCGAGTTTAGTAAAATTTATCTAGATTTAACTTAATTTTAAGATTTAGAAGTCAAATTTTTGGGTTCGCGCAAAAAAAAAGGATTAATTTTTGGGTTAATTGAATGTTAAACTTTTGACAGTTTTAAATTGGAGGCTATAACGTCAGAGTGAGAACATCGTAAAAAGGCTAACAGGAGGCGGCGAAGTCAGAGGCCAAAGACTCTTAATCAAGAAATTAGTATTAAATTTCAATTATTATTCAGCGTGGGCATGTACCCTTTTTCGTGGGGGTGGGGGCGGGGTCGGGGGCGCGTGCATGCACCTGGAGAAAAGGCCAATGAATTTTATATTTTTTTTTCTTGGGGCATACGGGCTTTAAAATTTTCACTTCATAGGAATCCAAATACATAAATAACCGAACGTAATATCCTCAATTTTTTAAAAATATGAATTTAAGAGAAATATAAATAAATAAATATTTTATTTATTAAAACAATGGCCTTATTTAAAGTCACATTTTAAGTCTTGAAATAGAAAATTATATTTGTTTATCTTACAAATGTTTATCAAAAAACTTCTGTATTCCTACAATTTTGGTAAAAATTTCAATAATATTACCTTCTTTTTTATTTTGACAAGTCAATAAATTAACTCTTAAATTTTGGCATGTAATTACTGGTGATGTTAAGATCTCTTATTTATCATTTAAAGTTTTTGAATCAAATGTCATTTACATTTAGTTTTTTTCTTTTTACAAAATTTTATCCTTTTTTATACGCTGATTCAATTTTAAATTAAATAAATTACTCATTTTATTATTATATAAAAATTATTTAATTTATAAAGATACAAAAGTTGTAGAATTAAATATTGAATGCGAGGCACTGGATGCGTCCCCAAGATTGATTATGGAAAAATGAAAAATGACAACTAGTAGAAGAGCAAATGGAAATAGTTATCTTGTTTCGTACGTCAAAGATCAACAGAAGGCAACACAAACACAACACAATGGCGCGATTCGCGGTCCCCCTTCCTCGGCTTCATCCCCTGTTTTCTCTCTCCTCATGTTTCTCCTTTTCATTATTTTCTACTTCTCCTTTGCTTATTGGTGCATCACGTATATTTTTAAATTTGGAGTGATACCTTAAATTTAAATTTATTTAATAATAATTATTATTATTTATAAATATAATTAAATAATTTTTAAAATAATTATATTATCTTGAAATTTAAAACTCTAGTCGTACATAAATTTCATCTTACTTATTTTATGTTTAGGTATCTTGAAATGTCCTCCTAAACCAATTTTTCCCATTAATGGCAAATTTCAAAAGGTAGTAAATTACCAAACTCAAACTCAAATTCAATATTATGATTAATAAATAAATAAATTCTATAATTTCATTTGTTTTTTTAAGGATGTATTACATAAAAAGATCTTATTTTTTATATATAATCGAAAGAGTAATATATATATTTTTATTTTATAATTTAAAAATTATTTTTAAAATATAATAATATAAAAAAAATTATTTTTCACAAATTAATTATATTTAATATTAAACGTATAATCCATTTTCACTATTTTATTAGTTTAAAATCATATTCCTACAAAAAAAAATATTCTTCACTAAAATAAACAGAATCTTGCAATACAATTTTCATTTTTATTTTTGACCAAACATTCTAACAATAAACAGTAAATTACTAAAACTTTATTTTGATTTTCGAAATATTAAATTTTTATTAATTTAATCTTTTAAGTTTATATTAATTTAATTCATGAAAATTTAATTATTGATAAAATTTTAATCCTTCTAATAAATATTAAATATTTAAAATAAATATTAAAATAAAACTTAAATTTAAAATTTAAAATTTAAATTCATATAAACTTTACATCAAGAATAAAATAAAATCTAACAAAAAACTGGTTTTCATGATAGGAAATTGAAGTCACGGATATCGCAAGGGAAATGCACAGTTTGCAGAGGCGCGTGGAGATGGCAACCCTATGTCCATTAATTTAATGAGAATTCTCCCGAACAGCCGGTCCTCACCGACATGCAGATTTCAAAGGCAAGACCTAGGTAGCTAATCCCCACTTACTTGCACTTAAATAATTTTTTCTGACCTCTATTGTAGTAACTTAATGCTAATACAATAATCCCAGTTCACATTAATCAATCATCAAATTCCTCCTTCATGAATGAAATGTATAATGAACTTAAAAAAATCGTAATCTGTTTAGTAATAACATGGCTGTTTAATGTAAACAATATTAATTTAGAGATAACTACGATGCTAAACTTGGTACGATTGCGATCAAAGACGAGGCTTACATTTTAGTACCCACAGCATATGTATACGATACATGCAGCAATGCAGCTTAAAAAGGATAAAGGGGATTATGACCCCTTAATTTTTTTTAATTTATATATTAATATTATATGATTATACATTTATTTAAAAGAAATTTAGATAAGTCATTGATGTTTAGAATCTTTGATATCATTTAAAATTCAAAATTTCACATCAAAACATATTATTGCATATATAATTGTTTTTTTTAATGATAGAATTGATTAAATTAAATACATATATAAGAATCAAAAATAGAATCTGAATACAATAAAAAATATAAAATTTTTAAAAATATCAAATATTACTTAAATTAAAAAATTTTCAACTGCCTGTATGATTATGTTACCATCTAAAAAAGGTTATTCTAACCTCCACTTGAATAATTTCTACAGGATCATCAACCACTATAGACCGACATTTTGAGTGGAAGTGTTTTTCATCGTGCATGTTTTATTATTCATATTATTTTGTTATATTAATCAAAGAAAAAGAAACATATATATAACAATATTTCTTGCGTTTCTGACGTATACACAACTCACCAATGAAGTATAAACCCTAATTTCTTTTACATCCCCGTTCACATGTTTTATCAATATTTTTTTACTTTGATTATTATATATATAGTATTTTGGAAAAATATAAAAATTAAAATGTATGATAGGTACTTGTAATAATATTTTAAGAATTTTAAAAATTGGAATAATATGACAAGCTTAAAATATATTAGATTAAAATTATTTAATCATAATTACCTATTTTTTAATAAATATAATTAAATAATTTTAATTTAATATTCTTTAAAATTATTTTATTATCTTCAATTTAAAAATTTTTTAAGTATTATAAAATTTACCGTGGTGTTACTCCTACTATACAATATAATAATATTATTATTGATATTATATTAATATTAATAATTAATAATATTGTTATCTCAGAGTCACCGGAGACTGCGGTTTTTCCTTCACGTGGCCCAGTGTGGTGTGGCCATGAGGCTCCATCTCTCTCCTCACTCTCAAAATTAGTAGCTAGCCGTCAATTGACTCTGCTGCCTCTGTCCTCAACTCCCTTCCTCTCTCTTATTATATCCTCCCAATACAGACACGGTGACACGCTGCGAAAGAGAAAGAGGGAGTAAGAGCAAACAAACAGTGCCAGAACTCTGAAGTCTCAAATTTTCAAACGCTACATCTCCTTCCGGTTATAAGAAGTGGGTGTCTGGGAATTGGGATCAAAACCCTCAAAATTTATGTGGATTTTTCTCCGGCGATGGTGTTTGCCGGCGGCAGAAGACTTCTCTACTACATTGCGGTGGTTCTTCTCATAATCTCAGGCCTACAGATGTGGGCTTGCCCGAGCCGCGTTGGGGCCATTCGGATATTCCCAGCAAATGCAGCGCCAAAAGTGAAAATCAGTCCTGGCATTTTGGATAAGAAGAGCAAGGAGGATCTGTACCAGAAGTACTTCGGCAGAAGCACTTATCATGCCAGCAACAGAACTCCACAGACTGGATTTGAAGAAGCCAAAAGAAGAGTTCCCAGCTGCCCAGATCCTCTCCACAATTAACAAGTAGAGAAATATTCCCACTTCCAATATTATTATTATTTTGTTCTAATTAATTTTATATTTTTAGTTTGAGAACATCCAAAATACCCTCGTTTTTCTCATCATTTTCTACCTAGTAATATGTCTGCTTATACAGATTGTGAGAGAAAACCGGGGGTATTTTGGTATATTTCAAAAAAAATTCTTCTTATAATGGAGGATCCAGAAATGGATGATCATGATGACCATATATGCTTGTTCTGTACAGAAGCTGAAAGAGAGAGTTCAATGTCTTCGTGTGTCTTATTAGAAGGACTTTTTTGTGTTATTGCTGCTTAGAATCTCTGTAACTAGTGCTGTTTGAATCCTTTCTTTGTTAATTAGCTTTCATTTTTTTTCACTCTGAGAGCTGAGAATGGGAAGCTGCAAAAGACTGGCAGATATATATGTGCAATCCAAAAGAGCAATGCATTTCAGCTGTGCCTTTTTAAACAAAATCAAAAAAAGCAATTTGAATATTTTCTAATATTCTTTTCCCAATGCAGAAATGATAATAGTTTGCTTCTTCCTTCACTGTTGATGATAGAGGTTGATGGATCATCAAAAGTGGTAAAAAATATTCTGACTTTCTTGAAAGTTCAGCGCACAGTCTGCATTTCTGGGTGATGATAATTTTATGCATTTAGTAAGTTTTTTTTTTAAAATTTTTGTTTATTTATCTTTTCACTGATTTTTTTCCCATATGCTTCAGCACATTTGGTGGGATTGTTCGTATCTTTTTTCTTGCTCTGAAATATGTCACAAAAATCTGATTTGGAATCTGAACGTAGTGACATTAGTTTGATCGGAAGATAACGCCTTTGTTTTCCATGGAATTAATTACAAATATTTTACATTTGCTCCTACCTCTACGATCATCCATCTCGGTTTGACTATTTAACTCGTAAGAGAAAAAGATAAATCCACCTTTTCATTGGAGGAAGGAGGGAAATATCTTTGGCCATAATTTCAATACTTTTATCCCTTATATTTTGATGTTTTGATTGGCCAAAAAATTCACCTTCTAAATTTTAACACCCATCCAACTATAATTATAGGAATAATAATGGGGCAGAACAATCATAGATATTTATATACCGTTCTTTCTCATGCCTTCAATAATTTATCATTTTCTTGTCTCGTCCCTGATTATGAAAGATAATTTCGTGTTCCATTTCTGCAATCCACACGGCATTAGAGATTTGTGAGGAAATTTGAAAATTTTAAAAAAATTAAAAAAAGCTTAAATTTTATAAATTATAATTTATCCTGTTCTTGTCTTGTCCCTAATCATGGAAGATAAGTTGGTTCTCCATTTCTGCAATCCACAAGGCATTAGAGATTTGTGAGGAAATTTGAAAATTTTTTAAAAGTTGAAAAAAAGCTTAAATTTTATAAATTATAAAAGCATGTATAGCTAATATTTAATATTTAATATAATATAATAATATTGATCTAAAATCACATATAATTTATCCAATAATCTTGAGTTTAAAAAAAATAATTAAGATAAATATTTTTAATTATAAAGTTATAGAAAAGGATTTATAATAATATATATTTTCAAGTATAATATATAAAGGATAAGAAAAATGATTTTATTATTTCGGAACACTGCAAGATAAAGTAACATAATATTATTTTATTCCTAAAAATTGTTCCGAATAGAAAACTTATTCTGTGATTCAAAAATTCGTATCAAATCCACATCCTGCAAGACAAACCCCGAGGTCCAATTTTTTACCACTCTATGCAACTATGACATCTAAATATCTGTCTTCTTTGAAATATTAGGGACACTTATTTCTCTTCCAAAAATATTTTCAAAAAGGAGAAAAGAGCAAGGGTAAGATAATCTTATTATTTTATTCTTATCATTTTATCGCTATTTCTAAAGCTTAAGAGCAACGGGTTAGTAATCTTGATTTGTTATTGAATTTTTTAGGATTGTTGGTCTTAAAGCTTAAATTTCCCGGTGTTCTGAAGTTTTTATATACGAAATGTTGCATATATGTATTAAATAGCATACATTATTTTATTCTAGGTGAAATTTAGGATGTTTCAAAAATTTAAAAATTTAGAGTGATGTAACGATTTCAAAAATTGTTAAATTAAAATTATTTAATTATATCAGTTAAAAATAAATAATTATGATTAAATAATTTTAAAATTCATCATATTACTTTAAATTTTAAAACTTAAATTTGTCACATCGCTGAATTTTGAAATTTGATAAATACTGTAACAAACACCTTTATTTTATGAAATAGTGCCATTTATTCAATATGTTAACCTTTTTTTCTTTTTTTCAGTTCTAGTAGGAAAGGAGGTAGATTCTAAGATTCATTTTAAGAGTAAGGTGGGGAAATTGCAACCAACTAAATTAATTCACCTGAAGCAATGAAAATGTCTAACAGAAAGTTGTTGAAAATAAGTCTCTTAACATTATAAGAAAGCACGTAAATGAATAATTTTAGTATTCAAAAGCATCTTTTACTTCAATTATTAATGGTGGTTCTTGATGTTAATTATATTCGATCTCAATATTATATTTAATAGACTTAATCATTCATCTGCTAACATGATTAAACAATCTAGTCTACCTGCCATCCTGTCAAATAGTGTTACTTAGAAAACAAAAACCAACACCATTCCTAGTACGTAGGAATTAGACATCTGAATTATTAGCCAAGAAAGAAAATGTAAATAACTAAGGTTGATAAGGTTAATGTTATAGAGTTTATATTATTTCCTTTATTAGTATGCAACATTATAAATGAGTGGAGGATGTTATGTTACATTAAAAAATCAAAAGTTATTAAAATATTAAGTTTTACAACTTTAATAATAAGATAATATGTGAATAGAGTTAATAGTGTAAAGTCAATTTAAAGTGATAAGGAATTGAATTTATATTCACTATGGTAATATTAAGTTCTGGGTATCAATAATATTATATGAATTAAAAATTGAATTTAAAATTAAATTTTGAATACAAATCAAAAGTTATTATTAAATATAAAATAATTAAATAAATTTTTAAAATTTATTTAATGAATATATAAAATTTGAAATTTAATTTTAAATCTTATTTTAAATATTTATAACATTTTTATTTAATGGGACATTTTTCTTTTTCTAGTAAAAAGGGGATTTTCAAACGTGATGTTGATAAATTATGTAAATAAATAATATAATTATGGGGATGCGAAGATACCATTTAAACAGTTTAGTACGTGTAGTTGGATTGTTAGGTGGATTTTAGTGCTTGTAAACTAATGTGTTTTCGGAAAGCTTACCACAAACCTTATGATAATTACCTTTTTGTCTCATAGCAGCAAAAAAGTGCGTAAAGACACACAAACACATTTTCGAAAAGCCAATAAAGAAAAAGTGTGATTTGTTTGAATTCAACTTGGAAATTGATCAAATTTTGTTTCTATTTTAATATATACGTTGGTGGTATTTGGGAAATCCAAGAATAAGAACAAAGGGAAAGAGGGTTGTTCTGGTATTCTGGTATTTTGGGTGTTTACGAGAGAAAACATTAGCATGGAAATCGATGTGGGATAAGGCCACGTATTATGCGGCGAAGGAGAGGTATTTTCTTTTAAATTTATAAAATAAAAGCTGCCATTGATTCGTAGGTCAGAAAGTTTGTCTGTTAGTATTTTGGATTTGGAATCAAAGGGAGTCTCATTCAGCAGTGCTCATGAAAACAATTTCAGCTCATCGATGAATTTGTTCCAATCACTACCCTCTTAATGCTCAATGCCATTGCTGGGTTTTCTTTCGTACATACTCACTGTCTTGTTTTTTCTTTTTTTAATTATATAGCAAATAACAAATTATTTTAGAGAGTTGTTAATAAAAAGTGTGTTTCTTGAAGTGGGAAGTTATAGGGTGCACTTGTATATTTTTTTTTTGTATTTTTAAAAAAATTATTTTTGGATTAAAAAAATAAAGAATAAAAAGTAGTTGGTATTGTAAATAATAAATAAGGAATTATTTTATTTAATTATAAAATTGATATCAAAAATAAAAAATAAGTTCAAAAAATAATTAAAAATTATTTTTTATTTTTAATTTACATATTTAAAAAATAATTTTTAAAAATAGATTCTAAAAATAGGTTGTTAAACAAATTTTACTATTTTTAAAAATAAAAAAGAAAGTTGTTTTTAAAAATAAAAAACAAGCTGACTCATAATTTTTTAAATGAAAATTTATGAGTTTTGAAAATAAAAACTTGAATCCTTTTAAAACCAATTCATGCATCTATTTTCATGATTTTTCATAAAAAGATACTTACAACTTTATAAATAGGAATTATTATTTTATAATCGAAAATAATTGATATATGTCTTCTTCTTAAATTCTTACTAAGTTGACTCATTTTGTAAGAATTGAGGAATTGTAGTGTTCTATTATTGATTAGATATTGTAAGTTGAGAGTAGAATTTCTATAAAGTCATTTGCAATTAAGTGAAAAAATTACTATACTAAAGATAGTTTTCTAGAAACACCTAACCTAACAATTTTTTCCTCCATATTTTCTCATTATCTATTTATTTTTCTCTATTTCTAAATATCTTCCTATAATTTTAGGATAGAAATCTTCTCCAAAATAAAATTTAGATTATGAAAAAATTTTCAATGAAGATATCCCTAGAGGAATTTCAGAATATTCAACATACTACATCAGAAAAAGGAGGAATGTAAGTGGAACAAATTCAAGTAAAATGGAAATCTCAGGCAGAATTGGTGTGATGATTTGTTTTTTTAAAGAAATTTCAAGACATAAGTTCAATATTTCAAATTTATTTAAAATTTATATTATTTTATTTATTACAATTTGATAAGTGTTTGATTGTGTGATTCAATTATTACAATGACTTGTGTTTGCATAATTAGTATTGTTTGGAATGAATTTCAATCAATGACTTTGTTGAAGCCTTGTTGGTCTAAAATTGAAATTGATATCTAGATTGTTTGATAACAAGGATGCAACAACAAATTCCATATGAGAAATTAAACCAATGCAATTTCTCCATATTTTCATGTTTAGTTTTTATGTGATTTGCTTTTTTTATTTTTGTTCAAATTTTGATACATACAATCTGTGAAGAGAAATTAAATCTATTTATTATAAAGTTTTTAATGGTTTGTTTTGATATATTTGGTGCAATTTTCATTATCACTAGAAACGACCCTTATAAGGAAAAAGGAGAACAAAAAAAAATAAAGGAATGAAATCCAAACTAATAACAAGTGAAGCTTCTTAAAAGATTTTGGCACAATCTAGTAGAACAAAAAGAAAGAAAAAAAGATGAAGTGAACTTGCAAATGTATGTGCAAGGCGAGATTCTTAAAGAAAAAATGGATTTTATTATCCATACTAAAGGTGCACATTTACATTTACATTTACATTTTCTCTTAATTATTAAAGTAGAGCTTATATAGTGATAGTGATATATATATATATATAAAATTTATTTCATCATCTTATTTATAGTGAAAATAAATTAAATGAATTTTATATTGAATTATGTGATTCAATAATATGCTATACAATTTTTGTGAAGTGTAATTTAGCATATTTATTTAGTTAATTACTAGATCAAAAAGGAAGTAAAGATATGGAATCTTTTTTTTTTTTTGTTTTAGACATTATTTTCATATTTTCAAAGAATTGGCATTACAATTGAATGATGATTAGCATAGTTAATTTCTATTGAGTATCATATAGTTTTATAATATATTTTCATTGTGGATGTGATTATACAATTATGCAAAAGAAGTGATTTGACTCTTCTTCCAAAATGAATTATAAATGTGGTAAGTTTATTGGTATATATAAAAAAAAGGTGAACTAATATTTTTGAGTGAAAGTGTAATGCACTTCATATATTGTATTCTATAATTTACATACTATAAATAAGGAATATTTCTTTTGAAAATAGATATTATAATATTTCTTTTAAAAAAGTAATGCAAATTCATTTTAGCAAGCATCAAAGAGCATGCAAAAGGGTAATGATCTTAAGAACATTTGAATAAAGCATACAAGAGAATGAAAAGTGGATATTTGAACCAAGATTAATGAAGAATGCAAATGAACAAATGAGGGTAAGTACTTTCGAACATGAAAATAAGGTAAGCATTGAGTAACTATCTTCAATGAACATAAGGTAAGATTTTAGTACCTATTTATGGAGATTATGAATGGTAAATACAAATACCTATTGAGTTAAGATAAGGTTAATTACATAACCTATCTTTGAATATATAAATGCCTATTTATTATGATTTGAGATAAGGTAAATTATAGTGTCTATCTTTAAATGTATGAATATATATCTATTTTGAGTTGAATTAAAGTAAACTATAGTGCCGATTTCTAGATCAATGCTAACAAATGCTTTATTAGACACAAATAGGGTGAAAGAGAAAAATCTCTAAAACCATATGAAGTATGGGACTATTACTAATTAATAGAGATAATTTAGTTGAATCCTACTTTATCACATTAATGTCAATTATAAAGATTGAATTTACTAATTGAAAATCTTGTACATGAGATTCAAAAGTAGCTTCAATTAAATTTGCCTCAGAAATATTAATAATAAGGTTACATTTCCTATGCATTAAAATTTAAGGAGTAGTTAGGGTAAATTTTTTCCTATCAAAGTCTTATATCTAGTTAATGCATTGTCATATTTATAATAAGAAACGTTGAACTTTTTATTTTTAATAAATTCATAACTTATATGGGGTGTTAAAGTGGTTGTGGATACCTTTCATGAATCTATCTTTGCACGTGAAAGGCTGCTTCTTGAGAAGTATTTAGTAAAATTCAAAATGTATTTGCTAAGTCAGGATAAATACAAGGGCCATATAAGAAAGTGTTACCATTGCAAAGTCATAAATCATTGCACAATATGAATATATTATCTTTATGATTCATATTCAATCGAAATATTCAAGTCATGATCACCTTTTGAACATTCATTATGCATATATCAAGTAGATCCCTATATCACAATGTTGTGTTATTATTATTAGATAATAAGTGAAGGATTGTTGTAGTTTCTTGTATAATAATAACAAATTATTTTAAAGAGTGTTAATAAAAAATATATCTTTTGAAATGTGAAGATATGATTTTTGAGAGGAACATTTGTGAGTTTTGGCAAAAAAAAAAAAAAACACTTGTGTCTTTTCAAAGCTAATATTTGTATTTATTTACATGAATTTTCATCAAAAAATATTTGCAACTATATAAATAAGAGTTATTATTTTATCTTTTGAAATAATTCAAATGTGTCTTCCTCCAATATTTCTACTAGGTTAATTCTGATTAAAAAATTTGAGAATTGCAATATTCTATTCTTGGTTCGAAATTATATCCTAAAGGTAGATTTTTCATGAAGCCATATGTAACTAAGTAAGGAAATTAGTATATTAAAAATAATTTTCTCAAAGTGCCTCACTTAACAATTTCCTTCCTTTAAATTTTCTCTCCATAAGTATTTTTTCTCCATTTTCTAAATTTCCCCTGACACTTGCATGTATATGCGAATAATAATGCTATATATATTGAAAATAAATTTTGATTACAAATCAAAGGTTGCCAATTAAATATAGAATAGTATGATAAATTTGTAAAACTTAATTTAAAGGATATAAAAATTCACAATCTAATTTAAATCTTACTTTCAATATATATAATATTTTTTATAAGCGAAGCATCTATTGACTAAGAATTTTTACATAAGAGCAAAATGTAAATTTTAGGTTTTTGTATATTTTTTATTTGTGTAAAAATAAATGAGTGATATGTAATATATATATATCTTATAATTAAGAAAAATAATATTTAGTTTGTATAAAAATGAAGAAGTGATATGTCACAAACATACCTTATGGTTAAAAAAAAAAGGTTAAAGTTATGTTACTTAATAAAGGAAGATAACTTCTTTTTTTGAATGTCAAAGCTCTTACATGGGTTTGTTTAATACCATGATTTCATTTTATTTCAAAAGAATTGATTTTAATTCATTTACAAATAAATTCTATCATTTGAAAATTGTATTAAAATTAATGAGTTCAATTCATTTGTAAATGGATTTTTTGTTTTGAAAAGTATTATAAAATGTATGGAATTTAATTAAAAAGTAGATTTTTGAGGGTATCATAATAAATAAAATGTTAGAAAGAGAATAATTTTTTCATATAATATATAATTTAAGTTAAATGAAATGAATTGTAATGAAATCATTACTAAATTTGATAAATTTTATAATAATACAAATATAATTAAAATAAAATTATAAATAAAATAAAAATTTTTTTTACTTAAAATCAAACATCATTTTAAAAATAAATTTTTCTAAAAATAAAATAAAATCTTATTTTTTATTATGTCGAATAAGGGTAACATTGAACATATAGAATACATTTCACTATCTTAATATTTTTATAATTATATTTTAACGAAAGATATTTTTTATCGATATAATGGATCCTTATTGATGGTGAAAATTATAATATGATTGAACGTCACATATTTGCTTAAAAAATTACACGATCTTACGTTTTAATTCTAATTATTAATATAATATTTGGTAGTTTGAATTCATTCTTCTAACCCTCGCAGGATAATATTTTTTTCCCTAACAAGCAATGTGCGTGTCTGTGCATGTAAAGAATTTTTTCCGTTTTATATTTTCAGTTTGAATTTCAAATTTTACGAGTGTATTAAATAATTTATTACAATTTTTTATTTTTTTTTAAATTACAGACTCAAGTGGCTAAGACAACGAAAGGTGGCAGAGAAGTGCTGTAGCGGTAAAATAATTTTAGTTTTGAATTTAATTATCTTGGCTAAGATGTTTGAAGAGTTTAAATTACACGTCGGACTGGGACTTTTGTGGAGGACCACCGAAGGGGGCAGGGTTTTTCTTCGTGTTCACTTGAGAAAAACTAGTGTTTTTACGAAAAAATTGCAATTTTTTCGTAAAACTTGGAAATTTTTATATAAATGTAATAATAATTAATATATAAAATGATTTTTAAATTTATAACTATCTATTTCTTTAAATATTTTAGAGTAGCCTGTTTCCTTAAATTTAAATTTCAAATTTAAACTTACCAAAAACGATAAGGTCCGCAGAATAGTACAGGATATCAATTTCAACTGTCCAGCTTGATAACAAGAAAATAAAAATATTATATATACTGAAAATATAATTTGAAATTGAATTTCAAATAGTTTATATTTATTAAATTAAATTTTATAATTTTATTCTATTATTCTATATTCAATTAACATCATCTGACTTATATTCAAATTTTAATATCAGATTTCTTTTTTTCTTTTACATATGTAGCATTGTTGAAAACAAAATACCTCTGATCATTTTCTTTACTTCTATCAAAATTTCCATCGTTTTCTGCTGTCATTTTGGGTGCATATGGAGTTTTTCTTAGGAAGCAGAAAAATTGTTAACTTATAATTTTTGAGTTTGATTCACTGTCTGGATGCTCTGAAACGAAATCTACATATTAATTATGGATTGAGTTCAACCTTAAGAAAAATCAAATCGCATTTATCCATAACATATAATCTTGGTAAAATTATGATGAAAAATATATGTATTAAAAATGGAATTCAATTTAATTTCAAATTATTTATGTTCATTTATCTAAATTTTATAAATTTATTTCACCAACCAACTTTAATTCTTATTTAAAATTTAATTTCAAATTTTATTTACAATATATATAACACCATTCAACTACGATTAAATCGTTCCTAAACCTTCTTCTCATAATCAATAATTGATATGGTATTATGGGTACAGTCAGAACCTGATAAAATTCACTGTTTTTTAAAGGCCTATTAGTCCACTTTATCTATTTTTATCACAAAAAGATTTAAAATCAAAAGAAGAAAATTCCAAAAATTATTATAAAGTTAAATCCTCTTAAAATGTAAACTGCTGAAAGAAATGTACAAAATAACACTATTGATATGTTTAGAAATAATTATATTCAAGGACCACCACTTCTTTTAGTCATTAATTGTGAGACCAATATTCCTTGTCAAGGAACGGCAGCCAACCTGGCCATTAATTTGCCAATGATAAGCAACCTGATTAATTTTTTTTGGCTCACAATTAGATTGAAATTGCACATTGGTGGGCTATGCCCTGATTAAGGCCGACCTATATTGCCTCCCTATTCCCTACAATAATTCAAAGACTTTGGGTTCCACTTTCAGTTTAATGCCAACTTGGGCTTTCAGTCCCATTCCTCGTCTTGCTGTCATCACTGAACAAAATCCACCTCAAATAGCCTGTATCTTAAGTAGTTGAGTCTTTGCAGTTTGCAACGTTCTTGGAAAACAATTTTAATTTTTTGGACAACTATTAGTTCGATTTTTTAAAAAAAAAAAATTTCCATAATGGTCTTTTGGCCTCCTTTAAAAACTTAACTTTTTATTACATTTTGAATTCAATTCCAATTTTTTATATACATGTGTCTGATAGATTAACTTGCTTGTCTAATATAATTGGTGCATCATATATAGATAGCAAGTATAGTATCATCAATTTATTTTGTATAATTCTAAGTGATTATATATAATTCAATAATAAAAGGATTAAACAATTTTACAAATATATTAATTTCCAACCTCCTTGGTATTAGCATAGAAAAAAAGTAATTAAAAATAAAACTTCACTTTCTAAAAAGTTGAATGTTCTCCTCATTAAATTATTTTTAACACATTGAAATTTATATTTTTTACTTTAATTTATTTATTTTAAAATATAAAAAAATATATCTAACAATAAAAATATCTAACCTCGTTGGAATTCTCCAAAAAATTAGTTAGTAGAAAAAAAGAAATTGCAAATGTCAAGTATTTAGTAGCCACCATTATCCTTTTATAGTTTCAAGAAAATAAAGAATCCATTAAATATTTTAAAGAAATACAATAATCAATATTTATACTAATAACTGAGGCATTAACAAGATGATTTTAATGATATATAAAAATATTTTCTTTAAATATTTTTTCCTTTATATATAGATAATTGTTAGAAAATAAGGAGTTTTGCTTATATATAAATGATCCATGGGACCTTTTATTTATAGGTATATAACCATAATGATAGGTTACAAAATCAAGAATTATAATGATTGGTTACAAAGTCAAAAGTCATAATGATTCAATGAATTTAGGAGTTGAGAAACTAAATGGACATCTATAATGATAAATAATAATGGATTCATAACACTCCCTCTTGGATGCCTATTGTACAAGAAATATGCCTCATTAAAACCTTACTAGGGAAAATCTAGTGGAACCAAGCCTTAGTGAAGGAAAAAGAGTACACCGCTCCTTGTACACTCCTCCTGTTCATAACATCATTAAAGATCTCTAAGTTGACACATTCCAATTTTGTATATTAATCTTTCAAATGTTGAGACAAGTAATGCCTTAGTAAATAGGTTTGCTAAGTTATCATTTAAATAAGTTTGTTGAATATCAATATTACCTTTCTTTTGAAGATAATGAGTGAAAAAGAATTTTGGTGAATTGTGCTTCATTCGATCTCTTTTGATATATTCTTCCTTTGATTAAGTTACACATGCAGTATTGTCTTCAAAAAGTATAGTTAGAGGTCTTTTGCAAGAGGATATTCCACACATCTCTTAAATATATTGAATCATAAACCTCAATCAAACACATTCTCGACTTGCTTCATGAATTGTTATAATTTCTGCATGATTGGCAAAGGTTTTAATAAGTGTTTGTTTGGCGGAACACCATGAAACAACTGTATTACCACTCATAAATAAATAACTTATTTGTGATTAAGCTTTATGTGGATAAATTTTTTTTTATCATCTGTATAACATATGAGCTCTGATCTAGATCCATTTGAATATAATAAACCTATATTAATAGTACTTTGGATGTATTAAAAAGACATATTTAATTTTATTCCAATGTCTTCAAGTTAGAGAAGAACTAAACAAGCTAATAGCAAAAGCTATATCAAGTCTTATATTGTTAGTAAGATACATTAGTGCACTAATAACACTAAGATATGGTATTTTAGGACCAAGAACTTTTTCATTATCATCTCGAGATCAAAAGATATTCTTTTTCACTTCAAGTAACCGAATAACCATTGGGGTACTCAATGGATGTGCTTTATACATATAAATCTTTTAAAGACATTTTGGGTACAAGTTGATTGATGTATAAAAATTCTATTTTTCAAATGCTCGATTTATAAGCCAAGGCATAACTTTGTTTTTTCAAGATCTTTTATTTCAAATTCTTTCTTTAAACATTCAATTGATTTTTCAATCTTTTCAAGAGTTCCAATAATATTTAAATCATCAACATATATAATAATAATCGCAAATCCAGAATTTATTTGCTTTATAAAAACACATGGACATATTTGGTCATTCTTATACCCTTCCTTTAATATGTATTCACTAAAATGATTATACCACATTTATCCAGGTTGCTTTAGTCTATGCAAAGATTTTTGTAACTTAATTGAATAAAGTTCCCAAGGCTTTGAATTATATGGTTCAAGTATCTTAAATCTTTCTAGGATTCTCATGTGGACATCATGATCAAGTGAACTATATAAATAGGCTATAACAACATCCATAAGATGTATATCAAGTTTTTCATATATTACCAGACTAATAAGATAACGAAATGTGATTGCATTTACCACAGGAGAATAAGTGAACTCATAATTAATTCTAAGTCTCTATGTAAAACTTTAGGTGGCAAGCCCGTGCTTTATATCTTATAACTTCATTTTCTCATTTCATTTACACAAAAATACCCATTTATACCCAATAGGTATTATACCTTCAAGTGTTTGGACTACAGGTCAAAAAACTTCACATTTTGCAAGTGAATTCAATTTTGCTTGAATTACGTCTTTTCATTTTAGCCAATCATATCTATGTTGGCACTTATCAATAGATCTAGGTTTATGATCCTCATCATCATTCATAACATTAATTGCTATATTATATGCAAAAATATTGTTGATAACTATTTCTTTGCAATTCAATTTTTTCTCCGTTAAGACATAACTTATGGAAATCTCCTCATTTTCATCATTTTTAGGCACCTTAACTTATTTCAAAGTTATATTATTTGTTATTTCTTTAGAATCTTTAGGAGTATCTATTTCCTTAATGAGCTTATCTTGAATAATTGCTCCCTTCCTTTTGCAGAAATTTTTATCTTTTGAACTAATTGATCTACCATACTCTTAGCATTTCTTAGACTTATTAGCTTTTTTATTGACGGATTGTCCTTTAGAGATATCAATCCTTACAAGAGCATTAACAACTAGTATATATAATTCAATCACTTTCTTTAGGTCAATAAATGCATTTGGCAATTAATTCGCTATACTTTATAAGTGAATTATCTTTTGAATTTCAAGTTCACATTACTTTGTTTGAGGGTCAATATGTTGTAAAGTGTTCCACGAATTTTTTTACCACCTGTTTATCCTTTTTTCCCCTAATGTTGGGAAAAAAAATTCATCAAAATGACAGTTAGCAAAATGTGCTATAAATAAGTCCCCTATCATTAGCTTAAGATATTTTATAATAGAAGGGAATTATACCCAACATATATTCTCAATCTCCTTTGAGGTCTTATCTTAATATATTGTAGTGGAGCTATTGAAACATATATCGCATATCCAAAAATTTTAAGATGGGAAATATTTGGCTCCTGATCATAAGCTAATTGTAAAGATGAGTATTTATGATAATTAGTTAGTTTGATGCGCATGAGTCTTGTTGCATGTAAAATTGCATGTCCCTAAGCAGAAATAGGAAATTTTATTTTCATAAACATAGGTTTAGCTATTAATTGAATTCGTTTAATAAATGATTCTGTTAAGTCATTTTGTATATGAATATGAGTTATAAGATATTCAACATTTATTCTTATTAACATGCAACAATCGTAAAAAGCCTAAAAAGAGAATTCACCAATATTATCAAGATGAATAGACTTGATAAGGTAATCTAGAAATTATGTTCTTAATCAAATAATTTGAGCAAATAATCTTACAAATGCTAGGTTATGAGTTGATAGCAAACATATATGAAACCATCTCATGGATGTGTCTATTAATACCATAAAATATCTGAATGGTCCACATGGTGGGTGAATAAGCCCATATATATCACCTTGTATATGTTCTAGAAATGTTAGAAATATAGTTCTAACTTTAATTGGTGATGGCTTAATAATTAATTATACCAATAAAACATGCAATGCATGAAAATTCTTTAGTGATAAGGGATGCTCGAACCATTCATGTCAAATAGTAAATATTTTTTAACCAATAAACTTTTATATTTAAGATAATATTTACCTTTTATTTATTTTGAAGGTCAAACTTCTCTTAACATCATCCATACAAAACAAATTTATCTTAAAAATAAGTATGCATATACTTCACATATAAACATAATTAATTTTATAATACTCACTTATACACAAAAAGAGTTATTTTTATGCTAAAAAAATTAGCATTTCACACAAAATCAAACTATTCTTGTGTCATTCCTTAGTAACTAAATATAATCACCTAAAGCATATCATGTTTGTAAATTTTTATTTTTATTTATCAAACACAATATATTAAAATGATAAGATGATGCAACAAGTCTAATGAATCCAAGAATTGACCTAAGTCCCGAATCATCATGTTTTTAATTATGAAATAATATGTTTTTAAAATAGGAACTATCATGCGTCTTGCATATGAATTATCTTATTTATTTAACATGAATCATTTTGTCTTTTACATATGAATCATCACATCTAGAGCACATGAATTATCATGTCTTTTGTATGTGAACCATTATGTCTCCTGTAATATAATTAATTATCATATCATTTGCACATAAATGTGTCTTTTGATTATAAACCATTATATCTGATGCATGAATCATCATGTCTATTAAACATGAACTATCATGTTTCCTAATTATAATTATTGTGCCTTTTGCACATGAATGATTATGTCCATTAAATATGAATCATTGTGCCCCTTGGACATGTAATATTATATCTATTAAATATGAATCATCATGTCTTTCTAATATAAATTCCCATTAAATGTGAAATAATATGCTTTTTGGATATGAAGCAATATATCTTTTAGATACAAACCATCATATTTCTTGGATGTAAACCAACATACATTTTGATATAAACTAACATGCAATATAAATTAACATATCTTTTCATTCAATATGACTCTTGAAAATGTAAGAATTTAACAATGCATATATTTCTAATCTATAAGTTTTATTTTAAAAATAATAGGTCATATCTAAATTATTTCATCGCATCTAGTAAACTATTTTTCAAATGGTGATTAACTAGATTTCATAAATATTCATATTATATATCTTATGCTTTATGTAAAATATATTTTATTTGATATCATCAAATTATATATAAAATAATACATAAAAATATCAAAATCAATCCATATAATAAATATTTTAAAAATTAAAGAAATAATGAAATATGCACCTATACATTCAAGGAGAATAATCATTTTTTTTATGGTCGTACCCTTCTTTCAAATTATTCTAGAGTATAAGTAGATCCGTCACTACAAGGTATTTAGATTTTAATCGCTTATAGAGATGATGATGTAGGAAAATATCACTTTAGCACAATTTTGCATTGGTTCATTATTTCCTACTTCGATGGCATTTCCAAGACCCATAGCATTAAGATGAATTTTATCATCTAATATCCAAGGTAAATAGTTTTTGCTTAAAATATTAAAGGTTGTAAACTCAAGTTTTGTAAAATTTGACATGATGATAGGATTGAAAAATAAAAAATGTAACTTTTAAGAGGGAATGATCTTACTAATATAACTGCTTTCTTATGAATAAGCTCGAATAATCACGAGCAACTTATGTTGATAATGTGTTAGAAAATAAGGAGATTTTACAAGAAAGAACTAGTAAATAAATGAGTAAGAGAAAGATGGCATATAGAGAAGATGTGATAAACTTATTCAATTTTTGCTTATACATAAATGACTTATGGAACCTTCCATTCATAGGCATACAACCATAATGATAGGTTACAAAGTCAAGAGTCATAACGATTCAATGGATTTAGGAGTTGAAAAACCAAATGGACATCCACAATGATGAATAATAATAGATCCATAACAATAATAATTTTTTATTAGAAAATTAATAATTAGTTACATTTGTTTACTTTAAACATTCTTGAAAAAGCAAAACAAGATTTTACAGATCAAATGCTTATGCTTAAGAATTAGCAAATATTATCATTTATTGTTATCTTCTAGTTCCAACGAAATCTTATGGAATAGCATCAATTTAAAAATCAACTTTTAATGTTTCTATTTAACATTTTCAATGAGTTATCTTTTAGATGCGTTCTCTATCACTTTTTTTTAGTTTTTTTTAATTTATTAATTAATTGTATTTTTTTTATATTGGCAATTTTTTTATTAATCATAATCAATTGAAAATAAGAACCAATTTATTTATGGCAAGGAGAAATATGAATTACAATATTATAATAAATGGAAAATATTTCTTACCTCACAATAAATGAAATAAGTTTAATTAGGGTTTGTGATGGGTTAAATTGAGTTGAGTTAGTTTTGACTCAAGCTTGACTCAAGCTTGACTCACTTTAAATTTATCCAGTCCATAACTTGACTTAAGCTCAATTTAAGCTAATTTTATTTAGTGTAAGCTCAAATTGAATTAAGCTCACAAGCAGTTGAATTTGACTCATTAGTTTAAATTAATTTTAATAATAGAATACTTTATTAATAATTTAATAGTTTAAAATATTTACAAAAGTAAATATTTTTAGCAATTTAACAATATAAAATAAAAAATTGTAAATGATTAAATTTAGTATTATTATACTATTACTTATATATTATAATAATATTTAATGTAATATAAATGATAATTTGTCTTAAAATATAAAATTATTATATGATCATCACTAGATTTTAAATATTGAATTGATTTAAACTTTTCAATTCTTTTCTTAATATTTATAACTTTATTAATTTATCTGTAAATAATCATATATCTTATTTAGAAATCTCTATATTATATATTAGTCATGATATTTCTTGACTTATATTATGATAAGTATCATTCTAATAATTTAGCATATGCCTATTTATCATTTTTTAATAAAAAGTTAACTTATCATTTTTTCTCCATTTAAAAGATAACTTACAAAATAAAAAAGATATTCTTACATTTATTAATTACTAATAATAAATAATAAATATAAAATTATTGATTACTTCTTTTATTTATCCTTCTAGTATTAAATTAATTCTCAATAAAAATTTAAATTTGAATATTTATTTATCACTAGAATTCACAACTATCAATTTATTTCATTTTTCATAAAAATCTTTTTAAATTACATTTATGTTTTGCTTCTTTTCTCTCTATCTTCACTCATTTTAAAACTATTATTTTATTTAAGATAAAAGTTTTTATCTTCATCTTCAATATCTCCTACTACTTTTGGCCCTTTTGTAGTTACTCACTTGATCAAAAGTTTCTATCATGTAAACTTTTTTCTATGTTTTCTTTAATTCTTTTTTTATACTATTGTCATTGTAGTTTGATTGCCCCTTTTTGTTATAAGGAATTTATTTTATTAGATTTTTCTATTTAAAAAACTTATAACCTAATCGATTTTCATTAACTTAATAAACTTTTGATATACAAAACTGCAAAAAGCATATATTTTTTATATGATTTATTTCATTAGGTAAATTTTTTACTATTTTATATTATTTAATAAGAAAAATATAATTTTGGATAAAATTATGAAAGAAAGGGAACTGTTATATAAATACATGAACTATTACTTATTAAATTTATAAATTTGCAGTTAACAATATATATAAATAGGTTATTTTTTTATTACCTTAGATTTATATGAAAATATTGAGATTAACAAATGTAATATTTTTTATCTTAAAATTTAAAAGTCATTTTACCTTTATATTTATTTGATTTTATTTAAAAAAAATTTATTTTTTATTTTTATTTAATTTGATTAAAAATTTCTTTATCCTTATCTTCATTTCATTTTATATCTAATTTAAAATTTATAAATTTTTATCTATGATGCACTTTTTTATCTTCATTTAGTAAAATCACCTTTTGCTTCCTTAAATAAATAAACAATCTGATTTGCACTTATCAGAAAAACTTGAATTCAGTATTAAATTATATCAATTACTAAATAACTTATCTTCATTTGATAGATTCTCATTATGATAACTATAAATCTATTTTTTTATTTCATAATCTAATTAATCATTTCTTTTTTTGTATTATATTTCTAAATAATTATATTTTTCTTTCACCTTTTTTTCCCTTTGTGTCTTTAACATATTTTTCTTAAAATTCAATAAAAGGAAGATTAATTCTTTTTCTAAAAATTTGTTACCTATTGCATAATTTTTATTTGTTTAGTATTTTACATTTGTAATTATATTCCAAAAAATGAATGTTATTATAATTTGTGATTATAATATTACTATTTTATTAAAATGCATCTTTTAGAAAATAATAAATATAAGTTCATTATTAGTGTTTTCTTGCTAAAAGAATTCCTTTTTTTCATGTAAATTAAAAAATATAAAATATTTGATCTTAAAATATTAGATTTTAGTGAACATGTATATTGTAATTTGTGAATTTTAATAAGTTATTTACAATATAAAACTATTATTTTCAAAATTTTATTTTATAATGTAACATGAAAAATATATTACCATTATAAAAATATACCATTATCATAAATTATATTATTAAATATTAACATTAATGATAATAATTATCTTAAAAAATGATATTTAATTAATATGACAGCTAAATTCAAAATTAATTTTTTTAATAAAATAAATTTAAAATTAATTATTTACTTGAATGTTAAGTAAAATAAGTGGAGATGACTTTTTTCCTCCTTTAAATTTTTTAATTTTTATTTTATTAGATACTTTCTCATCAAATATCTTAAAACCTGAAAGATAACTTTTTTTTTATAGAATTGTTGGTTATATACTATTCAATTTTTTATCTAATTCTCTTTATAAATAATTAATATATAATTATAATATTATATTATTAAAATGAATATTCATATTTAATATAAAATTATTACTTCCAAAAGTTTATTTTATGTTATAATATGATAAATAAAAAATATATTATTATTACAAAAAATATATTCTTATTGTAAATTATATTATTAAATATTAATAATAATTATATAAAAATAATATTTAATTAATATGATATTTAAATTTAAAATCAATTGCTTACTTAAATATTGAGTAAAATTAGTGAAAAGATGATTTTTTTTCCTTAGAGTTGCTAGCGATTTATTAATTAAATTTTCATCTAATCCTCTTTATAAATAATTAATATATAATTATAATATTAAATTATTAAAATAAATATTTATTTTTGTAACACAAGGTGACTATCTAAATTTTTTATAGTTTAAAATTTTGATTTATAAATTTTCAAAATTAGTGAGTATAAAATAATCCCAAAGTCAAAGATGACATTTTATAGTTTTTTTAAAATCTATCTATTTATTAATTACTAATTATCAATTGTCAATTATCTTACTAATAATACAAGCTTTCTTGGTCATCTACTCTTTTCTTTTTTTTCAAGTGTCAACCTCTCAACAATTTTTTTCCTTCAAAAATTATCTTTTCTTCTTTCCAACTATGTCTTTATTATAAATTTCTTTTACATTAATTTTTGTTTCCTTTTTATGAATATTTTTATTTTATATTTATTTTTTAATGATTACATATATATTATATTTTTAATAAAAATAAAATCAAAATTATTTATTTATTTAAAATCCCACTCCTTATCTATCATGTATCATCTATCATCCTACTTATAATAAGAGATTTTTTTTAAATGATTTTTTATACTCATGCCAATCTAATGGGAGATTTTTTTTCTTTAAAATTTCTCATTTTTCTCTTTCCAATAACACTTTTTTTATGACTACATTTTTCTTATTATATTTTGCTATCCTTTTGAAATTTTTTCGAACTATATTATCCTACTTATAATAGAAGATTTTTTTGTTGCTTCATACATGTCAATCTTATATGAAATTTTTTACTCTAAAATTTCTTATTGTTCTTTTTCTCTTTCTAATAATACCTTTTCTATGACTATCCTTTTTTTATTATATTTTGCTACTCTTTTATAATTTTTTTTTATGTTTCTGCCTTAACTTTAAATGCAGATCCATCAATCGATATATTTTATTTCTCTCATTTTATATGTTTATTGTTATTTTTAAAATTTATATTATTTTTAATTATAATGTCACTCTACATATAACACTCTTTTTATGTACTTAATTGCATATTTATTTTATCATTTCTTTTTCAACTTTTATGTTATTTTATAATTCATGCATTACCTTTTTCCTTTTTCATTTTTCTCAGTAATGGTAAAAGTGTCATCCATTTAAATAAGTTAACTCTTCCAGTTGATTGTATTAATATATTACATATTCTATTTTTAACTCTTAATTATTACTTAACAATTTACACAATGTTTTTCCTTTTTTATTTACAACATTGTATGTTTTTGTTCTTTATTAATTTTAACTAATATTATTTATAACTTAAGCATATAGATCACAAATTATTATTATTATTATTATTATTATTATTATTATTATTATTATTATTATTATTCTACCTTGAACATGTGTCCTTATGCTTTCATTTCCCACCAAAAAAATGGCAACCCATTTGTTGAAAAAAAATCTATTTTAAAAGTGTTTACACTTAGTATTTTTTTGCAATTCAATTTTGCATTTACTCCTACCAATTGTATTAATATTTATTGATTTGGTTATATATTTGATTATAGAATAGCGAGGTCCTATTTTTGGTATTAATAGAAGTAGTAATTCACTTAACGCATATATATAAAATTCTGAGTTCCAACCTATATATAAAAGAAAGTAAAATCTCTAAAATAACATTGAGTACCACTTAAGGAATTTGTTAATAGAAGCATAAATTTAAATAATTTACACCACATCTACATCATTAATTTCAATAAAATTTAATGGTTAATATTAATTCATTTTAGACAAAATTTATACTTCACATAATTTATTTCCCCTCTCAATAAATGTATTAAATAAAAATATATAAATAATTAATATACTGAAAATATTTATAAAAGTAATATTTATATGGTTAGTATTTTCTGATGGATTTTTCTGTTAAAAATAATTTTTATGAGTATTTTCTCGACAAACTTTTTGCGTTGGAAACTCGATAGAAAATATAATTTTTCATCGAGAATCTTTAAATTCCAACGATGTTTCTTTATTGAAAACCATGAAAATTGTAGCAATGTTTACCGGGGCAACTTTTTTTCATAAAGCAAATATTTCTTCTATAAATTGTAACTGGTAGTTTAAAATTATGGTCGTATTTTATCATATAAAATCTTTTTATAGAAATAGGAATTCATTAAAAGCATATATATATATATATATATATATATATATATATCAATATTATTTGTTGTCTTTCATCGCTAATTGAAAGTAACCTTAATAGATGGAGAATAAAACAAATTGTGAAAGGTTTCTATTTATTTTGTTTTTTATTTCCCTTTGTTATACCTCTTTTTAGGTTGAAAATTTTTATTTACTTATAGATTCAAATTTTGAAGAACTCATAAAGAAAATTATACTTTACAATAAAAATCAGTTAATTTTGCTTACCTCTATTTTATAAAAAGTAATGTATATGATAAAATTTTATAATTCATAAATCCAATGGTATAATTATAAAATAAATATGATAAACTAGATTTCAATATTTTTATAATACGAATTTTAATTAATATATATATATAAACCTTCAATATAAATAAAAGTAAATTTTTAACCCGTGCACACATAGTCTAATAATCTAGTTACAAATAAAAAGTGAATCTTATCTAATTATTTAATTTATAAAAGTTAAATCAATAGATTATTTGAAAGAATGAAACTTGAAGTTAAAATTATTTACTTAATTATTTAACTTATAAAAATAAAATTAATAAGTTATTTGAAAGAATAAAACTTGAATTAAAAATTATTTACTTAATTACTTAACTTATATAAATAAAATTAATAAATTATTTAATAAATTTTGGCTTTTTAAGTTTCACTCCTCTAACAAATTAACAAATTAAGAATTATCAACAATTGTTAACTTAATTTTATATATTTTACTTAAAATAATATTTGAAATATTTTTAAAATTATTGATATAATATATTACTAATAAATATATATTATTTTATATTTTAGAATATAATATTATCATATAATTTTTTAAAATATAATAATATATTATAATATATATATTTATGCATATATATTTTTAATTTATATATTTATATATTTATATATTAAGTTAGCACATGATTAATTAGTTTCACATTTAAAATACAAGTTAGATAATTTGATTCATGTATTACTCCTTTATCTCATGAGTTTAACTTATTGAGTCATAAGTTATGAGTTGCTTTACCCATCAAATTTCCCAATTATAAAAGATTAATGAAGGCCGTGAACATGCAATGCCCCAACAAAATCTCAATCAATTACATTTTTTAATTAAAAATAAGTATCATTAACATATTTTCTTATATTAAATAATTATTAATTAAATTAAAGTTATTATATAAATCACTGTCAATTTTTAAAAGATATATAAATAATTAATGGATTTTATATTCTAGTATAATATATATTTTATTATTTGAGTGATATACTTTCATAGGTATGAAAGTAATTAACGTATGAAACTATTTTTTGGATGCTATGGAGAGGCAAAGCCTTGTTTGTCATTCTCAGGTTTTAGCCCCTCAATTTTTTTTTCAAATATAAATATTTTTAATTTTTTTCCAAAAAATATATCTACCCAGTCACCCAAAAATATATAAAGATTTTATATAAAATTTTAGCAATTTACATTCTTGCAACCCTAATAATTTTATTAGTTTCACCCCTGACTCTGACTCTGTGGTATAAAATATTTCATAATTTCTTCTAAAAAATTTTCATGTATTAACCTATGTATTTGATGAATGATCCTTTTTTTTTTTAACTTTTTCATATAAAATATTTTCTTTTTCATTTAATGTATGAACTTTTTAATTATCTATGGAATAATGCTTTTACAAACTCTAGAGTTATAAAATATTTCATATATTTTTACACAAATTTATATGTCAATTTTTATGCAAGAAATAATACATACTTTAGACTAAAATTAAAGAAATAAATATTAATTAAGATTATTACATTAAATAAAAAAGCATCATAAATTTATAAATAAAGAATTATTGCTAACATATGAGGAAAACAAACGCAATTGATTAAAAATCTCCTTCATTGATCTTTTATATTTTATAATCGATGGGTAATTAGACTTATTTTGTTAATATATTTATAATATTACTTAATCATTTTATTATTGAATTATATATAATTTGATGCTACTAAACTTGCTTTGCTATCTAATGCATCAACTATATTAAACAAACAAGTTAATCTACTAGGCACATGAATATAAGAATTTGGAAATGATTGAGATTTTGTAGGAGCATTGCATGTTCATAGAAAAGTTGTGCACGCTCAACTTAGAAAAATATAGAATTTGAATTTTTTCTTTTGACTTGATAAATTTGTTAGACTTTTTTCTGATGGTCCGATTAATAATTAAACCGGAATAAAAAGAAATAATCTAGTCCAATTCAATTATATTAATTTATTTTTAATAATATAATTATATATTAAAAAATAATTATATCTAATTATTTTTAATAAAAAAATTAATTTAATATAATTAAATATTTTACATATTTAAATATCATATTATCTCTTTAAATATATATTTTTATTTAAATTATCAAGCTAAACCATAAGGTCATGCATTAAATAAATCGAGTCAAATTAGGCTGAGCTCAAGCCATAAATTTCATATAATTTGCCCTAATAGACTCAACTTTGCCCGACTTATGTACATCTCTAGTTTATAACATCTATTGATCTTTTATATTTTATAATCAAGAAATCTGATGGGTAATTAGACTTATTTCATTTATTGTATATTATAGAGTGAGACATTTTTTTTATTTATTATAATATTGTAATTGTAATTCTCCTTACTATTAAAAAAATGGTTCTTATTTCCTATTGATTATGATTCACAAAAAAATTCATGTTCTACATATAAAGTTAAAAAAAATTAAAGAAAATATTTTTATATATCATTAAAATCATCTTGTTAATGCATCAATCATTAATAGAAGCAATATTAATTGTTAACTTTTTTTTGAAATATTTAATAAATTTTTTATTTTCTTGAAACTATAAAAAGGATAATGGTGACTATTAAATGCTTTTTTTCATTGGCTAATTTTTCAAGGAACTCCAATGAAGTTGGATATTTTTATTATTAAATTACTTTTTATCAAATTTCAAAGTAAATGAGTCAAAATAAAAAAAATACAAATCTTAATAAATTAAAAGAATCTAATGAAGAAAATACCTAAGTTTTTAGAAAGTGAAACTTCATATAAAATTACCTCTTTTTCTACATTAATTCTAAGGAGGTTGGAAATTGATATATTTATAACATTACTTAATCCTCTTATTATTGAATTGTATATAATGACTTAGAATTATACAAAAAATTTGATGGCACTAAACTTGGTATTTATATATAATACACCACTTATATTAGACAAACAAGTTAATCTACCTAACACACAAATTTAAGAATTTGGAATTGAATGAGATTTTGTAGGAGTATTGCATGTTTATAGCCTTCATTGATCTCTTATATTTTATAATCAACAAATTTGATGAATAATTGGACTTATTTTATTTGTTGTGGGTGAGACATATTTTTTATTTATTATAATAATGTAATTGTAATTATAATTCTCCTTACTATAAAAAAAATCGTTCTTATTTCTCATTGCTTATGATTCAAAAAAAAAAAATTGCCTATGTGCAAAGGAGAAAATACAATTGATTAATAAATCCTAAAAAAATGATAGAAAACTTGTCTAAAAGGTAACTTATTAGAAATGTTAAATATGAAAGTTAAAAGTCAATTTTTACATTAATGGTATCCTATAAGATTTCCTTGGAACTAGAAAATAGTAATAAATGATGATATATGCTAATTCTTAAGTATAGGCATTCGATTCACGAAATCCTTCTCACATTCTTAAAAATATTTTTAAAAGAATGTAAAAATTTAAACTAAAATTTTTTTATGTTTAGTTCAAATTTTAGAAAAATATTTTTAGGAATATTCTCTCAAAATATTCTAATAGGAGAGATAGATATCCTATATTTTCATAATATAAGAGTATTTAATTGATATAAATAAATTATTTTACCCACCCTTCCAATAAAACATTACTATTATTATCATCCTATTTCATCATCACCATTTAATACCATTGACCACCATTAACTAGCACTCACTGAGATTAACCATTGCCTACCATCACCTATTTACTACTGATGACCATCATTTACCACCATCTATCAATGATAACTACCATAAGTCATTATCATTTTCTAGTGATCATAATTAGTCATCATCCACTAGTAGTGAATATTGTTTATCATTATCTACTGCCAATGGCTATCATCAATCACCATTCATTGCTAATGACCATTATTAGTAATCATTACCCATTGTCGTTAATCATCATCCACCACTACCCATTCTTAGTTACCCCTAATAGGCATCGCTTATGTCTAATGACTACCACTAACTACCATTTATTTTCAATGACCACTGTCATCAACTAACTATCTTTAAGCATCACTTACTATCATTAATCACTTAATTTTTAATTTGGACATTTTTTGTAATCTAACAATTTTTAAAAATATTCAAAATAATTAAAATATAATATCATAATATTCTTAGGAATATTTCTAATTAAACTAAATATAATAATATCACATTCTTAAGATTCCTAAGAACAAAATTTCTAGGAATCATATTCTCAAAAATATAAGGATTCTCTAGAATGTGTGATTCTACAAACTAAACGTTACCTAAAAAGTTGTTTGGCTCGTTGAAGTACCATGGGAAATGTCACTTCCTAAGAAGTAGGAATTCTTTAATTCATTTGGTTAAATCACTAACTATCAAAATGGAAGAAGTGGAACTCTTCAGGAAGTTATATTTCCCACAAACTCACACCCTTTAATGTATAATATTTTATCTATATTATTTCCTTATATTTTATGTCTCTTAGTGTATTACATATGCTTAATTTTGTGGAATTAGGCTTATTATGTGATTAGGTGTTAGTTTTTTGATGTTTTGAGATTATTTATTTAATGTTAGATTTTTAGACTATTTCAATTTTTCAGTTATAACTTGAGTTTTAAATGTCCAAATCAGGTGATCCTTATATTGTTGGAAAGCTATAGGAAGCTCTAAAACTTTCATGTTTTAGCCTTAATCTAGTTCAAATATTTGGAAGGTAAAAAATGGCCTTTCCATTCAAACTGAATTAGTCTTAATTTTTAGGTCATATCTAAAGTTTTAGAGGTATAATTAAGGTTAAATTAGTACCTAAAGTTGCTTAAGACACGACCTAATAATTTTCATGTTTAAGGTTTGTAAAACTACGTAATTTTAAGGGTTTTATAATGGTTAAAATTTAGACCTATAATATTTTATTGCAATAACTCTTATAGTATATTCTTGTGTAATTTAGGGTTTTAGCTTTTAAAATTAGTGAGACTTTATTCTTTCTAATCCTAGGAGGCATGTTAACTTGATCTATTATGTTTTATAGCATAGGAAATCAAATTATAGAGTTAGTGCCTCTAAAGATAAGAACACATATTTTGGATAGCTTTTTTTTCTTTTCCAAATTTCTTTCTTTCATCTATGGAAGACTAATTTTTGGATTGACACAAGGAATTTGAGACTCATCTTAGTTTAATTATAAGATCTTAAGTTGTAATATTAATTATTATTAATTAATTTTTTTCTTTAATTATTTTATTTAATTTTCTAGAATTGCATAAATTAAATATAGATTTGGTATAATTTGTATTCAATATTATCATTGCAAGGGTTTTGAATGATTCTAAGCTAAAAAATTAATTATAATTATTAAATATATTATAATTTATGATTAATCCATCAAAGAATTTTTAATTTTCGTAGATCAATTGTATTGCTCAATTATTTTCTTATGTTGATTTTGTATTTTAATTTTAATTTTACATTCTATTTAATTTCAAATTAAAATCTTTCAATTTAGTTCTATTTATAATCTTGTATCTTGTTTGCAGACTATTTGCTTAATTGCTTAAGTATGCATGATTAATTTTCACTTCTATTAAGTAGATCAAATGTGAAAGAGTATATTAAATGGATTACTAGGGGTTCGACTTATTTTATTATCTTATAATAATTTTTTTATAAAATTCATAATTTCTAATTTTGATTAGATTTAACAACCATCATTTTTTTGGTACCATTGTCGGGAATCTATTTTAATTCATTCCTTTTCATCATTTAAAAGTTTTGATTTGTATAATTGTTCAAGTATTCTAGTCAATTATGCATTTGTTAGTGTTTTTTGTATCTTACAATATTTATCATTTTTTTATTTTTTTGCATTCTTTAACTTTTGCATATTTATCCATTTCAATTTGTTTTTTCCTATCATATATCACTTCATTTAACACTTTACTAGAAGTTCTTGACTCATCTAAATAAGTTGCATGCATACTACCTACCTCTTAAAACTGGTCTTAAGATGGTTAACTCCAATTGAGTTGAAAATTTATGTGATGATGGAATTTTTTTTTCTCATCAAGTATCCCCCCACTTTTTGGCTAAATTTCATTATTTAGACCACTTTTTTATTTTTTTAAATATTTTTATTGTATTTTTTAGGTTTTACATGGTTATGGCTTTTATTATGTGGTGGTTCCATAATTTTTAAAAATGTATAGATAGCTTAGTTAGATATGTTTTAAGTGATTTTGTATAGTACATTAGTATTATAGTGTTTTTATTTTCTTATAATGCATGATTAGGTAATCTACTAAAGAATTATTTAATTTTAAACCCTGAAATAGATATAACTTTTCATTTGCTTCATAGGGTTAGAAATATATGTAGTTGTAGCATCCCTATTCCCTTTCCTAATCTTCTTGATAATTTAGATAATATAGCTAACAATAGGACACTTAAGCAATTATTTGCCTTTAATGTCACTTACCAACATATAGGAATCTAATATCTTGATCTTGATGTTAATCTTTAGCTTAAATTTGGACTAATTCATTTGCTTCTTAGATTTTATGATTTTACAAGTGAGGACCCTTATGAGCATTTGAAGGAATTTCATATAGTTTATTCAACCATGGAACCTCATAACATCTTAGGAGACCATATCAAATTAAAGGCATTCCCATTTTTACTTGCTAATGTAACTAAAGATTGAAGTTATTATTTTCAACTAGGTTCTATCACTAGCTAGAATGATATAAATAGGTTATTCTTAAAGAAAGTTTTCCTTGCCTTAAGAGCTATTGTAATTAACAAAGATATATATGGCATAAAGTAGATGGTTAGTGAGATATTATATAAGTACTGGGAGAGATTTAAAAAATTGTGATTTAGTTATCCACACCACTAAATCAATAAGTAACTTCTAATTTAGTATTTTAATTAAAGGCTTCTTCTAATGAATAGGAGTATAATTGATATTGCTAGTGGTGGAACATTAATTAAGAGAACTCCTATGATAGTAAGAGATTTGATAGCTAACATGGCTAAAAACTCCTAATAATTTAGCACTAGAATGATAACCACTACTAGAGGTATACATGAAATGAACTTCTCTCATGCAAATCAGCAAAGAATGGAGCATAGATTAGATGAATTGACTTCTTTAGTTAGACAAATGACCATAGAACAATAGTAAATCCAAGCCATTCCACTAACCAAACTTTGTGGCATATCTTCATATCCTGCTCATATCCTACTTATCCTACTAATTCCTACCTTATATTGTAAGATAATGAATGTTAACCGTAAGCTTTTGCAACAGTAATTTTCCTTAGTAAACCTCAATACAAGTACTAAAAGTAACATCATAATTAGTACCTTATTTGGAAATATCATCAAAATTTTAGATATGGCACTAATTCTTGCCAAGATCACTACCCTTCTACTTACAATAGAATTCCACCTAATCCTGCTCCTAAACTAGATATAACATTAGAAGATCTTGTTAAGACTTTAATTGCCAATATTATCCAGTTTCAACAAGAAATAAAAAATAATATTCAATAGGTTCCACAAGAAACTAGAGATAATATCTAGAAATTCCAATTGGAAACTAAAGCAAGCATAAAAAATTTAGAGAATAAGATATGTTGGATAACTTCTTCAGTAAGCAAATTAAATGGATAAAGTACTAGTAGCAAGCTTCCTTCATAAATTATCATTAATCCAAGGAACAAGGAAGTTGCCAATGCCATTGAGTTTCAAAGTAACAAGCAAGTGGAGATTTGTTCTTCTCTTAGGAATCATTTGGTTCGTATAGGAAATAACTTCCTATGAAAAATTGAACTTTCTAGGAAATAACTTCCAATGTGAACTTCTTAGAAAATACTTAAAATTATTTAGTTGACACATAGGAAGTAATACTTTCTATGAAGTAATTTTTTATATTTTGTTTGGTTCAATTTTGAATATCTTAAAAATTATTAATAAAATGACTACTAATCCTAATATTATAATGATATAAAGTAATAAATTTTAATTATTATTAATTAAATTTAATAAAGATAATTTTATCATTTTATCTATAAATAATATAAGAAATAAAATTTATTTAAGGGAGAGGTGGGTAAGTAACTCCTCATATTTTATGGAAAGTAGGACTTCGCAAGAAGTTTTATTTCCCCTAATTTGCAAGATATGGCCAACCAAACTATTAGTGTATATGCCCTAAAACTAATCATATGGATGACTGTAAATTTGAATCATGTTATTTTAAAGGTAATTTTAATTATTATATTTATACATATATTTTCTATGTAGTATATTTAATTATGATAATAACCCTAGAATAATTATATTCTTAAATGTTCCTAGTCATATATCATTATTGATTAGGTTACATGTGTTGGTGTGTGTCCTAGGAACCAATCATATAGATGATTGAAATAATACATAATGTATTATATTTTATTTTAGGTAATGTAATTATTATATTATTTTATTTTTATTTTATTAATTTTGCATAATTTATAACTTAATATAATAATTATTCTTGGAATAGTTTTACTATTCCTAAAATATTCCTAGTAAAGTATTATTACGAAAGGGATAGTAATAGTACATTGAAACTAGCATGTATAGTGATTGATGATTATGAGTCATGGATATGTGATATCAAGTCAATACATGAGTATATTATTAGTGAACAAATGTATTAGACTGACCCAATATGAGAATACTGCATGGATAAGACTTGTATCATTAGTAGTTCTTATATGGTCATAATTGCATATAGTCATTTGACCTGAAGTCATTACGGTTCCTTACATGAGGGGTTACTCACTTTGATGTCATCTTATATCACATTTAATTAGGATAACGAATAGGGCGTTGATTAGGTATGTCACGAATCATGCAAAGAGAAGTGAGTGATGTAAATAAAATTTTATTACTCTTATATAAAAGAGATATATCCTTCGGCCCCTTGATTAAGTGAGACTTAGAAATGCATGGTCATGCTCAAATGAATCAATATGTGATATTGATAATTTCTTTTGAAGTCTAATCAGTATCAAAAAATATAAATTAAACTTTAACGAGGATGACACTCTCCATGCCTCTAGTTCGATTTGGATATTATTATAAAAGGGATTATGATGCAAAACGTTGATCATGTATTAGGTAGATGTCAAATTACAGACATTCTTACTACTTGAGTGATAGTGATGTATTACTAGATACCGCTCACTGTTTATGACTCAATAATGAATCATTGTTAACGTAGTAAGAACCTACAAGGTCATACAAAAGGAGTAGGAAAAAGATAATAATTAATTAGACTTTAATTAGATTAATATCCAATTAATTGAACTTATTTTTGTGCATATATATATTATTAAATAATAATATATTTTTCACATAATAAATATAATTATTATTATGTGATATTATTTGATATTAAAGTAATATCAAATAATTACGTTATCAGATATTAGATAAATATATTATGAGATAATACTATTTTGATATTTGATAACTATATGCAATTATTTGATATTAAGATATTTATATTATGAGATAATATTATTATCTAATATTAGATAATTAATAGATAAGTCTTATCTCTCCTCATTATCTATAGGATAAGGATAAGATGAGTTATTAAGTGTAATTAGGATTTTTTGGAGGCATTATCCTAGTAGGACTAGGATTGTGGCTTGCCTAAGTTTTATAAAAAGGCACTCAAGGGCGGTACTTTAGATACGCTCATAAACTTCCATAAAATCCTAAATCACTCAGAAAACATCTAAATTCTAGAGAGAAAAATGCATCCTAGCAAATTCGTGGTGGGTGAGAGATCGTTATTCACTCCATGTGGATATCGTAGAGACGCTGTACCTTCCGGCCGGCGTTTAATTCATCCACTCTCTCAAGTTTTGATTAATAGAAACATGAGTTCCCAATAGATAAAATCCTAATCATTAATTTATATCTTTTGCATGGATCCTAGGTAGAATTTGGATCAAATTTTGAATTTTCGCTGCGTATGATAATCCGAATTCTTAACAATATGATATGTTAAGAATAGCATGTGTGGTGACTTATATGGGATATTAAGTTTATACATTAGTATAAGTTAAAGAACTTGTGTACTGGTCTAACCCACCCTAAGAACACTATATGGATTGTTATATGAGTATTATGAGTGATTCTTAATGATCTTGACCTGAGATCACCAAGGTTCCCTACATGCAAGTTCTATATTTTGATACTGCTTTATGTCACTCATGATTAAGTGAATGGAAAGGTGTTACATATCATGTAGAGGAATTTATGTGATCAAGATAGAATTTCTCCTTCTTATATAATAGAAGTGACATCTATAGGCCTCTTTATTAAGGTTAAAAAAATGCATGGTCATACTCAAATAGATTGATATGAGATGTTAATTATATTTGCTTTAGTCAGCTTACTTAGAAATTAAGAAACCTTTGAATTGGGTTATACAGGAATGATATGGTCCATGTCTCATGCTCAATTTAGATGTTTAGGATAAAAGTTCATAGATAATGATCACTTGTATAGGTTTAGTCAAATCACCAACTTTTTCATTACTTAGGTAACAATGATATATTGTTAGACACTGCTCATTATTTATGATCATTAATATGATTTATTATCATTGTCAATGTAATGAGAGCTTGTAAGGTTATACACTTAGAACCTAGTAAATTTGGAATTGATGGATTAAATTATTTGGGCCTAGTATATGAGAATTTCATGTTATAATTATAAAGCTCAATTATAAGCCTATAATTATAAATGGAACAAAGCTTAATTGGTTAGGATTTTTTGTGCACCTATTTAAATGGGTGTGTTAGGTGTTAAAAATATATGATTCATGCATCTTAACATAGAAACCCTAGTAGCCTTTCTTAATCACAATCCTAGAAGGGGTGTAACTAGCATTGCAAAGCAAAGAAGGAGAATTCTAATAATTGGCCATAGGATATTCATTGATGATTCGTGGGTTCGATGGATATCTTAAAGTTTTCGACCAAAAGTAAGTAAAAAAAATGATCAACAATTAAGCCTTTGAATCATCTGCAAAAAGTAATAATTAAATCCTTATCCTAATCTAATTGCTTTGCATGGATCCTTGGTTAGGTGGTTAGATTCTATTACAACTATTTGGCTCCTGATCCCAACATAAACGACCCATGTGTTTTCTACTTCTTGAAAAATAGGATTTTTTATATTATTGAGACAAACCAAATGACTTCTTAAATAAGAAGAAAGCAAAGAAAAAATGCAACTAGTAAAAGAAATGAAATGTAAAGAAAGTAAGGTTAATTATATTCTAAAACCTTTACCTTCCACTGATTTTTCTATTTCCTTTCCTTTTCAAAGAAGAGTTATTAAGCCAAACAAAATTGAGAATAAAAATAGATTTTAAATTCTTTTAGAAAGTTAAAGTTAATATATATGTGTTAAATTTAATAAAATAGTTTCAAAGGCATGTTAACTTCTTGAAAAATTTATACATTAATAAGCAGTGATGATGAGAAAGTAAACGTGGAAGAGAATATATTCACCATTATTCAATGAAAATTACTAAGATAATACAAAGATCAAAGCACATTTACTATTCCAAGTGCTATAAGGTGAACTAAAATAAAACATACCATATTAGATTTTAGAACTTCAATTAATGTTATAGCCCTTTTTATTTTCACTGCTTTAAATTTAGGACTTTTGAAGAAAACAAAGGTGATTATGTAATTAACAAATAGATCCAACACTTATTTTTTAGGTATTCTTAAGGGTGTTTTAGTATAGGTTGATGGATTTATTTTTCTAGTAAATTTTTATACCATGAAGATGGAAAATAAAACATCCAAGGTTCTTTCTCCAATCATTCTTAGCTAGTCTTTTCCTCAAAATAATAGGAACTATAATGAATGTTCAAAATGAAATATTGACCATGGAATTTGATGGTTTAACAGCCAAGTTTGATATTTTTAAAGTTACATAACATTTTATTACAAATTCTATATCCTTTCTTAACATTTTATGGTATTCATCATTCTCATTTTTTTATTCTGTTTCTGATATTACTATTTTTAATGTTGCTATTTCTAATGTTCTTCATTTTAATTTTGTTTTTTTTAGGATGTATTTACTCAAGCTATTTATGATGACATGCTTTCTAACTTTCCTAATTTTTTTGAATTTGTGGATGGCAATGAGTGCACTTGTTATGATAGTGATATTAAGTGTGCCAGATGTGTAGAAATCTCATTATTTATAAGTGATGACATATTGATGTTTCCAAATGTGAAGAAAATGATGATCATGCAAAAGTTCAAACTAAAAAGTGGTTTCTACCATTACCTTAGTATCTTCTCTTCATCAATTAGATACAAAACAATGCTTTCTTATTGATCATTTAGAAAAAGTGATTTGAGGATAATACTTAGAAAAATTATGCTGAGTGATCCCAATTTACAAAAGACTTTTTAGTTAGATAATATAAAGGTTGATAATTTGGAGGCAAAAGAGATAGTCAATCATCATGTGGATTTTGATTGAAAAATTTAAAGTCATGTCAAGTAAAAGACATTAACCAAAAATGCTTTTTAGGAGGCAACTCAAGTTTTTCAAATTTGTTTTCTCTTTCATGCTTCTTTTATTTTACTTTTCATTTATATTTTTTAATATTGATATATTTTACATTTAAGGCAATGTAAAATTTAAATGTGTGAGGGGGAGACTTTTTTATGTCTTCCTTTAATATTTTTGAAATAAAAAAATAAAAAAAATATTTTTCCAATTGTTTTCAAGTCCTTTTGAGTCATTTTAATTATGTTTCATTAATAGAGATTTTGCATTTTTTATGAGTAGAATTTAATTGAAGTTAGATTAAATTCATAATATGATTGAATTAATGGTTTTGCTTTTTGAAATTGATTGATATAGTGATCAATTATAAATTAGTAGATTGGATTTGATAACATTACTTTCTTAGTGAGATTTGAGCCTTATGTTGAGTATTTATACTACTTTTTTTCTTTCTTACATGTGATGTTCTTCTATGATTTTATTTATCTAGAACTTCTTCTAATTCTTTTTGAAATTATATTTACATGTGCATGTATAAATATGATAAATATATTTTTTCTTTATTTGTGTTAAAGGCAAATAGTTAACCTTAAACTTTTATCTTTGTTAAACCTCTTTGAACCTAATTACCTTTTTCTTATTGATTAATTCAAGGTCTTTTTTTAATTTTTTTCAATAGTGGTCCTTTAGCCTCCTTTAAAAACTTAGTTTTTTTTATTATATTTCAAATTCAATTCCAAATTTTTACATACATGTGTCTAATAGATTAACTTGTTCATCTAATATAATTGGTGCATCATATATAGATAGCAAGTTTAGTACCATCGAATTTTTTGTATAATTCTAAGTCATTATATAAAATTCAATAATAAGAAGGTTAAGTAATATTTTAAATATATTAATTTCCAACCTCTTTAGTATTAACGTAGAAAAAGGTAATTTTATACAAAGATTCATTTCCTAAGAAGTCAAGTGTTTTTTACATTAAATTATTTTTAGTACATTGAAATTTACATTTTTTTACTCATTTATTTTTAAATTTTAAAAAAAATCCAACAATAAAAATATCTAACCTTTTTAGAGTTCCTCAAAAAATTAACCACAAAAAAAAGGGAAATGCCACCATAGCCTTAAAGGCTATGGTTAAGTATTTAGTAGTCATATTATCATTTTATTGTTTCAAGAAAATAAGGAATTTACTAAATATTTCAAAGAAATTTAATAGCTAACATTACTTATACTAATAACTGATGCATTAACAAGATGATTTTAATGATATATAAAAATATTTTCTTTAAATATATTTAACTTGATATATAGATAATGGTTTTTTTATTAGGAGATTTTTAATCAACTACATTTGTTAAATATTCTAAAAAATATGAAAAATATTTTACAAACTAAATGCCTATGCTTAAGAATTAATAAATAACATCATTTATTACTATCTTCTAATTCCAAGAGAATCTTACGGAATAGAACTAATTTAAAAGTTAACTTTTAATGTTGTTATTTAACTTTTCTAATAAGTTAGCTTTTAAATGACTTTTTTATATTTTTAATTTTTTTGAAATTTATTAATCAATTGTATTCTTTTCTTTATATAGGCAATGATTTTTTTAATCATAAACAATGGGAAATAAGAACCAATTTTTTTATAGTAAAGAGAAATATGAATTACAATATTATAATAAATAAAAAGTATGTCTCACCTCACAATAAATAAAATAAATCTAAATAGAGACGATAATGAGTTGAGTTAAGCTAAATTGATCTTAATTCAAACTTGATTCACATTAAATTTGCTTAGTTCATAAATTGAATCAAGTTTGTTTTAAGCTAATTATTTTTAGCTTAATCTCAACTTAAAATAAGTTTACAAGTAGCTCAGCTTAATTTATTAGATCAAATTAATTATAATAATAAAATATTTTATTAATAATTTAATAATTTAAAATAAAAAATTTAATTATGAAAATAAATATTTTTAGTAATTTAATAATATAAAATAAAAAATTATAAATGATTAAATTTAGTATTATTATACTAATACTTTTATATTATAATCATATTTAATGTAATATAAATGATAATTTATCTTACAATATAAAATTATAATATGATTAGCACTAGATTTTAAATATTGATTTGATTTGAACTTTTTAATTCTTTAATTAATATTTATAAATTTATTTATTTACCTATAAATAATTATAAATATTATTTAGAAATTGCAAATGAAAAATAAACCTTAACTAATTATTTAACTTGTAAAAGTTCAATCAATAAATTATTTGAAGGAATGAAACTTGAAGTTAACATTTTTTACTTAATTATTTAACTTATAAAAATAAAATTAATAAGTTATTTGAAAGAATAATACTTGAATTAAAAATTATTTACATAATTATTTTACTTATACAAGTAAAATTAATAAATTAAAAAGTATCAAAAATTGTTAATTTAATTTTATATATTTTACTTGAAATAATATTTGAAATATTTTAAAAATTATTGTTAGAATATGTTACTAATAAATATATATTATTTTAGATTTTGGAATACAATGTTATTATATAGTATTTTAAAATGTAATAATATATTATAATATGTATATTTGTAGTTATGTATTTTTATTTTATATATTTATATATTAAGTTAGCTCATAATATAAATGAATTTAGTTTTTGTCAGCTTACACTTAGCTCATTTAAAATATGAATCAAATAATTCAACTCATGTACCGTTTATTTGTCATATGTACTTAATTTATTAAGTAAAAATTCAAATTGAATCATAAGCTACTTGTGAAATCTCTAAGTCTAATTACTCATCAAAATTCTTAATTATAGAATATAAAAAATCAATAAAGTTTGCAAACATGCAATACTACAAAATCTTAATCAATTACAATTTTTAATTAAAAATAAATATCATTAACATATTTTCTTATATTAAATAGTCATTAATTAAATTAAAGTTATTATATAAATCATTATCAGTTTCTAAAAAAATATATATGCTTTTTTATTATTTAAGTGATATACTTTCATAAGTATGGAAGTAATTAATGTACGAAATTATTTTTTGTATGCTATGCAGCTTTTTTTGTCATTCTCGGGCTTCAACCCCTCAATTTTTTTAAATATAAATATTTTCTAAATACTTTTCCAAATATATATATATATATATATATATACAGTCACCCCAAAATGTAAAAAGACTTTATTTAATTTTTAATAATTTACATTCTAGCGACGCCAATAATTTATAATTAGCTTCACGCCTGATTCTATGGTATAAAATATTTCATAATTTCTTCTACAAAATTTTCATATATTAACCTATGTATTTGATGAATTATTTTTTTTCAAAATTTTTAATATAAAATATTTTATTTTTTCATAAAATGTATGAAATTTTTTTTATTATCTGTTGAATAATGCTTTCACAAACTTTAAAGTTATAAAATATTTCATATTTTATTTTATATATTTTTATGCAGATTTATATGTTAATTTTTTGCAAAAAAATAATACATATTTTAGAATAAGATTTGAAAAATAAATATTAATTAATTATTAATTATGGATATTAAATTAAATTAAAAATATCATAAATTCATAAATTAAAAATTACTGCTCACATATAAGGTAAAAAAATGCAATTGACAGAAAATCTCCTAATAAAAAATCATCATCTACATATAAAGTAAAAAAATGTTTTTCTATGTCATTAAAATCATCGTGTTGATGCATCAATTATTAATAGGAATAATATTAATTGTTAAATTTCTTTGAAATATCTAATAGATATTTTATTTTCTTGAACCTATTAGAGATAATGGTGACTACTAAATGCTTAACTATAACTCTAAGGACTATGATGGCATTTGTATTATTTTTTTTTACATGCTAATTTTTCAAGGAACTCCAATGAAGCTGAATATTTTTATTATTAGATTATTTTTTCTCAAATTTTAAAGTAAATAAGTCAAAATAAAAATATAAATTTTAGTGCATTAAAAGCAACTTAATAAAAAAATGCTTAACTTTTTTAAAAGTGAAGCTTTGTATAGAATTACTTTTTTTATATTAATATTAAAGAATAAAAAATTGGATTGGATTGATCAGTTAAATTGAAAAAAAATATGAATCAATCATCTGATTTCATTAACTTTTAAAATCAATCTTAATAAAACTTATTAAAAAATTAATGAATGGTGACAAGCTGATTAAATCATGTGAACTAGTCATAGTTTTTACGGTTTAATCAATTTTTTTAAAAAAATTATTATTATTTATAAAAATAATATTATTTTTACTTGATATTATATATATATATATATTCAAAGTTTAAAGTTTTAAATAGTGAAAAAATTAACTTATATGTATAAATGAAAGATATATAACTAAAAAAATTGGGTTCAATATTAAATTTTTTATGATAATTTGAATTACGAACTTATGAAATTATTTAAATTTTTTTTAAATATTTTCATATTATATATATAAATTTAATTTTATAATAAATTAATTATTTTTAACTATATGTATGTATTAAAATTTTTTATTTATACTTTATATTATAATTTTGATTCGACCCTAATTGAGCCATTAAACCTTGGATTGCTTTTATTTTCGATTCAATGACTGGTCTGATTTTCAAAATATTGGTTAATATTAAGCAGGTTGAAAATTAATATATTTATAATATTACTTAATCATCATATTATTGAATTATATATAATGACAGGATTATACAAAAAATTTGATGGTGCTAAACTTTCTATCTATATATGATGCAGCAACTATATTGGACGAACAAGTTAATCTACCAAACACAAAGATGTAATAATTTGGACTTAACCAAGGTTTTCTACGTGTATTGCATGTTGATAGCCTTCATTGATCTTTTATATTCTTTGGTGGGTTATTAGACTTATTTAATTTATTGTGGGGTGAGAAATATTTTTTATTTGTTATAATATTATAATTGTGATTCTCTTTACTATAAAAAGAATGGTTCTTATTTCCCAATGTTTATGATTCACAAGAAAATAATTGCTTATATATAAAGAAACAAATGCAATTGATTAATAAATCCAAAAAAAGATAAAAAAATGATAAAGAACTCATTTAAAATATAACTTACTAGAGATGTTAAGTAAGAACATTAAAAGTCAACTTTTATATTAATGCTATCCTATAAGATTCTTGTGGAACTGAAAGATAGTAATAAATGATGATATATGCTCATTTTTAAGTATAAACAGTTAGTTTATTAAATTTTTTTTATATTTTTAAAAATATTTGTAAAGAAATATATAATTCTCATATTTAATTTAAGTTTTAAAAAAATACTTTGGAAAAAATTGTATTTTTTTTATATAAATCAAATGATTCTTAAGATTAGGGTTAGCAAAAACAGGAAAAAAAACAGAATGATTCTTTTGACTTGTCGAAACATTAATTCAGTTGCCACCTGTTCATGCTTGACTTCATTTCATGGCACATTTGGCAAGGTGTATCTCGGGAATCTATTTCTCCCGGGCCTTCATGGAGGGCTGTGTGACAAATATGGCTAGAAACCATGAGCCTGAAAAAGTGCAAACGGACCCAGAATTACCAAGGGGGAGTCGATAGCCCACATAGGGACAGAAATTAAAAAAGGGTGGACCTCATTTGAATGCCGAGTGCACTTCATATTAGTAAGGGTATTGTGTTTTTGCTTTATGCTTTGTAAATCCTAGAAAAAAATTATGAATCCAAAAGAAAAAAATTTTGCCTTTATCTTCACCTAAATAAAAAAAAAAGAAGAAAAAAAATCTAAATCCTATTGACTAAAAGTATCATTTCTTTATAAGAACTATAGAAATATTATCAAATCTTATATTAATAATTACTTCCTCCATTCTTTTTTATGTGGTACATTTTGAAATTTTTTTTATTTTTTTTATTTGTTGTATTAGAATTCTAATAAAATATTAATTATTTTTTTTAAATTTATTCTTTTTTATCATTAATAAATGTTTCATTATTCTATGCAATCAAATTACTTGCATTTATTCCATTACATTTATATCTCTATTTTAAACTATTTTGAATTTTATGCATAAATGGTAATCTTGAAAAGTTTACTAAAAATAAATAAATTAAACTACTTTCTTAATATATAAAAATAGTTAACTACAATAGATAAATAGAAACTAGAAGGAATATCAAATAAGAGCACCATTCATTTAAAATTATATAATCACTTAAAACTTATATACTTTTATATTTTGATTATAATTATCAAATTTGTCAAAAGAAGTTTAGTTATCAAGCATGACAGTAGTGACTTCTAAGAAAAGCGTGGCCATAAAACTACATAGTATTTGAAGTCCAATTTCTCATAGGTCCATATTCTTTCCTTTGTTAATACATGTTATTGCAGTTTTTATTTCAAAATTTGTTTTCTAATGCGAGTGGAAGTGCGTTGGATCTATTTAGATTAAGAATATATTTATAAACTACCAAAATAGTAGAAAATAATTGATATATTTAATATTAAATATAATGAATTTAAAATTTTAAAAGAAGTTATCTTTTCCCCTACTATGATTTTAGGAATGATTTTTTTTAATCACAAGATATAGAGATACATGATATTCCTTCATTTCGATATAAGGAAATGAAGTTTTTCTATGAAAATTATCTTCCTAAAAACAAATTTAGTCTTAAGTTTTCACTTTCTTCAAGAGTTGTAGGATAAAAACTTCTAGTGTTACATTAACATTAAAAATTCGGTGTTACATTAACATTGAAAACTCAATGCTACTCTTATATATAAATATTGTTAATTATATTATTTTTTAATTTAGCAATTTCATCTAACAAAAAATATTCATTTTTGAAAGAAAAATATTTATTTTTTGGGAGATCATTGTTAAGTTGAAAAAATAATATACTTAATAATATTTGTATAAGAGTAATATGGAGTTTTCAAAGCTAATGTAGTATCATAGGATTTTTCGTAAGAGAAAATAAAAGTATTGCTCTCATGTAAATATTGTTAATTGTATTATTTTTTCAATTTAGTAATTTTATCTTATAAAAAATTATTTTTTTAGCAATAAATTAATTATTTTTAAGAATTTTAGATTGTTGAATTTAAAAAATACATTTAATAATATTTATATGAAAATAATACTAAATTTTTAGTATTAATGTAGCATTAAATTTTTTTCAAGTTGTAAAAACTCTTATTTTTCATCCAACCTTCATTTTTTTTTATAATAAATAAGGGTCTGAGTCCAAATAAAAGAAAAACTAACCAATAACAATATCCTAAGTCTTAACAATTCTTAAAACATTAGTAAAAAGCATTAAAGAGATCTAAAGGGAATATGGAAAATATGTGTTCTCGAATCTAAAGATAAGCTGAAGTTAGCCATCTAATATACATAGTCATTACCTTCTTTATCATTATGCATAATTTCCACCTCCTCTCAATCTAGACATAACAACTCATGGAGAATCATAAGAAGTGATAACCTTTATAATTAAGATTATTTAAACAATAATAGAGGGTCACATTTAGGTTGAATATTTTTAAAGCCCATATCCCAAGTTATTTGAATACCAGTATTTAATAGTAAAAGCAATAAATGAACTAAGAGGCTTAGCAAAGCCACTAACCTATATACCATGAATATTCCTTATAACACCTCTACACCCAATTATTTGATTAACCCTTTTAATAGGTCTATCTATTTTTATTTTCATCCACTCATTTTGGGAAGGCTTTCATTTCATTTCGACCTTACTTATATCTCTATAACCATTATACATTAAAACATCCTTATCTTGCATGATATCTCTTACATAGTTAAGAATAATTCTAACCAAGTTTGTTGGACTTGTAAAAGAAGAATAATAAATCCAACTATTCCTCTAATTCCATATAAACTAATAACTCACTGCTTAAATATCCTTCCACTAATATTCCTTAATAGGGTATTTTCCTATATTCCCTTTTAAATTTAACTTAAATTAGTCCAAATGATCTATAACTCCAAAATTAGTAATATAACCTAACTCTACTAGTTACTACTACACACTCTAAGCTCGGATATGACCATGAAGAATGTTGATGATACACTTTTCCTTATTACCACACAAATTGCAATACTATGATTTATGTCTCCATTTACTAATGATCAAATTAGTTAATAATCTATTATGGCAAGATTGCCACATCAAGATATGAATTCTTTGGAGGACAATAGGCTTCCAAAGGTTTTACCAACTTATATTAGCTAAATGCCACCTAGCTATAAGATTGTTATAAGTGGATTCAACCATGAACTCACTAGATAGAGTTCTTTTCCAAATTAGAACATTATCATCTATGTTTTTTTTTTATCGAAGTTAGAATTGACTAAATGCTCTTCACAATATTAGTTAGAAGAATCATTTTAAAGAGGCTCCAATCCCACTCATTCCCCACTTTAAAATCTTTCACAACATCATCACTTTGATTTTCATCTACAACATCCATTGTAAGTTGAATTAAAGAAGCTTCTAACCTTAACCAGCTGTTAGTCTAAAAATGGACCAATTCTTTATTATTTATCCTCTATTTTAATCCATTCATTATGTCCTTATGCATAAAGGTTATGGCTTTCCAAATTGGAGAATCTCCACTTCTAACTTGTAAATTAGAATGCCACTATTCTTTCTTACCATACTTACTACTAAACATATTAACTCACAAGCTCTCTTCACTACTAAAATCTTATAACATATTTTCATGAGATTGATAGAATTAATTTAGTCCATCTTCTTAAAGTTCTTAAAGCCTGAACCACTAACGTTCCTTGGGTAATAAAATCTCTCTTAGCTAATGATATAGGGCTTTTGAACATTCATTTCATGGATTTAGATAAAATTATGCTATAATCTCTTAATTCTTAAGTAAACTTACTTGGGAATTCTTTCAACCTCCATAGTGCAAATAAGAATACTTGAAAGAATAAATCTAATAAGCATTATCCTTCTTGCCATAAAGAGAGTTTTAGATTTCTATCCTACTAGCTTGCTATTAATCTTTTCAAGAAGATCAATATACTTTTTCCTATAATTAGTAGTAGAAATCCAATTAATGCCAACCTATTTCCTAAGATTTTGCATTTAAGAAAAAACCATTATATTCATGTATCTTATTAATTAGAGAAGGGTCTATATTCTTAGAGAAAAAAATATTTAATTTTTGTTGATTTACTTTCTTATGAGAGGTTGCACAAAGCTTAGACAAACATCTCGAGATATAAATCATCTGATTCATGAAAGCTTCAATAAAAAGCAATGAGTTATTTACAAATATTAAGTGTGAACTTGGGGAACCTAATGTACCCTTTCTAATAGGTTTCAACCTACCAATTTAAACCTCTTCCATAATTAAATAAGATAACTTCTTCCAAGATAACACAAAAATTTATAAATATATAGGATTTCACTACCAAATTCCTTTGAAAGGAAAAAAAATCAACCGTTCTAAAACCATTTGATAAAATATTCAAATTTGAAGAAGTAATATAATTTATAATTATGTGGTGGAGATGATTAGGAATACTAATATCTTCTAACACATTAATGAAGCACCACCTGAGCCTATCGTATACTTTCTCCAAATCAATTTTAATAGTCATGAATCCTTTCCTACCTAACTTCCTTTTCATGGAATGAACATCTCACTTGCAATAATAATGTTATCTTGAATGCATCTTCTTGAGACAAAGCTTGATTGGAATAAGGTAACTAATGATGAGTTAAGCTCTTCAATTGATTCACAATCACTTTTCAAACACACTTGTAATTCACATTATACAATAAAATTAGTTTAAATTGATTCACAAACTCTACCCTATTTAATTTAGGAATCAAAGTATTTGTTGTTTGATTTACTATTTGAGTACCATTATTCCTTTCAAACACATTAAAAAAAAAGATTTTGCCTAACTTTATTCTAGTTTGCTCGATAAAACATTGTAGGAAAGCCATCATTACTAGAAGTGTTAGTAGCTCCCATCTCAAATATAGCATGCTTGACTTCAAAGAATAGGACATTTTTTCACTAATCTTCAAATAGCACTAGAATCAGTTCTTGAGAAAGAAAAAGATGTATAAAAAAGAGAATAATTAGTTGCAGAGTAATTGAATAACTTTTTATAGAAATTGACAATCATAAAAAATAATTAATCCCTATCTTTTATCCACTGCCCAACCGTATTTCAGAGTATGAAAATTTTATTGTGTCTTCTATGAATTACCATCTTATATAATAAAATTTAGTATTTTTATCACCTTCTTGGAGCCATTTTGCTTGAGAATTTCCTTGTGCTTAAGAACTATAGTGAGATCCCTCTGAAGTTATTTTTCAAAAGCATCTAAATAAGGAATCCATCTACTTTTTATAGCCAATTGGGCTCCTCAAATTCTAGCTAAGAGCTTTACCTTCTTTTTCTTGATATGATAATTTTTTTATTCCAGATTAAAAAATTCTTTAAAAATGGCTAAAGATTATTAATAAAAGGATAATCCTTTTTCTAGTACCTATTAAGAAAAGGTTTAAATTGATCATGTAGCAACCAAACTGCTTCAAAATGAAAAAGCTTATCTTGATTTGTATCTTTCCTTTTACTAAATTAATTAATAAAGAATGATGATCTGAGTATACTTTAGGTAACACCTTCATAGTAGTTTCATCAAAGTATTAACATTAGTCGACATTACAAAAAACTCTGTTTAACTTCTCAAACACCTTATCATAACCATTTCTAATTGAACCTTTTATGCAAAATGTGAGCTTTACTTTTCAAGATCAAGTAAACCATATTGCTTTATCCAATTTGAAAGTTTAGCATATCTCTTTTCCATTACTAACACCCGTCCTTTCTTCTTCGTATGATAAGTCATATCATTAATGTTCCTTGAAAACTCTAGCAACTTACTTATACACTTTCATCTATTTTTTATCTGCGGACTCATATAAATAATGGAAAACACACAATTGGATATACTACCATCTATAACTTGAAGATGCACAAATTGAAAAGTACTAGATATCATGTTTGTATTTATTTTATCATCTTTCTATTTAATCTAAATACCCCAAGATAATCCTTTTCCTTATTACACATGAAATTTAGTAAAGTGTAACTTTCAAAAAAGATTAAAAGCTCAAGAAATTTAAATTTTACTCTTAATTAAAGTAAAAACATCACTAGTAAAAACATCACCTTTATATTTAAATAAGATGATGTTAGCTTGAATAAGGAAATATAGGTTGCTAACATCCTTACAATTCTAAATTATTAACTTATTCATAAAAGAAACCAAATAAAATAGAAATAGTAGAAGTGTTAAATAAGTCATGACCTATAAGTTAGTTTATATCTATCGTAGGTTTTGATGTGTTTGGACCTTTAAAATTGGGTTTATTTTTAGATGCAAGTAATATGGATCAATCCATTGCAGGCGTAGTTTGTCATGTGTCAGCCTATATTCATTAAATCCATGGACTCATAGTTAAAACCTATAGGTTAACCTAATATATCATGAGTTTTGACAGATTTGGACTCTCTAAAATCCGACTAATTTTAAACATGGGTAATAAAATTGATTCATCATAGACTTGGCCCGTCATAGGTTAATTCATATCTACATGGACTAACTTGTTTGACAAACCTAAAGAATAGTCATAAAAAGCAAATCAAAACAAACTAATTATCTATATGGATAACTACTTAGTCTCTCGTAGTCACATCCATTTGCATACATCATCATTATCTATATGAGAAGTGTTCTTCATCATAGATTAAATTTCTAGTTGTGAAATAGAGTTATCTCATAACATACTAATTGGATCAAGGAGCTTACTTATAATGTTAATATTCATTTGGTCTTTTCTTATTATCATTACTCTTTTTGCATGGCCTTTTTGCTAGAATAGAAAAGCTAACATTACCCATAATTATAATCTCTGATTTAACCCGTACATTCTTATTTTCCCCTACATTCCAACTAACTTCCCCTAAGATAGATTTCTCCTTATTACTTGTCCTATTCCTAGTCAAATTCAAGCAATTAGGATTAATATTCTTTTTTCCACTTTGCACTAGACCTTTTCCACCTTTGTATGAACTATATTCTCCTCTTGCTTAAGCTTATAAATAGGACAAGCTAGAGCAGTAAACCTGGAATATTCTAACTTATGTCCTCTTTAAATATTATTCTAGCCAAATTTATTTCTTCTAAGTCTCTTAGATCTCTAAACTACCATCTAATCATCGAATTCCATCCTTAGTTCAATATTATCAAATTATTATTGAATGAGTCTAAGAATAATATCATGTTAACCATTCCTAGTATTATCTTCTTTTTCTCCTTGCTCATTATTATTCACCTTCATTGCATATTTCAGTCATCGATACAATGTTCATACTTACCAGATTTAAAGTATATTGAATACATTCCTTCATATTCAATTATTATATCATCATGCCTTACTCTAAGCTATGGAACCCATGATTCATGCAAGTTTATTAAAATGAACGCATGCACGTACTTCCCTATCACTTTTTTTATTCCTATTTCCAATTGCTTTCAAGTATCTCTTGTCATAATACTCTATTACAAGCTTAAGAAATCTCACCTAAACAGCTACTTGATTAATAATTGTTATAGCAAGGTTAAAATTTAGAATCTATTCTTAAATCATTAAAAAATGGTTTAGAATTATCTAAGGGCCCCTCGTCAACACAATCTCTCTATCATTTTAATAAAATAATTTTACCAAATAATAATCATATCTTAGATCAACCAATTCAAAGACTCTAACTTCTCTTCATAAATGTAGTAGCTTTTTCTTTAAGGAATCAAATCTTACCTACTAGTTAAACAATTTGACAATTAAACAATTTTCCTAAGTTTTTTTAATTCTATTTATCTTCTCTTTAGACAATTTCAAGATAAGGCAGACTCTTTTCCCATTAAGCACCTATCAACCACCTTAATTTTGCCATATTTCCCTACCTCTTCTAAATTAGAATTATGTTAATCTTGTTCCCTTTTTTCCCACTTTTAGATCTTCCATATTAGTATGCTCTTTGTTGAAATCTTCATCTTCCTCAAATCCTTTCTCCACATCTTAGACTAATAACATGTTTTTACATAAAACTGATCTCCTTGTACTGCCTTCCTCATAATATGGTTGAAGTAATAGATCATCATTTCTTCGTAGCCTTGTGGTTCTGCTCTTAAAATTACCTTTTATCTTTTTTAATATTTTTTTAGTGTTGCATTTTAATTGGTTAACTTCCTCTTTAAGAGGCTTCCTAACACTTGGCTAGGTTAAGAAACCTTATTTTTTTCATAACTCTTAAATTAAATGTTAAATTTAAACCTCTTTAGTTTTAACTTAAAAGGGATCGAACTTATTGGACATTGTGAAAAGATTATATTGGGTGTAAATTTCTATTTTTTAATTTCAATTTTATTTGCTTTGTTAGATATAAATTTTAATTTATTCTTACTTTTTTATTTTAGAAATTGAATGGCTTGTAACTAGGGTTGCATAAAGAGAATAATGAGTTGTTAATGAGGTCTTTTCAATTTGATGGCATAATTTACTCATGTTTATAATTTTTTTAATTCATCTGGCTATGTTTTATTTCTAAATTAAAGATTTTTTTTCTATCTTTTCTATCAAGTGATTTAATTTGATAACGAGTAATTATGGTATATTTGAGACTATAGGTGCTACCATGCAAAAAAAATGTGAATATGATCTATTACAAATAAAAATTGAGAAAAAATTTAGAAAGATTAGTTAAGGAATTGATTATTTTTATTAATTTTTCTAATAATAATAAAGTGATAAATTTTTTGTGACAGTAGACACTTCAGTTATATAACTATTGAACAACCAAAAATTATTTTAAAATTTATAAATATGCATGTTTAGATGCTAATATGTTATGAAGTTACGGATAAATTATTCTTGATGTATATTATGCAGTTTCAAGTTATGCTAATATACTTATTTAGATTTCATATTATATTTCTTAATAAAAATATTTTAAATCAAAATCAAGTATACTTATTTAAATTTTGTTTACATTTTCTTAATATCAAATTTTAAATGCTCTATTTTAATTAAAAAATACTAATTAGAATTTTGTCATAACTTTATAGCTTAGTCTTTATTTCTCTTTCTTTTATTTGCTCCATTCTACGTTTTTCTATTTTTTTCATTTCAAATTTATTATACATATATTAGCTATCAACATGATCAAGTAGTATAAATATAATATACTTTTTATTATAAAATTATTTTAAATAGGTGAAAGATTTAATTTAATTGCATATTCTATTTTTGATTCATATTGTTTTATGATTCACACATTATTTTTTATTTTTTAACTTGCTCTATTGCATGCTTTTGCTTATTAGGATCATTAAGTATTATGAGTATAGTATGATATATTTTATTTTGGGAAAAGTTTAGGCCGATGCTGTTTATTGCAATTTAATGCAATGAGGTACTACATACCTACTTTTTTCATTTAAATTGATCCATAAATAGTAATTGACTATAAAACCTAAAAAACAAAACGACACACTTATAGCATATCTCAGGAAGAAGAAAAGTACTAAAATAAAAACCTTTGTTCTTGCATATTAAAATTAAAGAATTTTTAATATTATAAAAATTAAAAATAAAAGGCTAAAAATTTATAAAAATTAAAATTAATTTTTTTTTAATTTTATAAAAATTAAATTAATATAAAATTTTAATTATAAGAATTTTTAAAGATTAAAATAAATTTTTAGTAAGATAAAAATGAAAATAAATAAAAACTTAAAGGCAACAAATTATACTAAAAGAATAAGGTGTTACTATTTCCTATTCAAATAGTAACACAATATTTTATGATAGTTTCATTGTGAATCTTACTTAATTTGCCTGTATTTTTTTAAGTTTTGATTGATATTACTGATTCTAGATCGAAAAAATAACATGTTACCTATTTAAATAGCAGTATGTTATTTTTTTGATAGTTTAATTGTGAACTGCACTCAATTTGCTTGTGTTCTTTTATTTTTTGATTGATGTTACTAATTCCAGATCAAATAGTAACAAGTTAGACTAAAAAATAAGGTGTTACTATTTCTTGTTTAAATAGTAACATGTTATTTTATAATAGTTTTATTATAAATCTTACTTAATTTGCCTATGTTTCTTTATTTTTTAATTGATATTACTAATTTCAAACTAAAAAAATAACATGTTATTGTTTCCTGTTCAAACAATAACATGTTATTTTTTAGTAGTTTCATTGCTGAATTACACTTGATTTACCCACGTTTCTTTATTTGTTAATTAATATTACTAATTCCAAACTAAATAATAACTAGTCAGACCAAAAAAATAAGGTGATACTATTTCTTGTTTAAATAGTAACACATTATTTTTTAACAGTTTAATTGTGAATCACACTCGATTTATTTGTATTTTTTTATTTCTTGATTGATGTTACTAATTTCAGACCAAATAGCAATAAGTCAGACTACAAAAATAAGTTATTACTATTTCCTATTCAAATAGTAATATATTATTTTATGACAGTTTCATTATAATTTTACTTGATTTGCCTCTATTTCTTTATTTTTTAATTCTTATTATTGATTCTAGACTAAATAACAACAAGTCAGATAAAAAAAAGGTGTTACTATTTTCTATTTAAATAGTAACACATTATTTTATGACAGTTTTATTATGAATCTTACTTAATTAAACTTAATTAATTTATTTATTTTATATTTTTTATCGATGTTACTGTTTGGAAATAAAATAATAATATATTACTATTTAGTTTACAAATAGTAATATATTATTCTTTAGTAGTTTTATTTGTTAAAAAAGTTGTTATAATACAACTAGACACTAAAAGTATTAGAGAACAAAAATTTAATGTGGGATTCAAATAAATTTGAATTAATAAAAATGAGATTAAAGTTGAAAAAATAATAAGAAAATTCATAAAAATTAAGAAAAATCATTGGAAAAAAGCTTTCTTTTGTCAACTAGAGTGGACAAAATGCTTTTGACTTTTTGCAAGGATGTAGATCTCGAAAAGTTACATGAAATAAAAGAAATTTGCCTAAAATGAATAACTGAGCATAAAGTTATGGTCGTTTAAAATTTTAAGTTCAATATACATGTTTCTGACTTGATGAACCCCACTGAGCCTAAATTTTATTGTTTTCGATGGAAAGATCATCGAAAGAAGAATGAAAATAAGTGGTTATATACAAGAAATAATTAACTAATTGAGGAGTTATGCCCTTCTGAAATTCTTAATTTATGACTATATTTTTATAGTTAAAAAAAAGGTATTTTGAGAATATAATAGTAATAATTCATAAAATCGACACCTTTTTGAAATAATAATCAGCATTAACACTTCTTTGAAAAGAATTTCAGAAAGCGACATCATGATGTAATTTACCGTTTTATTTTTATTATAGAAATATTGTAAATGAGTTAAAATTTTAATATCAAAATTATTAGCTGATTTAATTAATTAAATATTCTATTTTATTATAAATATATTTAAATCTTAATTGACATTTATTTATTTTAATTTTTCATTTTTAATCAATTTTTAAGTTTATATTTTAAATTAAATATATATCAATTAAAATTTTCTTATGATTTTGAACTTCCTGTCCAATATCTACTAAAATAAATAATAATATCATATATATAATTCATATAATATAAAATTAGGATTATTCCCTCTCTTTCTATATTTTTTTCCTCTTATTTCTTGACAGGTGGTGAAAATTCAAAATATATGTAAATATTTGTACTTATATACGTGGAATTCTAGGTTTTTTTAATTGTACTGAATCTTTTTTTTCTCCTTATTTTTGTTTCCCTTTATCCCCTTCTTTTACTTTTTTTCTATTACACAAATAAATAAATAATTTAATATTTATAAAATAATATAATAATTAAAATAAATATTAATAATTATATTATATATGCCTCATAATATTATATATATTATAGCATTTATATAGATTTATATCTATAATTTTACTATATTTTCTCTTGTTTATTTCAAATATTCATGAGATGCATTTATATATGATGTTAACAATATTAAATATAAATAAATAGCATCATTTGAAATGTAGTCTAAGTATTTATATACTCCGTATGAATTTTTTATTTTCCATTAAAAATTTGAACTTAACACAATTTTTTTTCACAAGAGTTATGTTTTTTCCTTTTCTATTCTCTACACTAAATTCATAAATATGCATGATTGTTAAAAGAAGATTGGCAAAAAAAAAATGATACATAATTAATTATAATTTCTCAAAAATAATAATATAATTGTAAAAAAGTATAAAATGAAAAATTATATATATAGTATTTGATTTTAGCAATAAATTAAGTAAATTACGTTAAAAGTTACTAAACAATTCCAAACAATGAGAATTTTCGATATAAAAATAAAAATAAAAATAAATAAAATTATTCATACTAACTTGTCATTGCAGTTTTTTGAAGGGTTGAAAAACGATGACTATAATGAATTTTGTCCTTTTTTTAAAAAAAATCTCTATTACTTTAATTTCATAAGTTTAATTTGTTGTTTGAACTATATAATTTTTTTCTCCATTACATCCTCAAAATATCTATGTCGGAATTCAGTAATATAGTTTCTATTTTTTTATCATGAATTTTTGAGTTCATGAAGTTAAATTATATACATAATAAACCGATGAAATTATACTTAATAATTTAGAACACTTTTTAAAAAGATAATAAGTTTCCCTTTTACTTATTATAGCACACAATACGCAAATCTCTTAGCTACCAAATTCTTAGTATTATTGTAATTATAACTTGCTAAATATTCTCTAATAAATCTATTATCTAAATCAAATTGTAATGAAACTTTCATCTTAACGATTAATTTTATGTTTTGTCCATGCAATGCACGGGGTAAAACTACTTGATTCTGATAAGAAATAATTTTATCATGGGACCGCCTAAATCCAATATAGGTGTAATTTGACGAACCCAAGTCATAAAATAAAGCAGTCACCCCGGGTGGGCTGTGCTCAGCCCAAATTTTGCCCGGTGGATTCAGTATTGGGCCACAACAGGCCTAAATATGCAATAACATATAAAATTTTCTAACAACGAGCATAATTTTGTTCCAAAAATTATGTAGTAATTCTAACAGATAATTTAATAGCCTGCAATGAAATTTAAAACATCCAAGAGAAAAAATGTTTTGCGAACCCCGTAATTATTAAAAATTTAAAAAATATTAATAAAAGCGATGATGGGCCAAAGGAAAATCAAAGCTGGATTTAGGGCGAAAAACTGGATTTAACCTTAAATTTTGCATGTGGTATATAAAGTTGGACTGCATGGGAGGGGACAGCCCATTAATCCCTCGTGGAGGGAATCCAAAGTTCAAAGCTGTAATGAAATTCGCTGTACAAACGGTGAACGGATTACTGATATTTCATTTTCATTGCATTGGATTTTTTTTTTCCAGTCTTACAAGGTGCAGGGGCTAAAAGGGGAATAGGAGGAGATCGGGAGAGCGGGGATGTGGGGTGGGGGAATCGAACGCCCCTGCTTTATTTCACTTGACTTTGAGGGGCATAATATTGTGTTTTTTGTACGGACCCTGAATAGCTTGTCACACTTGATTAGAGCAGTTGATTTTAACTCGTGAGTACTGGGCCAACTTATTCCTTCATGGGCTTTATGAACTTAAAGTTCTAAATCAGAAATCGATTTAAATGTAAATTGAATTTGACTTAATCCGTGTGAGTTAACTCAGGTTGGGTTTGGTTGGGTTGAACTGACTTAAATACACACACACACATACATATGTATATATATAATTTTTTAATTTTTATATAAGCTTAAGTTTTTAATGTATATAAAATTATATTCTTATATTTTACTTTTAGTTATATTTTGTGTTATAAATTATTTTTAAATTATATTTTTATTGTATGAGTATTTTATAACTTATATTATGAATGTGTAGTTTTTTTAAAGTTATATGTGGATTCTAAACACTTTATAATTCATTTATGGATAGATATGTCCTGTTTTGAAATAATTTTAAATTTTATTATTGTTTAAAAATTTTAAAATTTTAAAAAGCTCATAGACAAACCTGTTTATCCATGAGTATGTTAGGATCAAATTAAAACATCTAATATGGAGGCATGTGAAGTATGTAGCATGAGTTAGCTAGGTTTGCATAAAGGCTAGTTTGTGCAAACTAATTTGCAATCCAACCTGATTTGTCCATTTCATAACTCCACGTTGAATCCTTAAATTGCAAAAATAAATGATATCCTATTTTATTGATATAAAATAGGCTAGCTATTTAGTTTGAAAAAGGAAGATTGCGTTATTGATAACATGATCATCCAACTGCACGTATCTAATATGAAGGAAGTGGTGATAGTAGCTAAGGTTGTAAAACAAGCGGGTTCATATGGATACGAACTAATTTATGATGGGTTGATCTGTATTACCTGCATCAAAAAATAAGTTTAATTTTAAAGGTCCAAACTCACCAAAATTCATGACGGGTACGAATCAATCTACGGGCTTTAACTAAAAGCTTGCAGATTCCAAGGATACAGGTTGGTCTATTGTAGATCGGGTTCATGACGGGCTAGTTTGTATTACTCATGTTAAAAAATGGGTTTAATTTTAAAAATTTATATCTGTGAAAATAGGTTGCAGGTAAGCTTAGAGATTGTGACCCATTTGACAACCTTAATAGTAGCTAATACTACTTTTAGGCAATATTTTAAAACTTGACCTAGCCATTGACCTAGCAAGACGAGCAGGTTAAGGTTAGATTGATTCAATTAGTTGAATTAGGTGATTGAACCGGCTACTATATTTTTATATATAATAAATTATATATTACATATATGCATATATTTTGTTACTACATTTCTAAAATAACAGATAAATATTGATCTTATTACAATTACATTAATCATCCAACATAGTTTTGGTTCAAATAAAAAGTAAATGACAATTTTTTTCTCTAATTCAAATTACTTTCACATAAGTCTTAATTCTTTTCATTTACTAGTCATTGCATATGATAAAAATGTTAATTTATAACAAAAACTATTCATCTTGATCCTTATAGTTTACTAAGAACCAAGAAGGATTTTTTTAAAAAAATTCTTGAATTTAAATTCATTTTTTTAAATTCTTGAATTTAAATTCAAGAATTTTAAAAATTTGTTAATCCATTTTTATAAGAAAATTTTAACATTTTTCTATTTTTGAAAAATTAAAAAAATTTCAAAATTTTGCAAAAGAAAAATTATGATTATTAATATTTTAAAATTGATATCTTAAAGCAGATATTTTATTTATCTTTAAATTAATTTTTAATTTTTTTACATTATACTTTCTTATTTAAAGTTTTTATAATTTTTTTCCTTTTTATATATTAGGCTTTCAAGTTCTTTCAAGTTAGATTGAAGTTAGATTTAATCATTTTGTAAAAAAAAATCCAAATTAAGTGGATGAGTTGACTGGATTTAACCTCGAATTTTACTAGATTAGACTGGATCAACTTGAATTTTTGATAAAATTAGAGTTCGATATTAAATCAACTCATTTTTAAGTCCGAATACTAATCCTACTTGTTGAATTGATTGGATGAGTTCAGATTTCAAAACAATACGTTTAAGAATTATAAGGTTATTTTTATTTAGGGACCATAGAGATATTGATATTGTGGAATATGCCACAATGATTTGGACCCTGCTAAGAATGGCAAGCCCTTTATCTTTGCCTTTTTCGTCAGGCATGGGGTAGCCTCAATGCTCCTATTCATTGCCAACGTGCCACAACTCCTTTTTTTGTCTGGCGTATAGAGTATAAATGAGTATCCTATTCAATACATTGGCTTCTTCCCAAAACATTGAGCTAACAAATAATTTGCATTTCGAAGTTTGCAGAATATTTTCTTTTTTATTAATAAAGTTAAGAGATCTATAAAATTTACCTACAAATTTGAGAAATATGATTGCTATGTGTATTATCAGATAATTTGCAACTTGTAGATTATTTGTATGATTGTCGTGGGTATTGGTTTAAAAAAAATCAAGATAATTTGCAGATAGATAACCCATCCTATGAGTTGCATATTATCTACAAACTTCAAACAAATAACCCAAAACCCAGTACTCCAAACCTATGGTAGAGATTTTATGTGCAAAAACTCAACGAATTCCACTATAAAGTAAATAAATTCAAGTTTTAAAACTCACATCTTCAATCAGCCAAATATGAAAAAAGAATAGAATTCCAATCAATATCAATATTGTGGAACATTAGAAATTCTTATTTGTCAACTGGAAAATAATATTGACAAGTGAATATATATATGGGTTTTTTTACCGTTATGCTGTAAGCAAAAAATGAAATCACTGTAATACTGCGCTGTCAAAATTATTTATTAGAATGCTTAAAATTTTTTTTTAAAATTAATTTTGATCATATGAAGGGGGGGATACTGGTCACGGATGGCCCCCTTAGTGACCAGATGAGTATTTTTGAAAAAAAAATTTAATTCCAGCTTATAAGATGTGTGTTTTTATAAAAAAATCTAATTTGAGCTTAAATTTAACTATTTTAGTTTGGACCTATTTTTTTAATTTTTAAATTTAATTTAATTTGTATTTGATTTAATTTTTTACATATTGAATGTTGTTTTAACACTAATTGTTCGATGTTTCAAAAGGAAATTAAATTATTAACTCTCATAATAATATGCAATATATAATATAATAAAATTTGTAAATATCATAAGATCTTTGGAATAATTAAAATTTTAATAAATACAAATTTTTTCCTATGGTTTTCAAATATTGCTCCATAATATTTTCAATTATTGTTTTCAAATATTGCTCTCATTAAATATTGTAGATAATAGAGATAATATTTGAAAATCATAGTTATCCCAATTTGTCTAAAAATTACTCTACAATATTTAATGAGATTTACTTTACTATGAAAATCACATTAATTAATTAAATTAAGAATAAATTATATAAAAAATATTAGTACAATGATATGAATCATAATTAAAAAAATTAACAAAAATATTTTCACACATGTTTTAGTAAAAAATCATTTTTCACATTCACTGTAATGATTAGAACTACGTAGAAATTTGTGTATATCTACTTAACGTATAAAACAATAATGTATAATAACTAAATAATTATTTGAGCTATACAAATATACATGAATGATTAAACTTAACATTAAATTAAATTTAAATAAATAAAAATTCTAGAAATATGGTCTAAATATTCAAATATTTATCTATGTCAAGAAAAAATTTTGCATGGCCTCCAGATAGTTTGAATTCATTTCAAATTATTTTATAAAGGACCTATGCCCTCTTTTCCTTTATTCATGTATATAATCACATATTTTGTAACATAATTTGATTACTCTAAGTTTAAAATACAATTTAGAAACTTAAGTGAATTATTATGAGATATGAAATTATAACTTTCGAAGTTAATAAATAATAAGTCATTTAAAGTGTAATTAATTTTTAAAGAAGTATAATTAATTCCTCTAATTTTTTCATTATTTTACTTTTTGAAATATATTTTACACTCTAAAGTTGAATTTGTAATTGATTGAAAAAAACAACCAAGGATTTATATATGTATATACATGGCATTATAATAAAATATTGTATGAAAATTTAATTTTTATAACTTAAATCTTCTAACTTATTTATAGGAGAATAGCAAAAAATTTGTATTTATTAAAATTTTAATTATTTTAAAAATATAATGATATATACTAATTTTATTATATTATATATTGCATATTATTATGAGAGTTAATAATTTGATTTCCTTTTGAAACATCGAACAATTAGTGTTAAAGCAACATTTAATATGTAAAAAATTAAATTAAATATAAATTAAATTAAATTTAAAAATAAAAAATGGGTCTAAATTAAAATAGTTACATTTAATTTCAAATTAGATTTTTTTTTTAAAAAACTCATCTTATAAGCTGAAATTAGATTTTTTTTCAAAAATACTCCTTTGGTCACGGAGGGCCCACCCATGATTAGTATTGGTCATGGGTTCTCCCTTTCCATGACCAAAATTAATTTAATAAATTTTTTTAAAATATTTTGATAATTAATTTTGATGGCACAATATTACAGTGATTTGATTTTCTACTTACAACATAACGATGGAAAAGATTATATATATGGGGCTTTATATCCATCGTTGATCCAATTTATCATCATTGCAATGATCAAAGTCAGCAATATTTGGAACTCGTTCAGAGGCAGGGCTGTCAAATGAGTCACGGTTCGCGGATCGACCCGCGACCCGTTTTTACGGATATGAACATTTTAATTTTGACCTATTTTCAATGTAGGTAATATGGACCGGCTCGTCATGGATCCGGTCCACAACGGATCGACCCATATTCGCGGAGTCCGTAGATTTTTAATTAAAACCTGTGGACCGGCCTGTACCCGTTACTAATTTTTGCGGATTTAAACCCTTAAAATTGAACCTGTTTTTTAACGTGAATAATACAGATCAACCCATTACGGACCCGGCCCGTATCCATACGGGCCGACCTGTTTGACAGCCCTATTCTGAGGCTGAACATTATGATCTTATCGAATCAACCAAATCCTAAAAAAGTTTGATATTTTGATTTTGGAGCCAATTGCAATTTCATGGACAAGGTGGCAAACTAGGTGGATCACCCTATGCTATAACGAGGGCAAGTGCCCTCGTAAAAATATAAAATTACATATAAATGTATATTAATTGTATTATATGTAATTATTATTTTCATAATTTTTCTAAATTAGTTAAAGGAGGAAAATTTTACTCTAAATAAAGATAAAAATATCTAAAATTTAAATAATTACACACTCTTAGTTATAAATAAGAGATTGAAAATTAAAATAATATTTTATTTTTATTTAAATATTTAAATTTAATTCTATAGATTAATTTAAAATTTTATTTTTATATGTATATATTCCCTCTACAAACAAAAATTTCTGAATCTGAAAGGAATGCACTTTCTTCCATGGGGACTTCTGAAGCTTGGAAGCACGCTCGCTCTCAGGAACACCAAATCCACTGATGTGCCTCCCTATGCTCTCAGGAGAACCAAATTTTAGATTTGCAGAACAAAAACCTTGATATGAAAGTCTAGAGCAGAAGACAAATTTGAAGTACCCTTTTATTATTTTTAGAAGAAAATTAAGCTTAATCTTGTGGCTAGGATCCAGAGTTGGAGAGGAATATAAATTTGGATGCAGCGAAACATACCTCCAATCTCTGGTTTCAAACTCAAAGTCTCAAACATTTCAAGCAAAAAATGAAGATTAGAATAATCAGATACATATAAAAAAAATGAAGAATTAAAACAACAGCTCGTCTGGAACATTACAGGAAAATATGGGGCGCAACTCTGATTTATTGGAATCTCACATCTCCACTGATGACTTCACCAATGAAATGCTTGCGAAGAGCGTCAAACTGCAAATCCCAAAACTGTTAGGGGCATGGACTAATATTGCTTGTGTAACCTAAAGTCTCGGTTGTGAGTCAAAGCCCTTGTCCGGAATTGCCACATGGATGGCAACGATTCGGTACCGTCGGTTAGGAATGATAAAATGTCTTGAATTTATAATACTTTGCCAGAATTATTCCAATGAAATTTAAAAATAGCATTTTTTTACTCGATGAGTTAAGATATGAGGCAAGTTTTCACATCGAATAAAATAGTAAAAATAAAATAATAATATCTTTCATTATTTGATAGAGCTTACTATTGTAAAATTATTATATTTTTATTTAATATATATACATGCACGTACACATGTATAATTTTTTTGCCAATTTAATAATTTTATTGTTTGAAAATTTTAAAATATATTAAAATTTTAATTAAAATAATAAAGTTAAAAAGTAATAATATTTTATTACTTATATATTAATTTTTTTAATTTTAAATTATTTAAATCAATTATATAGGACTTTAGATTTATATTATAATATTTTGATAATTGCATATAATTGATAATATTTAAATTTAAATTTTTTTCTTTTTTATCTATTAGTATTTAAGATTATTTAATAATAATAATATATAAATTTGAAATTTTTAATATTAAAATTTATATTTGTTATTTTTTTATCATTCCTTACAAATTCTCTTGAAACTCTATTTTTTCATGAGACTTGGGGAGGAAGCGAAATTTATCTTAAAGAGTGGAGTAAGGTAATAATTTATTTCGGTAATAAAGTATGAGGTAAGAAAAAATCTACTATTATCCCGCCTTACCGCTGATCCAACTATTCGCGGCACATCTTGCTCGGGACTACTACGTCTCTCCCTAAAAACCTTTGCAATTGGATTATTGAAATTAGATATAATTAATTTTGTGAAAAAAATTGAGGTTTTTAATAGTTACATGACAACTATATGAATATAAGTTAATTTTGTGAATGAAAAATAGACAATATGATGGATTATAGGGGCATCACCTACGAAAATTTGTAATACAGCTCTCAATGGAGTTATAACATTATTTTAGGTTTTGTCCGTTGATCACATGAATTGAATCACTGTTAAAGTAAATTCTTCGTGCTACAAAATCTTTGAAATTTCGAAATCTGAGTGACATAGAAAGTGAAAAAAAAAGGAAGAAATTATTAGATTACGTTCCATAAAAATTAAACAACTACATTAAATAATTTTAATTTGATAATTCTTAAATTTATATCGGCAATCTGAATTTCGCAACACATCTAATATTATATGTTTACATTTTTTTTGAAAGAAGAATGATTAAATCATTAAATCATCTATATAAAAACCATGGATCGGCCTTAAATGCAAAGAAAAACACAAAATCTTCAAGAATATAGTTAGGAATGGACGGATGAGCTAACTTTTTTAGTGGGACTCCATATTGGAGGCCATATCTCGATTTTTTGCATGTTGGTGGATAAATAAGCTGGCCCTTATTTTTTTTAAATTTAAAATATTTTTAATTTTTAAACTTTTAAATAATAAAAATATTTAAAATCATTTCAAAATATTGTATATTCATTCATAAATAACTCATAATATATTTAAAATTTATATATAATTTTTAAGAAATTATACATATAAAATATATGTTATAAAATATCCATAAAATAAAATATTATTTATAAATAATTTATAATGCAATCCTATATAATTAAAAGTAAAAAATAGGAATGTAATTTGTATGAATTGAGAATTTGAACTTATATAAAAATAAAAAAATTAAAAAAATGTCATGTGTTACAAAATATGATTGGTTAAATTTTAATTATATTTGTATTTTAAATATCTTAATTATATTAATATCATTTGTTCTCAAAATAAATATAAATTAATTTAATTTATCTATCTCTTTATATTAATATATTATTTTATGTCATTTTATATTTTTAACTAATACAATGACATTTCTAATATAAATCATCAATTAACTTATCAATTATCAATTAATTTATTAATTATTAGCTAATTTTTTAGCAACTCAAGAGCCAATATACCTTAATCCTTTAACTTCACAAAATTATTATTAGTAAAATTATATTCTCTAATTTTTTTTTAGTTATGTTATTGTTAGAAACGAGAGATACAATATTTTTATAAGTGGTGGAACTTAAAATTTTATTTTATACATAATGAAATTCAAAAAAAAATTTACTTATATTCATGTAACAAGAAAATGATTAACTAAATCAAAATTTATTATATTCTTTTGCAAAAAAATGCAGAGTATATTGAGCAACTATTCTAAAGATTAAATATTAGAATATTATACAAATTATTTTTAATAATAATTATTTTCAAGATTCAAACTCACTTCTTCCATCCTTTTCTATCTATCATATTAGAAAAAACTCTTTGTTTTTTATTTATTTCTTTAGAAATATAATGAAGCATTATTTTTTTTTAATTTACTTTTCTTTATCTCTAATAAATGTTTAATTACCCTACATATTCATTTTAAAATATTTTAACATATATTCTATCATAATTTCTCTCAACTCCCAATCAACTTAGACTTTCTGATTAAAATATTATCTTTCAATATCTAATAGTATAATCATCTCTCCACTTCTAACCCTCTTGTGTTGGTATAAGCCATTAAAGACCTAAACGCATATTGAAATAATGATGATGTAAAGTATAATAAAAGTTTTAAATATGATGGAGTAATATTAAAATAACTTTCTTGATCCTTATGAAATAATTTTAAGCGATGGATAAGGAAAAATGGATGAATTAATTAATCAATCATTTATGTAAAAAATTTGCAAAATGTCCATTCTTCCTTTTGAATTTCAAGTTTGAAATAGGATATAAATTAGGCAAAAGTGCATCAAATACCTTTTAACTTTAGATGAGGTGCATATAACCTTTGACCTTTAAAAAGGTGCATCTAACCTCCTTGTATTTTAGTTGATGTACACTTTACACACATCTATTTATTTTCCATCCATAAAATTAATAGCAAACTCATGTGAGTATCACATGATATTTAGAGGTCCTTTTTCCCTCGTTATTTTCTCCAAGACAATGTTAAAGTACTAAGATGATGCATTTTCCAAATTAGGTCTAATAATGGTTTTACTTCCTTTAACTTTCTCTTTTGAACTTGAAGATCCTACTTATTGGTCACAATGTTAGCTTCCTTGTTAGGTACAATCACAATAAGTTGCCTTGAAAACTAGTGAGAAACTAGTGAGGCACATTTAACTATTTTTTATTTTTAGATATGCTATGGTTATTGTGATTCTCGCATTATACTTCAAAGTATAATTTTTCTCTTGCATATTATATAAAAAAGTTAGGTCGAACATCAGCAAAGAACATTTATTCTTTTCTTATTTTTGAAAAATAACATTTCTTTTGACTCTTAAGGATTACATTTTTAGTAGTGTTAAATTAATTAGATTAAAATTTTCCATCATTTTAGAAAGATTTGCAAGTGCATCTTGTAATAAATGATTAAGTGAGATTGTATTTTTCTTTATTTTATTCCACCAGAGTTATGAAGTTTTATGATGCAAGATGAAGCATTTTATGAATTATCTATACGATTAGTGTTTTATTTGTAAATGTGGGACCCATATATATGCCTTAAATTGCTAAATTAAATTAGTTTTAACAATGATCGATTAAATGGCTTAATTAGTATAATGCAAAGATATGTATAATGTTGATGGCTTAGATATGATTACACTATTATACTAATATTTGCCCTATTACTTCGAAGTTATGCTGTCAAATTCAATTCCAATATTGTTTCATATGTTGAAATATTTAAAATGGAATTGGTTTGATAAAATTGAAATGTTGGATAGTAAAACCAAGGTTATTGGTTCACTTGTTTAAGTCTAGTTGCTCTTTATGTTGACATAAAACTATCAAATTTAATTTCATACATGCTTTACTTGTTTTATCTTTTAAAACTAAAATTAATTTGATAAAAAATGTGTTATTCTTTTCCATATTTGTGAAACTTATGTTCTAAATGGTTAATAAAAAGAAACAAGTCAAAATTATCATAATTGTCCAAGTTGCTTTTCTATTTTGTGTACTATCATATCTATATTATACAAAATTTTTAATTTCTGTAGGTTACTTGTTTGACTGCTAACTTGATGCTAAGCCAGCAATAGTGCTTTCACATGTGAACAAATTTCAAAAGAGCAAGCAAACAGTACAATTCAGAAAAATACATTTCACTATTAAAATTCAAAATTTTTTTGGAAGAGCAAGTTGACTGTACTTTTATAGTACAAGTTGAAAATGACAAATTAAGACAACGTACAAAAGAATAAGCACTACATATTTAACAATGCTAAAGATGATGTGATTGGTCAATGATAAATTTGAAAGAGCAAGTAGCAAAGAAGACTAAGAATAAGAGAAGGATTTTTTAGGGTAAAATATCCTTGTTGGAATTTATGTTGTTTCTAATGGCTAGTTTGTCCATTTGGCAATAAAAAGAGGATCATACTTCATTGCCTAACACCAAGCATATCTTCTTTTCTCTAAGAGGGCTCTCTTTCTTTTTAGAATTTTTTTCTATCTTGTTTAGTCTTTTTTATTATGCTTCAACTTACATATCTCATTATTAAAGTATATAAACCTTAGTAGTCTCTTTAAGAGATAAAACTTTACCATATAAAGGTTTACTAGTTAGGGCGAAGTGTGAGAGAAATACTTGTGGGCATCTTATAGCTAAGTTGTAAGAAGGAAATCCTCTAGTGTTGAGGTGGAATAATTAGAGTCCTTGAAAGATTATGCAACAAAGTATACTTGGACTTCATAAAAGAAAAAATTTCTAATGGATAACTACCAACAAAATGTTTCTTTTGTTCTTTGCAAGCAATCAAAAAATAAAGAAATAGTTAAGATATTCAAGACAGTTCTGCATTTACAAAATACCGTCTCAGTTCATTATATTTCATCATATTTGTGAATTGGATGTTATCTTGGGAAGGTGGAGTAGACCCAATAGAACATTTATGCCTTTGAAGAATCGAACCACTATAGCATCTATGCTATCCTTTCTTTTTTATATTCTTTTAATTATTGCTCCTTATTACATATCTTTACTTATTATTTACTTGATTTTTCATATTTCCTTTTTGATTGCTTTTTAGGGGCACTATAATAAATTAACATTTATGATATGAATTATGCCATGAAAATTTAAAAATCATGACAATTTTATCTCTTGCCATAAGAATAGAAAAATTCAAACAAATGTACAAAAAACTAAAAAATTTATGCCATAGAAAAACTTTACCTATGGCAAAATATCACTTATGTTATAAATTAAGCTACGGGAATACAATCTTTATAATAAAGTATCATTTATGCTACAGAAAAATTTTACTCATGATAAAATAATACTTGTGCCATAAATTAAGTTATAAGAATACATTCTTTGTAACAAAGTATCACTTGTGGCATAAATTAAGTTACAACAATGCATTTTTTGTAACAAAATATTATTTATTCTATCATATAAATCAGAAAAATTTATCTATAATAAAGTATTACTTACACCATGAATTAATTCTATGAATAAAATTATAGTCAAATATATTATTTTTGGTAACTATACATATTAAAAAGATTATTTATAATAAGTACAATATGTTGAAATATAGTAGATAATGAAAAAATATAAATATTTATATATTATAGGTGTTTAGCAAATAGTTAATTTATCACTTGAGTTAAAGACTTTTAACTAATTGACTAAGCTAAATAATTGTTTCAAAAATTTAATAAATAATTTATTTAATCAACTTATTAGCCTCAATCAATTAAAATTAAAATTAAAAAATTATAGAACACAACATTTTCAATTAGCCGATTCATAAAATATATGTAAAAAGATAGAATTAACTTTTATTTTTTTTCTTCAAATAACAGAGATAGAAATTAAGTCCTAAGCCTTAAAATATGTAATAAAGAGTTCAATTTTTAAACTCCTAAGTATTTTTATTTATATGTGTACCAAATTTAATATTTATTAAAATGTAATAGTTTTTTTATAAATAGTAAATAACTACTTAAATTTTCATCAATTAAATTTATATAATAAAATTAATATATATCAACAAAATTAATATTATAATATATTAAAGATTGTATTATATAATTATTTAATGAATTTAATTCTTTACATATTAAAACTAAAAATTAATAGGATTAATATATACATATAAATAATACATACATACATACATACATAATTTTTTCAATTCATTATTCGGTCTAATTTTTAAAATATTACTTAAAAAATAGATCATTCAAGATATAAAATACAATAAAAAATTTAATTTTTTTTACATAACATTATTCTTAAAAAATGTGTTAACGAAAAGGATATATATTATGAAAATACTAAAATTATTATATTATATATAAATAATATAATTTGTGAGATAATTTATAACAAGTTTTATTATATAGATATGTAATAACAAGGTTGAGATTCATGACTATAATATTAATAAAACTTTCATTAAAAAATTGAAAATAATAATTATTTAAAATTATGTATAATTTAATAATAATAAAATTACTATATTAAAATTTTTTAAGTAAATTATATTTAAGAGAGTGATATATATAAAATAGTCTACATTATTATTTTCATCCTTTATTAATTCAAATTGTATTAATTTTATTTTTATAGGTATTTTATATTAATTTCTTTCCTTCTAAATAATAATTTAATTAATTTAATTTATTCATTTATAATTTTATTGATAGGTTAATGACATAATAAATGGAAGGATAAAATTGATTCAAATTATTGGCTAAATAATTGATTCAAATTAAATATATAAAAATTATTTTAGCTAGTTACATTAGTTTTTATAATAACTTTATTTTATTTTTTACCATGATTTTATTTGTGGTAATATGAGTTACTAGCTACGGATGTACCTTTCTTGTCACATTTGTACCTTTCTTACCATATTTGTACTCATGGCTAGAAGAATTTATTAGCCACAAGTGAACTCATAAAAAAAATCATGTATGCCACAGGACTTTTTTTCCTATAGAAAGTTTAATCTTGTATCATGATTTTGACCGTGACACAAGTATTGATTTGTTCTAGTAAGGGTTACAAAAAAGTAAGTTTAAAAAGCAAGTGTTTACACCTTTTCACCTCTTTATTAGTGTATTTTTGTCCTATTAATTAGCATCAAAACTTGGTCTTTGTTATTAAAGTTTAATCGATTTTGAGTAAAGATTTTGTAGGAACCAATTATGGATAACCTTGGACCATTACATGGACAAAAAGGCCACTTCACATCTAAACCTCCATTATTTGATGGAATCAATTATGACTATTAGAAATATCAAATGATAATATTCCTTTCAATCATTGATGATGAAATGTAGGAGTTGATATAGAAAGGATACATTTTTCCAATAAAAAAATATGATGAAGTCGATGTTCTTAAGCCAAAGAGTGAGTGGAATAAAGTGGAAAAGAAAAAGAGCAATTTTATTTTAAAGCTAAAAATGCTATCATTTATGTCATTACTCCTAAACAATACAAGAAAATCACTAAATGCACCATGGCAAAGGAGTTGTGGGATAAACTCTTAGTCACTTTTAAAGTAACAAAGTAAGTGAGCACTACCCATGTAAATATACTTACTCAAGAGTATGAACTCTTCCAAAAGGATAAGAATAAAGGCATTGAGTTTATGTTTGAAAGACTCTCTACTATCTTGAATGATCTTTATGTTTTAGAAAGAATTATTCCCAAAGAAAATTTCATCTTAAAAAATACTTATATATCTCCCTAGCTTACAAGAATATAAGTATAATACCATTCATGAAGGTAATAATCTTGATACTCTTACCTATGATGAGTTAAAAGGTAAACTAATAGTTTATGAGAAAACTAAGATAATAAAAAATGTAACTAGCAAAAGAAAAAGAAATATTGCTCTTAAAATTTTAATATTTTCTTAATAAGATGACAAAGAAAATGATGATGAAATAGCTTATCTTATCAAGAAGTTCACTAAAATGCTTAAAAGGAAAAGGCAAGATCATCCTTAAATGCTATTTCCAAGAAAAGTGTGAGGAAAGAAAGATATGAGCAATCAAGTGCCTATTTGCTTTAGTGCAAAAAGCCTAACCATATCAAGATGGATTGCCCAAGTTTAAAGAAGTGATTCCCAAAATAGCCATTCAAAAAGAAAACAATAAGGGCTACATGAGATGAAGAATACATGCATTTGAATGATGATGATAAGAAAGAAGAAGCAAAGAAAGTTGTTAACCTTTGCTTCATGTTTGAAGATGACTACACCAAGGTGATGACTCTTGAATCCCTTATTTCTTATAATAAGTCACATAAAACTTTCCCAAAAAGATTATAAAAGGAATATCTTTTTATTCTAAAAAAAAAACTTCTTCACAAAAGAATTTTAAAAAGTTGAAAAATGATTTTGATTATTTGAAAAATGAAAATCAAGAACTTGAAAAAAGTTTTAAAGTTTTGAAAAATAATTTTGATACTTTGAAAAATAAGAATCAAGAATTATAAGATAATCATGATTGTTTGAAAAAACAAAAATATTCTTTTGAAAGAAGAAATTTTTTATAAAATGGATGTGTTTTCATAAAATAATTTATCAAGAAGTTACTTTTCTAGAAAGCAAATAAAGTGAGCAAAAGGCTACTCACATAGAGAATAACTAAAATATTGAAAAGAAAGATATTGTTTTTTCAAAAAGTAATCAGAGTTTTGAGAAGCAAGTAGTTACTTATTTTGGAAAAAGAAATCAATAAATTTTTAAAACTAAATAGAAAGTTGATTTTTAAAAAGAAATCAAGTTTTAGAAATAAAAAATGAGTTGCTTATTCTTTAAAAAATAAGAACCACTTTTTGGAAAAAAAAGTGAAGAATTTGAAAAAAGGATCTTTCTTACTTTATAAAAGGAAAAAAAGGAAGTTGACTGCTTTTTGAAAAAATAAAAATATTCTTTTGATGAAGGGAGAGTTAGCTTCATTCAAGGAAAAAATGATAAATATTATAAGAATTTCTTTGTAAAAGCAACTTAAAATTCTATCCTAAACCTATCTTGTGATTTTTGTGAAAAAAATAAACATATATCCCAATCTTGTATTTATAAGAAGCGGTTGCTCATTCATGATACATAAAAAGAGAGACCTAATGGTCAATGTTTAAAAGAGCAAGGAACTATTCAAAAAAGAATTAAGATGATTTAGGTACCTAAAACTAAATAGTTGCTCTTTATAGGTGAACTTAAAGCTAAGTGTTAGAAAAAACTATTAGTTCTTTAATAGTAGTTGCTTAAAGCACATGATTGAAGATTCAAGTAATTTTATCTTTACTGAGTCAATTTAAAGAGGAAATGTTGTTCTTGATGATGACACAAAGTGCAAAATTATTAAGATTTATAAGATTGTTGTAGATTCTTTATCTCATCTTAATAATGTTATAATAATGGAAAGACTGAAACATAACTTATTAAGTATAAGTCAACTTTGTAATAAAGGCTATAGAGTTGCATTTGAATCCTTTCATTATTATGTGTAAAACATCTCTACTGACAAATTATCTTTCATAGGCAAAAGGATAGATAACATTTATGCTATTTTCTTAGAAGAAATTCCTCTAAAGGAAGCTAAATGTTTTATTTCAAAAAGTGATTAAAGTTAGCTTTTGCATAAAACATTAAGCTAGGTTAACATGTATTTTATTTCAAACCTTTTCAAAAATGATTTAGTTCATGACCTTCCTAAAATTAACTTTGAAAAAAAAATCATATTTGCAATGTTTTTCTAAAAAGAAAATAAGTAAAATGTTCTTTTCAACTTAAAAATGTTGTTTCCACTTTAAAACCCTTGAAGCTATTTCTTATGGATCTTTTTCATCCTATTAAGACCCATAACTTTAGTGGAAAAAAAATATGGTCTAATTATTGTTGATGATTTCTCAAGATATACTTAGATGATTTTTCTATCTTCTAAAGATAAGACTTTCATTAAATTTGAAAGGTTTTGCAAAAATATTCAAAATAAGAAAGGTGTGTGTATATCAAATATTCGAAGTGATCATAGTGAAAAAATTTAAAAATTAACCTTTTTAAAATTTTTATGAAAAAAATAATATTAGCCATAATTTCTTATACCCTAGCACTCTTCAATAAAATAGGGTAGTAGAAAGGAAAAATATATTTTTAATTGATATAAATAGAATTATACTTTGGGAAAATGATCTTCTAAAATATTTTTAGTTAGAAGCCATAAACACTTATGCTATATCACAAATAGATGCTTGATATGCCCTATCTTAAAAAAGACTCCATATGAGCCATGGAATAGGAGAAAACCCAATGTAAGCTACTTTTATGGATTTAGTTGTAAATGTTATATCTTAAATAATGGGAAAGACTACTAGAAAAGTTTAATTCATGATTTGATGAAGGTATCTTCTAAAGTTACTTGATTACAAGAAAAGCTTATAAAATTTATAACAAAATAACTCTTATGATAGAAGAATCCATATATGTTATATTTAATAAGAACAATAATACTCAAATGAGCAAGCTTTTCAAAGAAGATAGTGATTTCATCTCAAAAGGAAACTCATCAAGTGAGTAAACACAGCATGAGAATCCTAAAGATTTTCAAAATAAGCAAAAGCAAAAGCAAAAGCAAAATGAACAAAAAGTTCTAAATAAGCAAGATGGATAAAAAGAGCAAGTTGAGCCGAATGAGCAAGAGGATCCAAGTGAGCAACTCTAAGAGCAAACTCCTAGATCTTAACTTTGGTACCTTCTAAGAAAATGGAAGCATATGCCAACATATCTAAATGAATACATCATTGGTGATCCTTCTTAAGAAATCTAAACAAGGTCTTCATTTAGAAGTAATGACAACTTAACTTTTCTTTTTTACATATAACTAAAGAATGTTGATGAGGTACTTCTTGACAAGAGTTGGATCCATGCCATGTAAAAGGAACTCAACTAGTGAAGTACAAATATTTGCGCTCAAGCATCTTAACCGTCCAATCATTAGCACTAAGTAGGTTTTTCACAATAAGCTATATGAATCTAGAAAAATAGTAAAAAACAAAGCAAGATTAGTAGCATAAGGATATAATCAACTAGAAGGTATTAACTGAGCTCTTGTTACTAGACTTCAATCCATTAGAATGCTACTTGCTCTTACATCCCATAGAGTATCAAGTTTTATTAAATGGATGTAAAAAATGCATTGGTTTCTCTTAGATTTGAAATTCTTGAAGAATCGAATCATGTTTTCAAACTCGCTAAGGTTTTATATGGTCTTCAGTATAAAAAACCTAGTAAATTCCTTGTTGAAAATAATTTTAAAAGAGAAAAAGTAGATATCATTCTTTTCATTAAACATATTAAGTATGATATGTTAATTGTACAAATATATGTTAATGATATTATATTTGGATCTACTAATTATGCAAGGAATTTTCTAATCTTATAAAAGAAGAGATCTACTAGCTATGAAATGAATATTTAAATATTTACTTAGTACTAAAAATCTTAAGGTATCTTAAAAACAATTACTTTAATCTTATTGGATACATTGATATTGACTTTATTAGATGTAAGATAGTTAGAAAAAGCACTAATGGGACATGTCACTTCCTAAATCAATGCTATGGCAAAGCAAAAAATAAATTTTAGTTGCTCTTTCAACAGTTGAGATAGAATATATGGTAGCTGCAACTTGTTATGCTCAAGTATGGTGGATGAAACAATAACTTGAAAATTATGGTTTGAATTTTAACCACATCCTAATATTTTGTGATAATACTATTTCTATCAATTTGACCAAAAATCCCATTCAACATTCTAGAATTAAACATACTAAGATTAAGCATCATTTTATAAGAGATCACGTTCATAAAAAAGATATTGAGCTTAATTTTATGGATATTGAAAATTAGTTAATTAATATTTTCACAATAATCTCTATTTTTTTATAAGAAATGAGTTTGACATGATTAATACACTTGAATTAATTTTTAGAAAAGTTAAAAATTATGTGATACATTTTCATGATATTTTCCATAATTAGTGTGTATAAATCATTTATGTATTTTTCATTTAAATTAAATTATTTAGGAATTTTTTAAAAAATCAAAATAGGTTGCATTACTTAGTATTAATTTTGCATGCATGGAAGTTAGCAAATGACAATGTACATTCCTTCTATAAAGGAAGCCTATTGAATATATAAGCAAAAGAAAATTTTTAGATAGATTCACACAGATCTTGAGGCCCAAAATTTCATCTTCCATACCTTAACTTACCACATATTCCCCTACTTTATTCTCTCTACTTATAAACTCTTTGACTTTTCTTTATTCCTATTTTATGATAACTTCTTTCTTTTCTTGTAAAAACTGCTAATCAATTTTGGAAAAAAACTATCTCTTTTAATTTGTTTACGGTTTAAAAAGTAACTTTTTAGAAAGTCTAAATTTTATTTATTTATTTTTTTAGCCTATTCACCACTTTGACTTTTATAGCAAATTTTTGGTTAAAACCATTTAAAAGTTTTCTTTAACCTAAAAATCATTTCTTTACTATTTAATTTGAAAAAGTTATTTTTGAAAATTTTTTATTTTGGCTTTATCTAATAAAATCTTCTTTTACTAAAAATTTTCAAAAGTTCTTTTTTTCCTCCCTTTGCAAACTCTGAAGTCATTTTACTATGAAAAATATAATTTGCCCTTACAAATATCTACAGGCAAGCTTCTCATCTTTTCATGCTAAGTTTTCTCTCTTCATTTCTTTAGGATTATTGATTCCTTTTGGAATTAAGTTGCTTTTTCATATTCTTTCACAATTTTGTAGTAAACTTTTTTTCATTTGAGAAAACCTAATTCTTCACTTTTCTTGATTTTAACTTCATCTCATTTGTAAAACCCATTTCGTATTTTCATTCTTTTTGTTCAATTTTTTTCTTGAACTCATTTTTTTGTAAATATTGAATCCTTATTTTTAATTCTTTATTCACAAACCAAAACCCTTGTGCTTCCTTAGTACTATTTCTCTTACTAAAATGGCCTCCCAACCTTCTTTTATCAAGTTTCCAAATACCTATTTCAAATAACCCAAAAATAAAATCAAATACATTAACTTTGTTTCCAAAAAATGTGTGACCCTTAAAAAAAGTTAATCTAGATTCCTTGATTTCTAAAAATTTGGAATGCACTGATCATTTGAGAAACTTGCAATAGGAAAATTTGGTAGAAATGAATGAGCTAGAATATGTAAGTTACACAAAACTCTTCTATACTAACTTGGATGGTTCTAAGTTTAATATAGTGTTGAAGGTATTTGTAAGAGGAACTGTCCATTGTCTTACTACTAAAAGGATAAACTAGATTATTAAAGTACTTGTTGAAGGAGAAATTATTACTTTTAAAAAAGGATAAATTATCTTTAAAGGATACAATGTTAGCTAATAAATCTTAGAGCTCTTTGGTGGACTTAACTATGTCAAAGGAGAAATGCTAAGCAGGGATAAAAAGGTATTACTTTATATTATTACTTAAATAATTTTTCTTAAGTAAGGTGATTTGAGTAACATTAGTAGCTTTGAAACATTTTACATGTGGGCCATTGAAATAGAAGTCAAAATAAACTTAGGCCATTTGGTTATCCAATATATAGTGCAAATGGTTAACAAGAAAAGAGCTCTTCTACTATATGGTCTAATAATCACTAGGATTTATAAAGAACTTAGCATTGATTTATCTTTTGAGATAGGAAAAGCTATTATGGAAGGAAATATTATGAATGCAAGTTGGTCAAGAATTCTTTCCTTTAAAGGTAAGAAAAATACTAAAAATTTTAAAAGCCTTATGAAGCTATCTAGCTCTAATAGAAAGTTTAGCCTTTTTTTTTTAAAAAAAATAAGCAATCCTATTCAGAAGAAATCTCGAAAGTAGTAAAGTCAGATTCTAAAAAAGTAAGTAATTCAAAATCTTTATTTTTTAATCATGATGATAAGCCTCCTCTAAAAAGTAAGGGTGTGTTCGTTCTTAATAGACTAGTTCTTAAGAAAGCTAAGGGTGTAGAACCTATTATTAATCTAACAATTAAGAAAATAATTCAACCCAATGTACAAGAAAAGCTTAATGCGTAAGCCAAAAGATTGAACAAAATTAATTTTTATGTTATATTTAATAAACCTTTATCTTTTTTAGAAAGATCCTAAAGAGTCTAATCAAGTGTTAGTGTTTCTATCACCATAAAGACCTAAAAAGGTAAGGAAAAAAATGCTTTTCACTGTTAAAGACATTTTAAATGAGAAATAAGAAGTCTATACTTATTTGGTTGATTTTAGTCAAAAAGAGCAAGTAGATTTTAAGCGGTAAGAAGAATATAAGGATGTTACATATTTCTTTTAGGAAGGAAGTGTTCCATTTCCTTTTAGAGAATTCTTTATTAACGTTAATGATGAAAAAGTTAATAAAAATTAGTAAGTTGAGCAAGAAAATGATGTTGCAAATTTAGTCACTTAAACTTATAATGAGCAATAAAAATGGCTAAGCTACTTTAAATTTGGTTAAGCATAAAAGAGAGCCCAATTTAAATAAACTAGTGGTAATTGCTCTCACATTTGCTACTCCATAAAAATAACAAGCCTGTTCATTACACCTCCACCACTATTAAGCAATCACTTATTTTTTCAAGACTAGCCCTAATTTCATCTTCGATACCTCTATTAAACATAAGTACATTATTTGAAGATGTTTAATGAGCAATTTCAATCTTTCATAAACCTATTGTCACTAGCCTAAATGAGATATATTTTGATTAAACCATTAATTTACCCTTTAATTTCCATTAACTTTACTGGACCTATTGCAACCATTCCTCTTGATACTTTGCTTTTATTGATTGTTCTCCTATCAATGAGTAACCTCTAAACTAGATCCCAGAAGAGTAACCTACTGCCTACCCACCAAATTAGTAAGCCCTCTTTCAAAACAAGTCCTCTAGTTTAACCTATAGGCAAGTTAATGTAGGAATTCAAATTGATTTTATAGTTACTGGTATGAATGAGCAAGTTAGTCGACAGGAGAACATTAGTGCAATAGTTGATAGGTTGACTAAGTATGATACAAGGCTAAGGTTTCTAGAGATCCAAAGTGAAAATACTTAGGTTAAATTGCAATAGTTGAGAAAGTTAGCTCAAGAGATGTTAAGGGAGATTTTCTCTAAATACAAGATGCAATGAGTACACTCAAAAAGTGCAAAAGGAATTTGCCATGATTTCTACCATTTTATGTTGTTTATGATAATTTCATGTTGTTTCATGTAATTCTAGGAAAATGATGTCATTAGGATGTTATTGTCCCAAGTTATGTGTTATTGCTATTTTAACTTTTTAATTTCTAGAAATTATCATATTGTGCATTGCATATTCATGGTTATGATGCATACATTACATAGAACTTTAATGGTTGGCAATATGCACCTTTTGGAACTAGTTGTTGAATTTAATGAATGATCTTTTAGTCTGATATGTTTCGTAACTTATATTACCATATATCTGCTATTTCTATGCTGCATTGTTTAATTTTTGTAGGTTTAATATGGTGTAATAATTAACGGGAAGAACATTATAGTGATAATTATCCTCCCTATTTCTTTTGGAATTAATTTTCCTTTTTCCTTTGTATTATTGTTATTTTTAACTTTGATACATGCTTAGATAATATCTCTTTTTGATTTATGCTAATCTGCTTATTTATGGTGATGGTTGCTTATTACACATTATTATAGACTATTTTGGTATGTTTTTTATGACAAAGGGGGAGATAAGTTAGGGAGATTTAGTAGAATTCAATAACAAAAAGCAAAATATAAGCAATAAATTAAAGGAATTTAGTAACAAAGAGCTAAATATAAGCAAAAAGCATGCAACTGCTTGTATATGCTAAAAATAAGAAAGATTAAATAAAAAAGCAAGGCATATTGTTAAATTACTTGATATACATGCTTTGATATAGTTCTAATACTAGGTAGCTTTTTGAAAAATTATTTGCTTAAAATTAGGATTTGATATGTAGATATATGTTACTTGGTTAATCTTTTTTTTTTGTTTTTATAAAACTATCTTTGCAGGTGTATCATCATAAAAAAAAGGGAAAATATAAATATAGGCCCCCCATACATGCCTAAATTATTAAATTAAATTAGTTTTGATGATGATTGATTAAATGATTTAAATAGTATAATGCAAAGATATGTTTAATGTTGATGAGCTTAGATATGCTTAAATTGTTATATTAATATTTGCCTGATTGCTTTTTGATTTGATTTTATACTATTAAATTCAATTCCACTATTGTTTTATATGTTTAAATATTTAAAATGGAATTACTTTGATATGACTAAAGTGTTGGATAGTAAAAATAAGGTTACTATTTTACTTGTTTAAGTGCAGTTGCTCTTTGTGTTGATATAAAATTGTTAGATTCAATTTCATATATGCTTCACTTGTTTTATCTCTTAAAACTAAAATTGATTTGATAAGAAATGTGTTGCTTTTTTTATTTTTGTGAAACTTGTGATTTAGGTAGTTAAATACAAAGAAACAAGTTAAAGTTGTCATAATTGTCTAGGTTGCTTTTTTATTCTTTGCATTGTCGTATATGTGTTTTGTAGAATTTTTTATTTTTACAAGTTACTCATTGATTACCAACTTAATGCTAAGTCAGTAGTAGTACTTTCACAATTGAACAAATCTTGAAAAAGCAAGTAAACAATATAGGTCATAAAAGGACATTTCATTGCCAAAATTTAATTTTTTTAAAAGTGCAAGTTAACTATATTTTTATAATACAAGTTTAAAATGACATATTAAAATGACATACGAAAGAGCAAGCACTGCACATTTAGCGATGTTGAATAAATTTGAAAGAATAAGTAGTATAAGAAAAACTAAGAGTAAGAGAAAAAACTTTTTAGCCAAAAGTTACTCATTGGAATTTGTACTATTTCAAACAACTAGTTTTTCCTTTTGGGTATAAATAAAGGATCACACTTCATGGCTCAACACTAAACATTTCCTCTTCTCTCTAAGAAAACTTTCTCTTTATAGAATTTTTTTTATCTTGTATAGTCTTCTTTCTTATGCTTCAACTTGATATCTACACTATTAGAGTGTATAAACTTTTATAATCTTTTTAAGAGATAAAAACCTTATCTTATAAAGGTTTACTAATTAGGATCAAGTGAGAGAAATACTTATAGACACCTTGTCATTAGGTTGTAAGAAGGAAATCCTGCAATGTTGAGGTAGGATAGCTTGAGTCCTTGAAAGATTAAGTGAAAAAGTGTACTTGGATTTTGAAAATGAAAAAGTGATAATGGATAATCACAAAAATTAGATTTGATTTTGAGAGAGTTAAATAGGCTTAAAGGGATGGTTATTTTTTTAGATAATTGTACCCCTATAACATTAGTGTTATTCTCTCTTTCCTTTACTTTTTTAATTCTTGCTCTTTATTTTATATATTCTTATTTATTATTTTCATGATCTTTTATATTTACTTTTAGTTGTTCTTTGGGGGTTACGAAAAAGCAAGTTTAAAAAGTAAGTATTTTATACTCTTAATTGCTTAAATTTTCAAACACCAATTTATTCCCTCTTAACATATTTTTTCTTGTTACTATTATTTATGATCTTTTAATCTATACTTTATATTTTTATTTTTTTCTGGGGAATTTTAACTTTTTTTAAAAAAAATTTAGTGCCTTTAATGGCTTTTTTGCCTAATTAGAAGTAATATGAGATGGAACCCTTGAATGCTTACTTTGGGTAGATAGAAATTCAAAAGTGATGGTAAATGTTGGTTTCATAAGGAAAAGGTTAAGCCAAAAAAATGGGAGAAAAGAAAGTTTCTAATGATCATCTGATACTTACATGAATTTTTCATTAGTTTTAAGGGTAAAAAATAAACAAATGTGTGTAAAGTGCCTATTAACTAAAGCACAAGGGATTAGATGCAATCTTTTAACGATCAAGGGTTATATGCACCTCACCTAAAGTACAGGGGGAGGGAGGGTTTTAATGTATTTTAGCCTATAAATTATTTCCTTTGCCATGTGTCTTGTTGTTCTTCAAGTTTTTCTTGTTGCTACCTTTGTGGCTTTGTCTTTGAAAGTGAGTGCTTGAGTAACTAAAAGCTCAAGCTTTTCTTATTTTTTTTTCATTTTTTACTTTTTAATCATTTCAAATTCTTTGGAAGGTGGGTGCTTAAGTAAGTAAAAGCTTTTTCTGTTTTTCTTTTCCTTTTACTTTTTAATTATTAGCTAATGTTAGGAGTACTAATATATTTATTAATATTGAATAATTTTTTTTGGAATATTCCCTACTCATTATTATTGGTATTTGACGTGCATTTTCTTAAACTTTATTGCTTATTATTAGTATTTAATGGACATTTACTAGATACCTTTATTACTTATTATTGATATTTATTTCATATTTTTATTATTCATTAATCTAGTATTAAATGGACATTCAGTAGAAATTTAATACTTATAATTGATCCATATACATTACATGAATTTGTTCACATTCATGTAATGGTTCTCCGATTATGTCATTGTAAAAAAAAATGAACCTAATGTTATATTTCTATATATATGGAAAACCAAGTGTAAAGGTCCTTATACTCAACATTTTACAAAATAAACCATTTAAAGAGAGTTTATTGGAGTTTAGAAGTGTTTATACACATAGTATGAGTACTATATATCAATGGCTAAAGGTTGTTTAATCATTTTTGCACTTTAGTTTTATTCCCTTTTTTTATATAAAATATATTTGGTTATTAGCATTTTTTAACCATGTTTATTTTTTTTTTATTTTTAACAATTATAATATGTGTCAACTACTTTTATTTGTTAATTATCTACTTATATTAATTATGATTATTTTTATAGTTATTTTTAATGCTTTTTATTAAGTATAAAAATTTATGTAAATAAAACCATTATTTAAACAAATAATAAAAAAAATAAGATTCACAGATATTATGCTTGATTTTTTTCAAAAAATAAACATGTTTAAAAATACTTTATAACATTCATTATGACTTGATTTATTATTAAAACTATATTAATCAACTCAAATTATGTTAATTAAAATAAACACAATGAATTGAAAAATAAAAAGAGCATGGTTAAATAAATAAAATTAAACTAAATGATTAGCTAGGGTTTACATAAAAATTTACACTATAAAAAGCTAGATCAATTTGTGGTGGCTACAAGAACTACATAGTAATAGTTGAAATTGCTGATAATGTCATTTGTAGCAGTTTTACCACATTTAGGAAGTGGATTGCCAGAAGTGAAATAGTGATGGTTTTAAGCAAGCGTTAGAATTTGCCACCTTGTACATTGTGGTGGTGAGCGATCACTATTATTTTTAAATTTAAAATTTGAAAACAAATTTCCTAATGGTTTGGAACTATTGTAAAGTGTTGCGAATTTTTTTTAAAAGTATGCTAGCAATTGTAAATCACCAAAAAGTAATTTTCCAAATTTATATTTTTTTCCATTGTAGTGGTCGAGAACTACCATTAAAATCTTTAATTTTTTTAAAAATCCAATAGTAATGGTTGCTAATTGCCACTATGTTTAATGGATTTTTTTTGAAAATCCGACCCCTAGTTTTATCCATTACCATTACTTTTCATATAAATAAATTTTAAAATTTTATTTAGATTTGTTTTCTGTAATCTTATATATTTCAAATGACAATGTGAGTTTATAAGAAAAAACACATTAAGCTAATCATGAAATAAAATTGAAATAAAAATGTATCTAATTTAATTTTAGCAATTTCAAATATATGTCAAAGTGTCCAAAAACTCATTATTTGAAAGTACATTTAGAGTAATATGCTAAAGTTGCTCATAAGATGTAGCCTACAAAAATTGTTAAAGAAAATGCTATCAAGAAGGACTTGCAATGATCATCGACATTCTTTTCTTAAACATTGCTCCCTTTTGAAGATTTTTGTGCATGCATAGATGAATGTATGTCTTTTGGACCATTCTTTTGTACAAATCAAATTATGGATTCATCAATATACTTACAGCAAGATGCTAACTACATTTTTTAGTCACAAAAGGAAAGGAAAAAGTATATTACATGACTTATTGAAAGGTTTATTATTTTACAGTAAAGTCCAAAATTAACTACCATATAGAAAAATGCAGAATTAGCCTAAACAACAAGAGATTTATGTATAAACAACAAAAAAAAAGTTCTTGTATGCAAATTTTTTTAATTAGCCTAAAGGATCATCTAGCATTTCTATCATTTGGAAGTAACTCAAAATTTTGAAAACAACAAACAATTCCAAAGGCAACCAATAATAAAAGTTTTGCATTGATAGAAAATAAGTGTAATGCACAAGTAAGCCAAAGAGTATCTTAAGTTAGTTCTTTTTCTTATCACCATTAAAATTGGTAAAGATGTAACCTTCTTTTCAGAAAAACCAAATTGGAAAGAACTTATATTGCCAAATGTGCATATATTAGATATTGGTAAGACGACTTATCTAGTAAATAACGAATAAGGGAAGCAATAGTTTATGAATTGAAAATGGAACTAGATGTAGAGTGGTAAAAAATATAGTGATGAGTATTTTTCATAGAAATACTTTTCTAACTTCCATACATAAAAGCTGAAAAAAAGTAAAATCTAACATGATTCTTAAAAAAAAGCTTCAAAATATTATAGCTAATCATATGCTTTTTATATAAATGTGAATATCATTATAGATACAACATGAGCATGACCTAGTCAATAGACATTCCTTTTTGAATTGTAAGTCCCATTTATACGTCTGATTATGATATTTTCTTACTTTCCATTTTTGAATATGTAGCTCATAAATAATCAATATGAGTAAAAAATTTTAAAAAACCAAACTTATGTTGAATTTCAACATAAATTATTCATACTTTTTAGTAGGAATAATTTTATTTTATTTGTAGAGAAAATAATTTTTACTTTAAAAGCTTATGAAAATGCAGTGTTTTGTATTTGTGTCAACTACATAATTCTATTTTTTAATTCATGTTTATCTTTCTTCTTTTAAGTAAGAAAAAGCAATTACTAAAAAAAATAAGTTAGAATTTCACCTCTAATAAATGGTGCAGGATGAGATTAGAGTCCTTTTTCTTTTCCTATAAAAGGATGTGAATGGGAGAGACGGAATAAGAAGGTAATAACATTATGGAATGAAATAATTAGGTAATATTAGACATCACACATATGACATAACTAGTTCAATGGCCGTTCAACTAGTAAGAAAACTAAATTAAACTAGGAAGCAATTAATCCATTGGGATCATAAGAGGTTACAACCCAATATGCCATGTTACAATATAAAATTCAAGAACATAGGAGATGGTTTTAGCAAATATAACTAATTCAAAATTGGAAAGGAGCATTATTGGAGTATCTACTTCATTGTTAAAAGATAAGTTTAGAATAAAAAGCAAGAAAGTCAAGTTAATTAATGGGGACAAATGCACTAGATATTATAATTCACACAATAAACAATTAGAGGAGAGCTAGAACCGGGATTGTTCAAATAAAAGATGTTTAAGGAAATTAGCAACATGAACATAAAGCACTTAAAATAGTGGCAATTATACACTTTCAAACTTTGCTCGCATGGGGTTCAAATAGCACATTTCAATCTTGACTTTGAGATAATTTAAAAGAATAAAAATTTTATTATTACTTAGTTAAGCTTTGAAAAGGTAAAATATATTTTTCCCTTTCAAATAAAATATGAATTTTTTTGATAGAATACCAATGATAATGTGTTATACTATATCTAAGAATTAGTTTGCATACCTAAATATTGCTTATATTGCTATAAGTTAATAAACAATATATTCTAGCAACAAATAATAAAAGAAAAGAAAATCTTATGATAAACCTATACCAAATTGGATATGTAATGATACAATATTCCAATAATCAATACTATAATCAACCATAGGACAAGTTACAAATCCTAAGAGGGAAAACTAAAACTAAATCATTGTTTTTGATAATAATAACAAAGAGCATTGCAATAAGATCAAATCAAGCAACTAAAAAAAATAAAAATAGAACCAAATTAGGTAGAGATTTGAGAAAACTAATGGATTATATTTTAATAAAAATGATGCATTTCTTGTTAGTAATTTCATTATTAATTAATAAAAAAATTCATTGTATCACAAAAGAAAATTTCAAAATTTCATGCACAATACCATATTTAAATCCATTAGTAATTCAAATCCTAAATTTTTTGATTTCATTGCTAATTTTGTGAATAAATTGTATTGATGTATATAGAATCAAATGCAGTTTTTAGTTGGATAGTTCTAGAAATACAGAAAAGAAAAAAAAGAAAGGAATGGTAGGATATTTGTTGCAAAAATTACAATATAAATATGATTCTTGGAGTCTTATTTACCAATGTCAATTTTGTTTTTATATTTAGATTTTATTGTAGTGGATTTTGATCTCCTAATTTAAAATAATCTATTTTGATATCCTAAGTATTAAATTAGTATAGTTTTGGTTCTCTATTTGATTTTTGTTAATTTTGGTAAATTTCTATCAATTGTTATTTGATCTTTAAGCATTTCTTATATTATTTTTTAGATAAATCATGCCTCTTTTAAAAATTTCATGGACTATTAACTTTCAAAATAATTTAATTTTTTACTTGTATTCCATTGATTTTATTTAAAATCTCTAGAATTTAAGTAAGAAATTTCTTTCATACTTATTTTAAGTTAAGACAAAGAAAGTATTATGTGAAAATAATTCTATAAAATAAAAAATTAAAAAAAATCAAATAAAAAGATTAAAGTTATGCTAATTTAACATTTAAGAAATCTCAAATTGTGAGAGCCAAAATTGCACCGTTTATATTTTAAAGATGAAAATTATATTTATGTGGCATTTGATTTATGAAATGTTTTTACATTCTTAAGAATGTTTCAAGAGAATATTATATTCTTATGTTTGGTTTAAGGTTAAAAAAAAATTAGGAATATTTTTGACCTAACTTATTTTAAAAATATTTCTATGGGGAAGGTAGGAATTTTAAATTTTCATGGGATAAGAATGTTGATAGTAAAATAAAAGGATAAAATTATCCTCACATTTAATCCTTTTTTTATTTATCATTTTATCAAATAACTTTTAATTTAAATAGTGAAATAATTATCACTTTATTTTTAAAATATTTTTTATTAAGAAGAAATATAATAGCATTAATTTTTTAACTATAATTTCTTTTCTATTGTTGTTCCTAATATTTAAAAGATTATATATACATATGAGTTTTTTCATTAAAAAATAATACAACAGGCTTAGATTTATTTTTAAAATAGGCATATTTATATATAAAAATATAAAATGATAATATTTTTATATTAGAGAAGAAATAATAATATAAAATTTAATACTAGTATAAAATATAATTATAAAAATAATTTAATCACAAAAATTTATAATTTTATAAAAAAGAGAAATATGAATTATATTTAATATTATGATAATAACTTAAATAAATTACGCTCATTTTATTTTATAAATTGATCTAATAATAATACTAATACTAATAATTGTAATTATAAAGTATAAAATATTAAAACATAATAAAGTATAACATATAAAGATATAATACATTAAATATTAAAATATAATAAAGTGCAAACTATTTATATATATATTTTAATAAACTTTTAGATGTTAAATATTGAAATTAATTTATTAGGTGTTAAATTTTTATTATTATTTATATAGTTTTAAATAAAAATATGATTTACTATATTATATTTTATAATAAAAAATTTGATAAGAGTATTTTTAAAATAATTTTAAGGTTTTCAAGAATATCAAATATGAATAAAATATAGTAATATAGTATATCTAGAAATATAATAAAATATTTTTAAAAAAATTTATAGTAAAATAAATATAAAAATATCACATTTTTATCAATTAAATTTTTAGAAATCACGTTCTCAAAAATATATACTTTTTTAATAATGTGAGATTATCTTGAGGAAAAAAAAAGTTTACTCAAAATTGATATCTTATTTATTAAATTAATTCCTTATTGGTAATGTAAATCCATTATTGAATTCCAAGAATCCAAGATTACAAAAGCTCATACGAAATTAATGTAAAGCCACACAAAAAACCATGGGCGCAAACCTTTCTTGTCGCCCACAGCCTGGCTCTTTACTCTCACCCAATCACACTCCAATGGAAAATAAAGAGAGAAACGGAAATAGATAATCAAGGGCTCCCGATATTAAGGAGTTATTATTCTACACGCTCACGTCTTACACGGGGATCTGCACGCGGTTTCACTTCTGCCGTCCTTTTTGGCTAATTTTTGTAAGGATCTTGTTCTCTTCGGAATCTTCAAGCCACGTCTTTTCCCTTCTTATTTGCATGTCCTCCACCTATGCTTTCCTTGCAAGAAAATTACTAGCATTTTTCATGACATTTGTTCTACTTTCACTCGGTAAAAAAAGTTAATTATAATTTTTAATATTTAGAATTTTAAAAATACATTTTAATTTCTCTATATAAGTTTGTTTTGTAAATTTAAAAAATAAGAAATTATTGATTTAAAAAAATTATGATTGAAAGAAAAATTAGAAGTAAGTTAAATCTTCCGTATATTGAGTAAAATTCAATGTACATACGAATGGACTTTATTACTGAATTATAATCATTATATTAAATATTTCTTTTATCTAAAAAATATAAAATTTAATGTGAACCATTAAAAAATTAATGCATGATAGAATTGATCTTAAAAAAATTATGTAAAAATAATTAAAAATTAATTTTTTATATTATAATTTTAAAGAATATATTAATTATTTTTATGATATTTCTTTAAAAGTTAAGAGTTGAACCAAAACAATATATGAAATTAATTTTTAAACAGCATCAATTCCTTATCATTTTCTTATCCTTTTTCTTTCTTTCTTTCTGTTTTTTACCTATCCAAATAAAAAAAGAGAAAATATTTTCTTATTATTTCCTTCTTTGTCATTTTCTTTCTGTTCTTTGAATCCAAGCAGTGGTTAATGTTAATTAAATAACTTTAAACATTGCTTAGAAAGTTCATAATTTTTTTTAAGGAGATTCATCTTCCAGCTAAAAATTACTTCTTGTGTGAGACTCTTTAAAAAAGAAAAAGAGAAAGCATCTATTTGTCAATTTTAGGAAATTCACTAATTCAACTTTTGATTTTTCAGTTTTCAAAGTAATAAAATTACAAAAACTAATAATTAATGTTTATTTAATAAGACTAAAGACAGATATTGTAGTTAAACCATCAAGAACGTTTTAATACAAATAAAAATTAATATTACGGCCGAAGTATCCCTTCCTTGTTAGCAGTCGGTGTGGAAAATTAAGAAAGTTTTTATTATCTTTTTCCTACTTTTACTTCTATATTATCTCGAACATTTTACATGTAAATTAAAATTAATTTTTAATAAATGATAAATTAATAAAGCACAACTTGTATTCCTTAAAAATGAGATTATTTATTAGCTTCTTTATTTATTTATTTTTTTTTACGTTTAGGTTAACGACATATAGAAAGGAATTAAGAAATACGTTCCTTCACATTCCTTATACTAATATGTGTAGTTGTGCTTAATTGAAATTTAATGATTTGTAGTTGAGGTGCAAAATTAGCATTTAGGATAAAGATAAATTTATTATTTTTATGATTTTTTTTTGCACATGCTATATGTTTACACTATCTTCTCGCACATACACGCATAACTTGTGTAATTAGTATAACTACACTATCTAAGAAATTTTTTTACATATATAATTAATATTAGTTGATTTGAGTAGTTGGAATTTGATATCCCTTAAGTAAAATTTTGTGTTTGAACTTTTTGTATATAAAAAAAATAATGTTGGAAGAACTTTCCTCAATATTAAATTCAATGTAATTCGATTTCAAATAAATCAAAACCTTATACGATTGATGGATATTAGAAGTATTCAGATAAAAATAAAATAGACCTATATTTGAAGTATACAAGTATTTTTACTCTATTAAAAAAATGATAAATACAAGACTAAGATAAAAAAAAATGGATCACGAATTTTGTCCTGTGGGGTACGGATTTGATATCAATTTTTACCCTACGGGATAAGGAGTGCGGCAAATTTTTGTCTCAGAGCAATTACACAGGGCAAGACAATATTGCCCTGCGGTGCGGTGCGTTGCCTTGCCTCGCCCCAGATTAATAAATTATTTTTTATTTTTATATTATATTTAAAAATATATATTATTATAAATATATTAAAAAGAATTATAATTAAAAAATACTAATCTCAATTATTTTTAACTAATATTTTTCTTAATTATTTTCTTTTAAATTTAAGATTAATTGAATTTATGTGTAATTTTATATCAATATTATTACATTAAATTGAATATTAAATGTAAATTATATATATATATTTAAAATTTATAAATTTAAATATTTTTAATTTTTTGGATAAATTTAATATTAATTGAATAATTTATATGTAATTTAGATCAATGTTATTATATTAAGTTGAATATGAAATATTAATTATGTATATATTTAAAATTTATAAATTTATAAATTTTTTCTAATTTTTTTTAATTTCCTCAGGGATTACCGATGCCTTGCAATCTAGGATGGGATAGGGTTCTACAACTACAGGGCGAGGCAGTGTATTGCTAATTTATCATTACCCCACTTCATTGCCATCCCTGTACAAGATTAAATGGAGAAAACATGTGAGTTTCTAAAAGTAAAGTCACTTTTGAGTCTATCATTTTTCTGATAAAATAAAAACTTTTGGATAGTGTCATTGTTTCTAACATTAAATTACTTTAATATATAGGAGTTTGTATTTTTCAATTTTAATTTATTTATTTTAATATTTAAAAAAAATCTAACGATAAAAATACTCAAAAAATGCGGAGCTTTCCGTAGTATTAACCAAACTTATATTCATTCGTAAATAAGAATCTCAACCTATTCATAAATAATGAATCGAATTAAAACCTGTCCTGTAATTCCCTGTTGCATGGAGGGCCTTTGTGTAAGCAAAACAAAGCCAAAACAGTCAGCTGTATGTTTTGTTCACCAAGCCAAATTACAAAAGAAACCAGTAGCTGGCAAAACCACTGCACACAAACCACTATTTACTAACTTACCATTTACATAGTGTTGGTGTTGATAAATAGTGGTCGGCAGAAGAATCCCTTCTAACAACAAGAACTTAGGTCCCCGAAAACCCAGACATGAAAACAAGCTGCAATGGCTGCCGCATACTCCGAAAAGGTTGCAGCGAGAAGTGTGTCATAAAGCCATGCCTCGAGTGGATCAATGATGCTGAGCACCAAGCCAATGCTACACTTTTCCTTGCCAAATTCTATGGCCGCGCCGGCCTCCTCAACCTCATCAGTGCTGCTCCCCTGCACCTTCGCCCGGGTGATCATTCTTCCCTCATATTTTACTCTCTCTAATTGCTCAAATATCCATTCCCCTCAATGCCACTCACATGATGTTTACCATCTTTGTTTGAAGTAAATATTACATTGACAAGTTATTATGACCTCTTAATTATTTTATTATTGATAATTTAAGAATTGATTGATGTCTTGTATATTCAAAGATAGAGTCTGGAGTGAAAATAATTCTCTTGGGAGTTTATTTCTTAGATTCATGTAGGGATTTAAATTATGATTGTGATTATAGTTGTATTTTTTCTTATGATTAATAAAATTGTGGGTAAATATAACATTGTAACATAAAATTAAGAAAATTTATAGATAAGATATAATTTGTAATCACAATATTATAGTAACAAATTACAATTTAAATCCCTAATATAGAGGAATTGATTTTTCTTCTAATTACAGATTTTATTCCTTTGTGATTTGAGCTTGTATGAAAGCAAAACATTCTTTTCTTAAATATTTGATGGCATCTATTTTTTTTTTTTGCTAATTAATCTTGATTAAGATACTACCAGCCCAGTCATCATTCTGAATACTTTCTCTACTTTTTAACTGAACCCGATCTACCGTGAAGATACATGCACTCTTCCAATTTGAACTCACAAAACTGAAGATAAAAATTTGAAAATTTGTGTCAAGTATAGCTGTATTACTAATTTTTCAACACGGTGTAGCTGATAGAAATTAAGTAACTAGAAGATGGCATTAGTATTAATTTTTTTTGTGAATTACTAAAATTTCTGCCCATCTTAATTCATTAAATTAAACCCAGACATTGCTTTCGCATGTATCACCCTTTTGATTTTTCTGAATCATTACAGCTTTACTACCTTTTACTGATTATTAGTTCCTATTTTCCTTGCTTTCAGCTGTGTTCAAGTCATTGTTGTACGAGGCATGTGGGAGAATTGCGAACCCGGTTTACGGGTCACTGGGTTTGCTTTCGATTGGTCAATGGGCTCGATGTCAAGCAGCGGTCGACGCTGTGCTAAGAGGAATGGAGATTGAAGGCGTGACATACTCTGATAGGCCAAATGATGCAGCATGTGGGACTAACTATGCACTCTCATTCTGTGACATCCGCCACGTGTCCAAGAACTCTGACATGAATGCCAGTGCCGTGAATTACAAGGTGAGTGGCAGAGCCCGGTTCAAAAGAGCCGGGAAAGTGGTTAGGCGCCAAACACAGCTGGATCCGATTTGTGCAGAGAGTTTGTGGAACCTGGGTTCAACTCTGACCAGCTCGGAGAGTTCGAGTGTGTTCTCCGTGGAAACTGTAGAGGCTTCGTTGCTGAGCCGCTTTGAGCCAAATCTTGACTGTATTTTGAAAGATGAGAACCGAGCCAATAATACAGAGGTTGATTTGGAACTAAGTCTGGCCCATGTCTAAGCCAATGGGTTTTAGAGTTTGGAAAAGCAGTATTATTAATGCAGGCAATGTCTGGTTCATAGTAGCAAATGGGAAAAAAGGACATTTATGTGTCTTAGATTTTGTTTCCTCTTGCAATAAACCCCTAATTTTGCCTTCTTTTTGTCTAAGTTTGAGCCTTAGAAAGGGGGGGGGGGGGGAATAAAAAAACGAGCTTTCAGCATTTGCAGATATGTTCTTTCGAGTTTATATGAGATGTGAGGCATAGACACTCAAAATGTATGGACCTTTATTTTCTCTATAAAGTAGTTTATGTATGAGTATATGAGCCGACTATTATGCCGACTTAATTATTTTGATATATTATATGTTCACTCAAAATAATCGATCACATTTTTATTAATTTGACCCTCATAATTTGGTGCCCCTACCTTCTATTTCACGAGTCAATGGGTTTGCTTTCCACGGGTAGATGGGTTCAATTTCAAGCAACAGTTGACCCGGTACTGAGAGAAATAGACATCAAGGGCGTGGCATATTTTAATAGGCCAAATAATGCGCCACATGGAACTAATTATATACCCTTGTTTTGTGACATTGACCATGTGTCTTACGTTTGTGAATTACAAGGTGAGTGACAGAGCCCTGTTCAAAAGAGCTGGGAAAATGGTTAGGTCCCAACCACAACTAGGTCCAGTTTGTTTAGACAGGTTGTGGAACTTTGGCTGGGCCCTGACGAGCTTGAAGAGTTTAAGTACGAAACTGTGGAGGCTTCATTGATGAACTGGTGTGAGCCAAATGGGAATTGTATTTTAAATGATGAGAACAAGGTCAATGATATAAAGGTCGATTTGGAATTAAGCGTGGCCTCTGGCTAGACCAATTCCTTTCAAGGCCAGAAAAGAAGTTCTATTAGTTCAGGTAATGTGTGGTTCATAGCAGGAAATGGGCAAAAAGAGACATGAATATGTCTCAGATTTTGCTTTGTGTTGCAATTATTCCTTAATTTTGCTTTCCTTTTGTTTTATTTTGAACTTTAAAGGGAAAAAAATAAAAAATAAAAAAGGACCTTTGAGCATTTGTAAATATGCTTGTTTAGTATATGGAAAGTGAAGCATAGATACGTAAAATGTATATATTGGCCTTTATTTATTTGCCACATAAAGCTGCTTTATGTATGAGAACATAAGGTAGTCAAATCGTCTACTAACTTAATTAGTTTGATATATTATATGTTGATTCAAAATGATGGATCACTTTTTTATTAATTTAACACGTACAATTAAGTATATTTATGCTTTACTTCAATATGGGGAGGAAAAAATATGAAAAGGAAATGAGAAAAAAAAAGAGGTGAAAAAACTATTTTTTTACTCTTTATTTGGATATAATAAAAAATATGCAGTAAAAAGATGATAAAAATATTAGATTTTTAATTAATTTGATTGAAAAATAAAGAATAAAAATTAATTTTTTAAATGATTAAATTGCTCATATCACTAAAAAAAAAAATTTAGCAGCATTTTTTTTTTTGTAGTAGTTCATGCAATTGCCATTAAATTCAAGGTTTCACGGTGGCTCCACAACACACTATCATCATGTGAATAAATTGATGGCGGGTTTTTGTCCAGCCGCAATTATTTGGAAAACTAAATAAAAAGAAATATAAATGCGTGAGATGTTGCATGCTTCTAAAACCGAAAGAGGCTTTTTAAAACCAATCAAAACAAAATTATTGAAAAGCTCCCCTCCCCCTAAATTGAAACAAATCCTTCCCAAGTGATTTGGGCTCCAAAGCAAATCCTAAATTTTGGCTTAAATCGGAAACCCCTCTTAAGTGACACTCTGAAGCTCCTATCATCCGAATTAGTGTGCTGAGGTTAGACCTCCTTCTCTAATTGTTAAATTTTTGTTTTGCTTCTCTAAACTCCATCAACTGCAGCTGAACAAAATTTAGTTCAATTTAGGGATTGACTTAGTTAAGGTTTAGCTTAGTTTGTCTCTATTGCATCTTAAAATAGAAACCAATCCTCGAAAGCATCTACGATTTTGAGGCTAATGGCCTCCACTCACCTTCTTAAATCTTTATCTTTGAATGAGCAGTCTCTGTCTACCACTCACTCACAAGCTCAAATTGATTTCTTTAGATTAACTCATTTTCTATAAGAATTAATATTATGCAAATTTATAGTGTTGCTGAGATTTCTAGAAGAATCCAGTTCTTAAATTGATTGTGGAATAGAGAATCAAATGGAGCTAACATAAATTACAATTCTACCATTAGACTTAGCAAATCTCATACACTTCATATAATACTATAATACTATTGTAATTTAAACAGGCATTTACATAACCCTAACATTATCAAATGTAAAATTGAAAATTAACTCAAAGATTAAGTCAAAAACAAAGACTTGAAAACAAAACCAATCCACTATCTATGAGCCTGTTGAGAAGATGAGATTGAGAGTTGTTCATGATTCTTTTAGAAATTAGCGACTAGGAGCGGTTTCATGAAAGAAACATAGAAAAAGAAGCAAATCGAGAAAAGAGATGAAAAGGAATTTGATAAGATTAAATTTTGCACGGGGAAGAAATGAGAGCGGTGCCAAGGAGAGCATTTGCTTAGGTGTAAGGAGTTAAAGAAATAGAAACGGCATAGTTTTATTTTTAGTGTTGCATTACTTTTAACTCACACAATTACATGTGGCACAAGAATTAAAATTCTTAGTGTTAGTAAATATAACTAATGTTATTATATTATTTAGTGTCAATTCTACTAATATTAGTAATTAACACTAAAAAACTGATGTTAGGCACTTTTTTTTTTGTAGTATGCCTAGCAAGACATAAATTACAACCAACACTCTTCCCAATTGCGAAATTTTTTAGCCAAATTGCCTTGGACCTCCAAGAAAGTAGCTCAACTTGATAATTCAAGTTAAAGCTAAAAATGTAAAAGATAAAGTAAAAGAATAAGTTATATAAACTTAGTGAATATATATTTATCTAAAATCAATGTTCAAAGTCATTTATAGATATTTTAATTGATAAGGTAATTAAAAAAATGAACAATCATATCAAGTCCTATATCTAAACTCTTTGGCTTACAAACAATTTAACTATTTATTCCATTGTTCATAATTACATCAGAGCTTTCACAGATAAAAGGCAATGGTACCTAAGAGGTTTCATAACTTATCATTTAATACTCCTTTCTTATCAATAAAGGAAAATAATGTAATGCTCGAAATGTAATAATATTCTTGGAAACTATGTTCATAAATATGTTTAGTAGTATATTCATTAAGTGAAAGATGTAAAATTAAATGAACCATCAATTTCAGGTAAGATATACATTTACCTTATGGTGTTTACTTCATCCCAAGAACTCCAAGACATCTACACTTATCTTTTTTTTCCCTTTACTGGTCAATTTATAAAGAAAAATTATAAGTATACTATTATTAATTATTTTCTTTAAAATAAATTCCTATTCTAGGCTCTAATCATGCTATTCTAACAATATGAATGATCACCTCCTTATATTATCAAAACTATTATCAAGAAGTCTAAGATTTATATAAATGGAGGTTTTCTGAATCAAGCTTAAAATAATAAAAATATTAGGACACTATGTTTTAAAAAGATTTACCTCTTTCTAAGGAGGTCACCTTAAGCTCCATCAACAATGGAGAAGTGAAAGTTATTGGAAATTAGATGGAAAAAGAAGTGTCCTGTTGCCACAATAAAGCCACAAATCATGGCTTTCTTTTGTGCTAGTGAACGGTCATTGGCTAGAAAGGGTGCATGAAGAAGAAGACAAATGGTGGCATGAAGGTTAGAAAGTGGTGATGATAGGAGTGAAAGTTGAAGAAGAAAGAAGAAAAGAAAGATAATGGATGGGGGATGAGAGAAAAGAAGTTAGGGAAAAATAATAAAAATAACTAAGGGTTTTTATCTGGTGTTTCTTATGTATACTAACCACTTTATAATATATCTTAATTGTTCATCTAACACTAATCCCACTCTTAATAAATCCTAACCACACATTTTCAAAATATCCTTTTAAAGTTTCTTCTTCTTGTTTAATAAGTGCTATAATATCCTAATAAGTTTAAGAGCTCAAAAATAAATATTTTGAAATTTTTATGGATTTTGAGAAAATTATTTATTATAAATTTTTATAAAATTATGACACCCATAATTGTTAAATATTCTTAACTTTGTGAGAAATACCTTAAAGTCCATTTAAATTAATATTAAAAAAAGCCCTAGCCAAATAATTATAATCATAGTATCATTGTAAAGATATTAGTTTCTTGTATTTTATCATAAAATAAAATAAATACCATTTAACTAATAAAATATACATAGTTAATTTATTTATTCAAAATTTGTTTGAATAGGAAAATTTTAAATAACATAGTTGATTAAAATAAATATTTTGAAACTTAAAAAATAAAAGGTATTAATTAAAAAGAATTTAGATCATTTGAGTGTTACAATCCATCTTTGAATGAGGTAACTTTTCATCATTTGCAATTTTTTATTTAAAATTATTGAAATTGAGATAGAAATGTTAGTTTCTTAGAGTGTCGGAAATATAAGGAATAATGACAGTGGAAGAACAATAGGCTTAGAGTTTAGGAGGAATGATATTTTATGTCAATCATTTTTATCAACTTAAGTGGTACATAAAATATGACATTAGTTTTTTTTTTTGTAAAAATTGGTGTTTAATGTTATTAAAAATCTTCACGTTTTATTTTTCATGAAGAAATTATAATGGTTTTCTACATATACTTTTTTGACATTAATTATAAAATTAACATGGAATTGTCTAACATATAATGATGTTGATATATACATTGGGTAATAATCGACATTAAATTTATTAAACAACCAATATTGAAAAGCAATTATATAGTAGTAGGTATTCATAGAATAGTTGTTGTTACTAATACTTACCAATGATAATGTCATAAAAAATAAGTCCTCACTATTAAGGTGCAATTATAAAACCTTAGACTGATAACATATGTTATTGTCGTAATATATTACGCTATACCAAAGACAATTATTATCAGAGTAGGGGTCAGTAAGCTATGACTATGTGACATGGTAACACTTTTATACCGATAAACAATGTGTCATTAGTATAGGATGTACCGACATGGACAAAATCTATGTTGATAATAGAAGTCATCGGTTTAACCATTTTTTTTTGAAAATGCTAAACCTTTACAATAATAAATTTTATTTTTGTTTAAGTGATACTAATAGTAAGTATCATTCGTAAATTTTTTTAATTACTAAAAATTTTAAAAAAATTATTATATTAATTATGATATTAAATGAGATAAAAAATAATATATAAAGTAAAATGGCAAATAATATACAATAATAAAATTATATAATGTTTGTACATAACAATATAATCTAACAAATAAAAAAGTCAACATATGATCTAAAATGACTTTAAATCAGGTAGTTATTAGAGTCATCATCGCCATCATGATATTGAGGTTGGGTTGGAGATAGAGGTGGCCACAAAGTGAATCTAGTCAACAATATTAGGGGATGAACATCTAGTAGTTCGAAGGAGGAGAGCGGTGCAAAGCATAGTAAAGTGATCCTTAATCTAGTTTGTAAAGTCTCATATAACGCATCAAGTTATACCTCGATGTGCTACAGTAATTGTTATTGATAGTTAAAGCACTGCTATAACATATTTAGTACCCGTTGATATTGAAAAATATAACTCTACATATCATTAGGCAATGGTGCATCTTGCTACAACTTTGAAAGATAAGTTGCAATCAATGAGCTTCTATTAGAAGTGCCATATGAAGTCCCTAGAAGCACATAACCAACCTCTTTCTTATGCTTTTGATGAATGCTTAACACCTCATTAGCATTAGTAATCTTGTTAATTTGCATCGAGCAACTAGAGGCACAACAAACTACAATTATAGTTGAGTAACTTAGTCCATTATCTTATTCTTGATTTTAAAAAAATGATAGCATGAGTACAAGTTTTCAAAAGTAATTAAAATTAGAAAATATGAATAAATTTACTTACATTATTGGCCTTAATTATAGGAGAAACCCACCCCCTCAAAGACCATCTATGATGCTCACGAAAGTTTTTTTTGTCAAAGATTGCAACTCACTAGTGTCATTATTTCACTAAGCTAGTTTTAAAAACAAGTAAACAATATTAGTAATTATCATTAATAGTATTAAATTTTAAGAATATTAAATTAGCATACCTCGTCATGTCTTTGTATTTTTCTTGAACTTCTCTTGCAAATTGAAAGCAAAACATATACAAATACAAGGGAGTTAAACTTGAAATAAAAAAGTTACACTAGTAGTGTTATTTAATCCATTCTTACCTTGAATTCTAGAGTATCAAATATCTTGTAGCACTTTTCTCAATGATATACTAAGATGATGGTTAGAATTTTCCATATCACATAGTTGAAGTCATTTCCTTACTCGATAAATTGCATATGCAACTCATGTTTCGATCTGTGTATCAATCAATTAGAGTGTAATGGATACTTATAATCATATAGGTTAGCTCCTCGTATGATAAATTAACATATTGAAAATGTTTCTGCATTAAAAGACATGTAACAATCATATATGAGTATAAAACAATGATATACCAAACATAAATTAATAAAAAAAATAAGTTGGTACTTACGTCAACTCCTTAAATAACACATGATCTTTGTTCTGTAATTATGGCTACATTAGACTTGTGGAATGGCTTGCAATACTACCTAATAAGCACTATTATCAACTGTAGGAAGTGCCTTTGTTTTGTCCCATAGGAAGCTAAATATCCTTATCAAATTTAATAAGCATTGGTTAACCTTGTTCTTTTAAATTTTTTGCTCGAGGCCTAAGGCCTTCAATTTGCACTATGATACCACCAAGGTGGTGCAACTTAAAAAAATATTTATCATGTTAATTAGAAACATATATATATATATGGGAAAAATAAAATAAATAATAGCATATAAGCAATTTTACCTACCTTGTATATTGTTGGGGAAGGTGAGTAGGGTTTGGTGGTGGTAGGGCTTTATCGTTTCTTCCATGGTAGAAAGGTATAACAACAACCATGGTTATAAAGCAATATGAATGATAATCATTACAAATATATATAAAAGAAACAATTTTATGGATGTCACAAATAATATTTATTACAATATAACAAAAGTAAAAGAGTGAAAAATCTAATTTGAATCACTATTTATCATAACCTAAATTCAGATATGATCAACATGGATCCCATTACCCAGCCTTCACATCGACTATGCTAATTTTGGTGTGATGGGATTTTCTCCATTTTTGTGGAAACTCAAACTCATTTCAATTTTTTAAAAGAAAAATGAACATTATTTCCCCAATTTTGTGTACTTTGTGAGGTTACACACCATAAATTATAAAACTAGTAAATTATGCATATTCGACACTAGAAAATACAAATAAAAATTAAATAGTATTAGCATATAAATAATATAGACACTAATGAACTGTATGCTTAATCCAATTGTTAATTCTCCTAATAATGTGATCTTTTATTCTTCATAAATGCAATGAGGATCTAATGAATTAATTTTGATTTGAAAATATTGAAAATAAAAGAAATGATTTATAAGAATTTAGTAAGTATATATCTACCAGTCTACTCTTAAATTTAAGTAAGTAAAATAATATAAATGCTAATTAAGCATTAAAGATAAGAGATAACCATCAACTTAGTTTTTGGATTTTAGTTTAAGGTATTGAGCCTCTTAATTTTTCATTTTCTTAAGTTATACAATACAGTTATCATTTCTCATATAACTCATTCCATGTAATTCCCTCATTTTCAAATGGCCATCGAGACTTAACTATAACCAAATCATCACAATTATATTAAATAAAAATATACAAGGATAACTAAATTGTAATTTGATAGCATAGTGTACAATAATTTATAAAAAAATGTATACATCCACCTTGTGACTCTTAACTAATTTTATCTTTCTTAAGCCTTATTATACCTATTGAGTCAACCTTATCTTTCATTTTTATCAAAAATTTTTTATCTAATAGTCATAACATCTTCCCTATCATATTTTTTGTCTTAATGCCATTCATGAAATAATTCACCATATAATTCATACTTTAGAGCACAAGCTCTACATAATACAATCAAAATCCAAATTTTAACATAAAATTATAAGTCAATATCAAAGTACATAACAATATATAATAGAAATATTATGCCTTCTTTGCATGGCTATGAACATCCACTCATATCATAATATAGTCTTTAATACATTTTCTAACACATGTTAAACTTAATCACAACTATGTAAATTTGTAACCATACCATATTCTTTATGTGTAGCCAAAGACTATCCATACATCTATAATCTACAATGTCACATCTTCATAATGCCAAAACTAACAATGACAACATTATACTTTCATCGCATAGATTCAAAGGGCCAATTATCAACAGTTTACAAGAAAGGCCTTATTCATATTAATTTTGAACAAGGTACTTCATCAAGCATTTCAGGAAGACAAGTAGCAATAAATAGCAATTTTATAGTTTTTCTAAATAGAAGAATAACAAATGTTTTATAATTTTAAGTAAATGACTATATGAACTTTTGAATCCTATAAACCATAAGCATAAACATATAAACACATATTAAGAAAAAGAATATAAATTTAGTTAAAGCATTAGTTTAAGCAAGCTATATACTTGCCTGGTAATGTCCATTCATTCCAAAAATTCTAGAGTACCTACTTTTAGCTTTCTTTTTTCTTCTTACTTAACAATTTATGATGATAAATTATAAGAATATTGATATTACTTATTTCTTCCTAAAATTACTATTCTAGGTTCTTATCATAATATTCTAACTTTCTAGATCATCAATTCCTTATTTCTCTAGAGTTAGCTTATGAAATTAAAAAATGCCATTATATAGTGATTTTTAAGATCAAGCTTATACAAATAAAAATATTAAAATGTAATGGTTAAAAAGACTTCATTCATGCCATTTTATCATCTTAGATCACCACTTTCTTATTTTTTTGAAGCTATCATCAAGAATTTAAAGATTTATATAAGTGAGGATTTCCTAGATCAAACTTAAAACAATCAAAATATTAAAGTTGATAATATAGAAAGGTTCTAATCATGTTATTCCAACATCGTATAGCATAAATTTCTTATATTTTCAACTTTATTCCTAGGAATTAGAAATCACATCCAATAGAGGTCTTCTAAATGAAGCTTTAAACATAAAAAAATATTAAATTTTGATGATTTAGATATTTTCTATGCATACTGGTTTAATATTTTAGGGTATAAATTTTTATTTTATCAGTTCTATACTAATCAAAATATGATGATAAAATGAGATTTTTCTTAGATCAAATATAAAATATTGAAAATATTGAAGTTTGATGACATGGATAGGCTTACCTTTCCCTAAGGTGATTGTTTAAAGCTTATCAGTGGCAAAATTATGTGGAGATACTAGTGGAATAATGGAGAATAATAGCTCCTTGCTATTTAATCAACACCGCATTTTATGACCTTCTCTTGTCATAGTGATGATAGCTAGTTGAGGATGGAAGGAGCAATAATGAGGTGGCAATGATAACTCTTTGAATGACTAGACACAATGAAGATGAGAAGGAGGAAGATGATGTTGCATATAGAGAAAGAAAGAAAGATATTAGGAGTGAAAAGGAAAAAATGGTTCTAATGGTTTTTAATGATTATTGGGCGACTTTAAGGTATTATGAGTTTATTTTTTCATTTAATCCTAACCCCCCATTTAGGTTAACTTTTAAAAAGGTCAAAGAAAGAATTTAATATAATACGATGCAAGATGCTCATAAAATAAAATTAATATTTATTCATACCCATATTAGTTTGCTAAATTAAGTTCTTATAAGTAATTATGTTGATATTTCATAGCTCATGAGAAAATTGTTTATTAAAACTAATATGTATATTTTATAAATATTTCACTCTTGAACTTCCAAATATTTCAATAAAATTTGGACAAGTCTTCTGTTAAATAAAATTATAATAATGTTATTCAATCAAGATTTAAAAGATCCTTATTTTATCAAGACATGAACTAAATAATAAACTCATAATATTTGATACTCAAATATTTAATTCTTTTTTAGAAATTGCTAAAATGGAAGAATAAATTTGAAAATGACTAAATAAATTGAATTAAATCCTTTTAAAATTTTAAAACTCATGAAACTTACTTGGAAGAAATTTTTAGGTATTACACTATTACCAAAAGTAACATGCTCTTTTTCTCCCTCATCAGTTTGAACATCATTATGAAACTCTAATTGCTCCTCATTTATGCAATCATCAACTATTCAAATTCTAATATGTCATTATCATTTATAAAATTGTTAACATCTTACTTGTTAGAATGATTGTCTTTAGAAGATGAAAGACATTGAAGATTATTTTTCTAATCCATTTTAGGTGATAAAGTCCAAATTTCCTAGGTTAACTATTAAGATGAAGTTTGTAGAACTTATGTCTTATAATGTTCGGGCTCCATAGTTGCTGACATTATCATCCAAAAGATCTCATATGATGCATTGCATGAGCAACAATTCTCTAGTTAGGTTTATTAAGAGGATCATAAATGTTAAAGAACTTGTTTTACTTAAGAAGTAGATTTATATTAATCATCTTTCTACCATTGAGCACCAACAGGGATGCTTGTTATATTCTTATCAATGACAATTTTCTTATTTTTATGATTAGTGTCAAATAATTTACACTTAAATAGAATCATAGAGTATTTATTCAAGTAAGTTAATTGTATGATATCCTTTAGAAGACCATAAAATGTGTTTTCATTAATCTTAGGTATAGAAATCCTATTATTTCATATCTTATGCTTAGAATCCCTAGAAGGAGTCATAAGTTGAACTTTATTAACTATGCATGTTGAACATGACCTAACCATGAAATTTAGTTTAAAAGTCAATAAGATTAACTCGTTGATCGATTTTGGAGTCTATTCTTGTGTAGGTGATACATTTATAAAATTTATAATATAATAATATTAAAATAAGCAATGAATAAGGAAAAATTATGGATATGAATATATAAAAGTAATATTTTTGAGTAAAACCATGAAGAAAACTTTATTTTTTGGAGTTGATCTAAGTTTTGACCACACTTTGCTTGTAGTTACGTCATGTGTTCATTGTAGAATACAAGTAATTCATTAAATAAGAAGTTCTTTGAGAAAAAAATTTAAAACTTTGAGAGTCTTACTCAAGATACTTCAAGATTTCAATATAGTTATTTAGGATGTGCCATATTGCAATGTTCTAATCTCTCTTATCAAGATGAATGATTCTTTTCCTGATGAGTTAACATTGAGATCTAAACATCAATAATTGCCTTTCTATTTTGATTTGGATAGAATCCTAGTTTCAATCGAGCTAATTGAATTTAGTTTCTGCCAATTGCAGATATATGAAATAAAATGTTAATGTATCATCTATAATATAGCCTTCAGCAATAGAAGTCTTAGGTTAAGCACAATTCCTGACATAGTCCTTTATCTTTTTAATGTATCTTTGTATAGATGCATTTACTAAAAATGAATAGGTTCTCGAAGCAACACGTTTTGAGGCAAATATATCACTAAGTGCACTATTATGCTAAAGAATGCTAGAGGATATATCCATTTAAGTTTGCATAGAGTAAGAACATTATCTTCCTTAGTTTTCTCTATATCCTTTTTATTTAAAGCTGTAACACACATTTGATTGAAGTATTTATAGAACTTAACAATTGAGCATAATAGTTTTTTAGGTATAAATGCCTAAATGGTACATGCTAATAATCATTTCATAATGATGTGTCAATTATGCAATTTTATCCCATTGATTTTTGTCATTATTAGTCATATTCTTCCATAGATTAATAAATTAGCAAAACTATTAGCAATCATTATCTTAAATATGTAGTTAGCATGTGGTTTCATTAGCTTATTCTACTCCTCATATAGAAGTAACTCTGATCTTATATTCTTGTTAGCCATATCATATTATGTATTATCTATATCCTTTAATTTGTATGCATCCTGCAATAATTTGCCTATAATACTATCATATATATTCTTCTTAAAATGAATAATGTTAATGTTGTGCCTCAACTTCATTGTATGCTAGTAGAAGAGCTTGAAAAATGTGCTCATTTTACTCTAATTAATTTTATTAACCGTTTTCTTTCACTTCACTCCACTAAATTGCATTAGTCTTTCAAGAAATTTTCAACTCAATCTAATTAATTGGTCTATGATCAACTCATTAGTAAACTACTTCAAGGGGATTTCCTCTTAGTCTTGCTATTAAAATATTTATCATTTGAAAACTTGTGATGTCTCGGAAGAAAGCATTGATGATCAATATATGTTATTTTTAAATCATTAACGTTCCGTAACAATGTTGCTCACATCTTAAATATGCTATTGTTAGTAGCATCCTAGGTTTTAACTTTTGTCTTCTATAACTATTTTAGCTTTTCTACTAGAAATTTTAGAAAGACATTTATATCTTTTTCTGGAAATTACTGTTTAGGGATTAACAAAGTTAGCATTAAAAAAAAACAAAGACTCTTGCTTACAAAGTCATGATAGCAAATTGTAAGCTTCTTTGCCACTAGCCAGATGTTGTAAGATAGACTTATATCGCCAAAAGGATTAAATTTGTCAGCATTGAGACCTAGTTAAATTTTTCTTAATTTTACAAAAAAACCAACATAACTTCTATTCAAATCCATCCAAACTTCTTCGTCGACAAGATGTTACATAATTGCATCTTTATTTCACTATCCTATCTAATGCCATTTCATATATTTCACCATATGCATTAATTCATACATTTATTTTAACTTAGAGGTTAAGGGTGGTAATTTTATCATTCGAGTCAATTTATTTATTAAATGGATTAATTTGTCTAACTTGTTTAATAATTTTAATTAATAAAATTTATATTATAAAATTATTTATTAAATTTATCAATTTTTAATTATTAATAAATACTATTTTGAACTTTTATGATCATTTTGCTAAATTAAGGATTTTACATCTTTATTATATATATTTATTTATAATTTAATTATTAATTATTTTTTGAATAATATTTTTTAAAATTTAATATGAATTTTTAAATGAGTTGATATGTCAATCTAAGCTCGAGTAAGCATATCATGTTTATGTTGGATTATGATGTCATATAAGAAATTGCTACCTATATTAGAGGTTAATGGAAAATACCTTAGCACTTTATGAGACACTTTTTTTTCCTTTTGTGTTCTTATCAACCTAATGACTTTTCCCTAAAGATTGGACATTCTCCCTTGTAGCATGCTTTTTCTAAAAAAATGCATAGTCATACTTACAAATATAAATTGACTTGTACCCCAACCTTAATTTATTAAGCTACTTTTTTGCATCATAATGTAATCCCTAAAATTTATTCTCTTTAGGAAATTCTTCTTTCAATAACTTCAAAAGAAAATTGAAGGATTTATTAGTCCATTTACATAGCATTTTCAAATGCATAAGTTTGATTAAAAAGTTCAACAATGAAAAGTTTATGCAATTGGGATAGAATTTTGTTTTGACTTTTCCAATTAATTTATTAGAGCTTAGGCCATGTAATGTATCCCTCTCCCCTAAGGTGTCCTCATTCCCATCTTTGTCATTATTAGTTGTTTGATTAGTGTAATAAGGGCTAATAAAGTTAGTATAATATCAACTATCTTGTTTGTATCATTAAGAACTGCCTCATGCACAATTTCAACAATTAATGCATTGTATTTACCATGATAAACACACTTTATGTAAAATGAATCAAATTTGTTGTTTATTATGTGTGCCTTTATAGTTTGCAATCTGTGATAGAACATATTTTTGTAATTCTTACATGAACATCTTATGACTCTTTGATCATTGACAAAGTTTCTGGCTCTTTCAATAAATGTCAAAGCATTATTCCAATACTCAATAAATATGAGATCTAATAAAGTTATTTAGCTTTTCTTAAAAAAATATGTTATCATTTGCTAATGACGTGAGAATTTGCTATAAGATTCAATCTTCTATGCATGTTTGTTATATGTCTTAAATCTAACTTATCATTCTAAATGTAAAAGGTAAGACCCTATCCTATTTGAGATATTTGTATAGTTATTGTTTGAGCTTATATTTTTTTTTATCATTTCTTAAATGTAGAAATTTTAGTAATATCTTCTCATAATTCTCCAAATGTGCAAACTATAATTTGATACCTAGAAAACAAGGAAGACATATGAAGTTTCTATAATATGAAATGATGAGCAAATAAGTTGGCAATAGTAACTAAAGAGCCTATCTTGAATTGTCCAAATTTATGAGACAATTCAAGAGTTAGCTAGTTTATATAATGGCTAACCAACCTTTAATTAGGTGTAAAGTTACAATGCAACTGTATTAAATTTAAAACTATGGTAATTTTATAATTACAATAATTTTAACTATTTTATCTTTACTTTTGATATTCATTTTCATAGGATAAATTTTGTTTATATGAACCTCTTAATATTCATTACTTTACCCAATGCTAACTTTAGATGTTTTACAGTGATTATTTTTTTATATTAATTTCTTCCTTCTCATTGCTTAATATTTTATTTATTTTAGCATAAATATTTTGATTATTTTAGAATTTTAGAATTTATTTCTTTGTTTTAATATATATTACTTAATATCTTTTTGTTTATTAAATTAATGTAAATTTAATTCTCATTTAGTATTATACATAAATTTTACTTGTTATACTTTTCATCATCTCTTTACTATTTTATTTAAAATTAGCACAAAAATCTCTATTAAACAAATATTTTATTTTTTAATTTTTCTTCAACTTTTAAACATTTAATAATTTTGTTATTTAAATTTTTATATTTTCCTTACTTTAATTTTTAAAATTTATGCATTTTCTTTATTTCAATTTAATGCCATTATTAGTTTATAATTTTAAAGTTTTGTTCTTTCCATTGTTTAACATCTTCTTATTTATTAAATTAACATAAATTTAATACATATTTAGTATTATGCGTAAATTTTACTCATCATATTTTTCATTTTTTGTTCATTGTTTTATTTAAAATTAAATATAAATTTCTAAATTTTTATTAAATGAATATTTTATTTTTCTAGTTTATGTTCATGTTTTAATTATTGAATGTTTTTCTTATTGAAATTTTTATATTTTCTTACTTTAATTTTTAAAATTTATGTTTTTTCATTATTTAATGTTTTCTTCTTCATTGTATAAACATAATTTTAATACTTATTTATCACTATAATCTAATTTTACACATACTAATGTTCTAATATTCTTATAAGTCTAAATGTAACACAATTATCAATATATCAAGGTTATATAATATATCCAAACATAACATCAAAATAAATATATCATACATAATATGCTTATTCCATAACTAATTTTACAAAAGTAAAAGTATTTTAAACCAACAGCATATCACATTCCATAATCACTAACTAAAAAAGAATATCTAAGAAATTTTAACCTACTTTAATGGAAGAATAAACAAAAGAATAGTAAAACAATCTAGCTATTATGCAAAACTAATGTAGGAAAATAAGTAAAAAAGTAAAAAAAAAAATGAAAATGGCAAAGAATCTATCAAAATACATACTTGAAGCACAAAATAGTTTGTCATTCTTCCTTAGCTTCGTTACATGAAATGGGGAGAAATGATGATCCTCTAAAATTTAACTTGTAGGTTTATATTGAGGACATTTATTCGGTTGTTGACATAGGCCATCTAAAAAATTGGTGCTAGACCATGTTCCCTTATTTTCCCAAGAATCCTAGAGCGATAACTTTATTGTTGGTATAAAGTTAAAATTTATTTTTTAATTTTTCAAAAAATACTATACCAATGTCAAAGTTGTTGGAATATGATCATTAATAATTGGCATTTGTTAGTGGTGCCCTGATTTCCCAGGTAAACTATACTAATGACAATGTTATTGATAAATGTTCATAATTTAATTATTTCATTTTTTAAAAACTTTTATACCAATGATAATTTTATTAGTATATATGTCTTTGCATAGGTCAACATGCTAGTTTGCGCGATTGTCCTTTCACAATATATCAATGACAAATGTCACCAAAATAAATATCACTTTTTTATTTTAAAAAATTTCGTTACATCAATGACAATGTCATTTGCAATGAGTTAATATTATTTTTATTTTTTAATTTTTACTCTTCATTGATGACATTATCATTAGTATAGAGTTTCCAAACCTATTTTTGGCACTAGGCCTTCCCACCATTCAACTTTATTCTTTATACCAATGACTAATAAAAATTGTTAGTATAAATATCATCATTATAGACTATTTTTGTTGTAGTGTGTTATGCTTGTATGTATTACTTATGTGTTTAAGTAATCTTATTAATATTTACTTTTAATGTGAAAATAATTTTAATTTATTGAATAATCATATAAAAAGTCTGTAACACATTATAACATTATTTTATTATATAAACTTAATTAATAAATAATTAAATAAATATTTATTATTGATGAAGAGCTATTATATTCTAATATATATTAAATTCATTCATATATAAATAAAAATAATCAGTGATATAGTGGTTAAGTTCTTACTTATACACCTTATGGTTTAAGATTTAATTTTTCCTTTTCAAATTTGTTGATTAAGGTCAATCAACTAATTAAATAAATTATTTATCAAATATCTAAAATAACTATTTGATATGGTTAATTAATTAAAACCCCTAAATTAACTAAAAGGTAATTAAATAGTTACTTGCCACTTGTTACACAATGGCAAATACAGATTGTACTTTGATTAGTTAAGTTTATTAGCTTATTCATCAAGTACACCTTTTATATTATAACATTTCTAAATACACAATCTTTTAGACTCTAAAACAATTCTTTGATTAAAAAGATCACATTCATAATTTGAAACAATCCATTCAAATATTATATATACCTATAAAGCTAGCATGATTACTTAAATTTAATAGATTAACTCATTTTACCTTAATTACTTAAATGCATTAGAGTAACATAACTAGAACATAATGTTATTGTTTGAAGGGGTAAGATACTACTAGAACCTTGAAAATATCATTTTAGAAAATGTTCTCCCTTATTTCTAGTATCATGACATATCAAAATACTGTATCCTTAGCATACTACTTAAAATCTTATCTATTCACACATGGTTGTGATTCACTTTATATTTGAATTTCTACATATGGTAAATCTCACAAGATAGTCCATTCCACATGTCATGTTTATTGTTACTTTCAATTTTAAATTTTCTTACTATGTTATATGTTTAAAGTTATATAAAATTGACCAAGACTTTTAAAAGATGCTTGACAATGTCATAAAAAGGGAGCGAGACATCTCTCTAATTATTTTCATCTTATCCATGCTATGTAGTTCAATATTGAAAATTAGTTTAAAAAGACATTTTTACACTAACTTATTGATAGATTTTTATTATGAGGTTAAAAAATATAGGCTAACCAATCTAAAAGGATGACTAACTTTAACCAATAAAAAGGTTGGAGGCTTATTGTAACTCACACAACTAAAAGCAAGATACATGATATCCAGTGTATGATTAGTAGAAAAGGGCAAGAAACTAATACAAAAAGTATTGTCCCTTATCCTTAAATATACAACAATTTGTGCTCTTGAATGACCCATAACTTTAGCGGTGGAGTGTGCTTGGTAGGTTCATTACAATGTACAACTACCGCTATTCACTATGTAGGATTTATTAGCAATAACTAGCCAACTTGTGAAAGAAGAACAAATATAAGTTGAAAGCTAACAAAACTAGATAGAAAATAGTAATTTAGGATTTAGATTCATTGGCATATAAAGCCTGAGTAACTCCCTTAGCCATGTTCGAAAGGATCCCTTAACATGCAAAATTTGAGTAGTCCTCTTAAATGTGCTTCAAACAACTAAAGATTTTCACAAGTTTTTATATAAGTTAAGAAATATAAAATAAAACATATAGAAAGCATGGACTATATGTTTTGACATAAATTGTTCTTTCTTTATAAAAAAATTCATGATTTAAGCTCTTATTTGGGAAACTTTTCTATTTGTGGTTCTTTATTTATTTTGTATATTCTATGAGAGAGTTTATTTAAGTTGTTTATTGTTTGAACATTTCATGTAAGTGATAAATAGTAAGAAATCTTAGCTCAAAAGCTTAGGAAAAAAGCTAAAAGAAATTCTTTAATTCAAGTAATGTGTAAAACATGGTAGATATAATGCTAATTCATAAGCTTAAGTTAGAAAAAAGAAATAATATGAAATAAATACAATGCCTAATTATTAGCTTAAATTGGGTGCTAAGGAATATAAAATAATTCTAAACAATTATTCTTGGGAATTAAACAGATGTTGAGCAATTCTTTTTAGGATTCAAATTGGCATATTTTAAGGAATTCTAGAAATGATGAAAAGGAGTTGTGCCATTAGGTTAATATGGATTTTTGGATTTAGACCATTATGTTTCTAGCCTTGTATTTCCTAGCTAGACTCTTAGGTTATTGAAAAACTTGCCCTTGAATTTTACTTGCTTTCTTTTGTAAAGATTGTACTTAAAATCTTCTATTCTAAATGAAGAGATAATTTAAGGACTTAAGCTTTTTTTTTCATTTATTTCTTCAAATTCAAACCTTTTAATTTTCATGTAGTGTTACGACCTTAAGTAGTATTGCAATTTACATAACATAAAGGATAGGATTTGAACAAAAAAACATTAAACCTAATAAAATTAACAATTTTCAAATATATATGCTTAGAAAAACTATAATAAGACTTGTATAAAATAATTTGATAATAACAATAATTATTGAGTAAGTTTCTTCATGTTAAAAAGAAGTTAAATATGCTCTTTTTTTCTTCTTTTTTTTAAGGATAAATTAGCCTAACTAACCTTGATAATAAGAGATTTTCTGTGCAAAATATCTATCTCTATAGTACAAGGCCTAAAATATATTTATCTACAATAAAATATCCATTTGCTACTTATTGTTATGCTATATGGAGATTTACAAGACTTATCACTACTATGATGGTGGATAAGGCACCTTAACTTAAGAACCTGTCAATTTAAACACAGAAGGTAAGCTCGAGGCTTAATGAATAAACGTTATAATGAAACAAGGCATAAAAAATAAATAAACTCTTATTGACTAAATTTACCTTCCTTTTTACTAGTAATTTAATTCTCACTTAAATTTGCACAAAACATGAGTGACTATGACTTTCTCATAATGCATAAATAAAATATATATCTTACAATCCATTCAATTCAAGAGTAAAAATTTAATAATGTCTCAAAAGCAATTAAGTTAGAAAGCAAGTAAATCCTTTTATAACTCCTATCCTTCTTATCTCTAATAAGCCCATCCTTTTCTGTCCAAGTCAACCTTATCTTTTGCAAGTTGTTAATGGACCTTGTGTTCAAATTTCAAAAGTATCAAATTGCCTTATCTTAATTTTCATGAGTGATAATACATTTTGATCTTAATAATAGCAATTAACTTAATTTGTAACATAAAATCATAGAGTACAACAATACCATGCCTCTTTGCATAGTCTTACATCTTATATTTAACATCATTGATCATATAACAATTAACCCTAATATTTCTAAACATGTAATATGCCTTGTCTTTTTATATAACATAATGTGTGAAACTTTAATAGGCATATTAAATATATAATTAATTATATAATCTCAAAGAACTTTATAGAGGTTTAATTGACTATGTAGTTAATTATAAGGGTCCAATTAGTAAGGCTTTAGGCATATAATCAATTATGTAGTCAATTGTGCAGTCCCTGAAAGCAAACTTGATAGGGGTATAGTTAATCATTGGTTACTAGAGAGCACATCCTTGGTGGTATAGTTGACTATGTAGATGATTATCCTAAAAAGCATTTTTCTTAAGCATAATCGACTATATAGGTAATTATAACTTAGTGTCCTATAAAATTTCATATGAAATTACTATTCATTCAAAATATAATCATTCCCTATCTATTTTTAAGACTACTATACCTAATCAATTCATACACATTGCATTCACATCATTATTAATGCTAGATTCAATAAGAAATTCAAGTTTAAAAACTTGTAATTATAACTTTTCTAAGATTCAATGTAACCAAGCAAGAACCTATTCTCCACCAATTCAAATCATTTAAAACATTCAAAATTTAGTTAGAATGTGCACTTACCTTGTATAAAAGAGATATTAATAGGAAAAATTTATGTTTTAACAAACCTAAAAATCCAAGTTATGGTCAATTCTCCTATTTGAGCTTAAGATCCTTGAGCAATCCAAATCTAAAAAGGAAAATGAGAAAAAAACTAAAAAATAATGGAAGTCTAAGAGGTCTTACTTGAAAAAGAGGAAGAAAAGAAAATGAAGGAAAGGTAAGGATGAAGGTTTTAAAGCATTTTGTAATGGAAAAATACAGGAATGAGTTAAATTAAGGAAAAGAAAAAAGTAAAAGGCTAAAGGGAAATTGGAAATAATGTTCTAAATCTCCTTCACCCTCATCTATGCAATCCTAAACACACATAACCTTTAAACACTTTATTTCATCCACCTTTTTCTTAACTTTTTTAATTACTTATCCTTTTAAAAAAATTTATCCTTTGTTTCTTTATATTATTTTATTATTCTTACATAAAAATGTTTTAAATCTTATAAGGATTGTAACATTCTATTTTGAAAATTTCTTCCTTGAGTTTTTCAAATGGCATTATTAGCTTTATTTCTTCTTGCAATTCCTTAAGTTGTGATTTAAAGGCAAGGAAAATTAACAATTTCATAATGTCAAGGTTTTTATTAAGCTTTACTTGATGGAATGGGGTTAGTTTTATTTGGATTCCATTTTTAGTAAGAAAGTAGGTATTTTCATATCTATCATAGAAAACACAATGATCACACTACCAAGGGTTACTAAATAGTATATGACAAGTGTCCATTGGGATAAATCACTTCAAACTTTATCTTGGTATTTCTCTCAAATAGAGAAATTTTAACTATTACAATTTATAAGGATGAGGATGTTCTTATGTTAGAAGCTTCAACTTTTCCACCATGTAATTTGATGCCACATTTTAATGATTACTGTTATTGATAATGACATCACATACCTTTCCTTAAGAAGTGCACCGTGTGTGAAAGGTGTTATATCAAAGTTAAGGCTCTTCCTTTGAAATTGATGTTTAGAGATTGCACTTTACTACTAATGACTCATTTTTGTCAAATAGGATAAGCACTTCATTCAATAATAAGAGACTTATCAATTTTTTTCCTCTTTTTTCACTTATTTTTCAAATAGTTCTTGAACCTGTTCTCTAATGAAAGGTATGACTTGCCTTTCTAATAGGTTAAATGTAATAACCCCAAACCCTTAACATTTAAAGCATTTAGGGTTTTGGTTTAGGTTGGTTGGTTAATACTAACTTCTTTAGTTAATTTAAGAAAGACATTATTTATTGTTGGTGCCTTTGAAGGTTATATGAAAATGTGTTTTCAACTTAAATAATAAGTTTAATAACAGTATCTAGAGTCTAATATCATTAGAGTTAAACAATCTTGTAAATTTTGGGACTTAATCTTTCAAGGTATTGGGTTATTGTCTATTCAACCTTCTTATAAAGATCACATTTATCATAAATTGCTTAAACTTCATGTACTCATCAATAATCATTAATCTTTGGTGCTGGTTATGGAACTTAATAGAGTTAACATTATGGTAGTGGTTAGGAAAGAATTTGTAGGTGAGCTTTGGTCATATCTTTTCCTATGCTTTGATTTTCTTTTGTGCTTCCTTTTCATCTTTTGTTTAAGATTTTCCTTCATGCTTCCTTTTTGCACCAAATAGATGCATGCCTTTTTAACTTAAAGGCAACAATTTTAACTCAATATTCATTTGGAATTTCCTTTAATTTGAATACTCATTCCATGCTATGCAATTATTCCATAAAACTTGTTCACTTATAGTTGTCCTTCAAATTTAGTAATATTCACTTTGATGTTATTAGAGTAGGTCCAAATTAGGGCCTTCATCAATGGTTACTCTTCCTAGCTGAAAAAGAAACTTCATTATACTCATTTTCATGATTACAATCTTATGGCACTTGTTGAGGTAGTTAATCTTGTTAGACTTTAGTTATCTCTCGTAGCCTTTCAATTTGTTAGCAAAATTTTTTAACTTTAATGTCTCTAATAGCTTTTTGATTTTGGTATTCGAAAAGCTTTTTCTTTCTTGCTAAATCTTCTTTTCCTTTTTTTTTTGTGGTAGAACTAACCATATAATTTTTTTTAATAATAGTAACCAGAAATAAAAAATGAAATTAAGAAGTTAAAACTTGGTAGGTATTTTTTTGTTAGTTAATGGGTAATGCCTAACTGGATAATAAAAGATACATGGCAATAATATGTACTAGATGATGTAACAATCTAATGCTTATTGCACTTACACGGATTGCTAATTGGGCAATCTATTAACATATGGTAGCTTTTGCTTAGTTGACCTAATGATATAGGAGTGATATGTATCAAATGACATAAAAATTTGACACTAATAATGAATGACCATACAATGTTAGCATATCAATGTTGGTTAAAGTGAAAATTAATGTATATAATGATATAGTGGTATTTTTGAAAATAAGTACAATTTATCACATTGATTCAAATAAAAAGTTAATGTTGTAAAGGCATAATACCTGATAGGAAATAAAGAGATGGTTCTATGATAACTTAAGATGATAATTATTATTTAGAACTAACATTTATTATAACTTACACATTGGTTTGGACTTAGTTAACATTGAGAATCATGTGAATTGCCACTTAACTTTAAGAAATGTGATATATGGGATATTAATCTTATGTTTTATTTTCTCTTACTATCATCTTTGATCTTTATTGTATAAAGATCTTTATATAGAATTACTTGAAATTTCAAAGATTTTATTGTGTAAAATTTTATTTACATTATACTAGATTTATAAAAAAAATATAGAAGACCATTTTATTTATTTAATAAAACCCAATGTAGATATTAAAAACAAATTTGTTTCTACTTTACTACATTAACTTTTAAATACTTATCATGTAAAGGAATACCAAACATTATAGCAAAATATATGTTTATAACATTAGACATAAATTGTATACGAAACTGACATCTAAAAATAAATCAATAATCAATTAAATTTTTATTTGCAATGTTATTGAAAATTGTAAAGAATATTTGTATTTTACATATTAGTTGTAAGTACTAATTAATGTTGAAATTTTCTCTACAACTAATTAATGTTTATATTTTTAATTCTATTTAAAGCTACAAGAAATATATGTATTTTAGATGTTTGTTGTATATATAAACTAGCTTCTAAAGGTTATCTGCAAGTAATTAATATGCCATGAATCTAAACCAATTGCAACTAGTGTGAAACTCACTATCTAGTTTCTACTAATCTAATTTGATTCATTAATCACAATCCTAATTAATTAACGAGGGGTTGTAAGAAGAAGCTTGGCTAAACAAGTTTGTAAAAGATGAGAAAGTTATGTTTGCTTATGTTTCTCACCAAATGAGGATAAGCTATCCTCTGCAAAGGAGGTTTAATTTAAGATTTCTTCTACTCATAGTCTATATATAGAATAAGGCCTAAAATCTATTATCATGCCAAAATATTTGATGCACCCCAAGCCATACTAGAGATGATGCTTGTAATCCTAGCTCTAAGAGGTGATGGTGAAAGCTTGACTTGTATATTTGTAAAATAAAATATGAAAGATTAAGTTTAAGGCTCAATGAGTAAATATTCTAACATAAACAAGCAAAATAATAGATTAATCTTACCAACTTTTCCATCCTCACGTGCAATTTAATGTAATAAAATACTCATAAATATTAATTCACACATCAAGTAGCCAAATAGGGCTTATTCGTAATTATATCATCACATTCATTCCCAAGTAGCTTTAAGAGATTCAATCATAATCATATTGTCATTCATAATGCTTAATAAGTATTAATATGCATAACTCGTTATGACTCTCAATCAACCTTATATTCTACCCACATTTCTATCCTTATTTCTCTTATATTAACCTTATATCCTATGTTTCTATTATAAGGAATTAATAATCTAATATTCATATTACATCCAATACATTTCTCAGTTTATAATTGCTTGATGCCTTCAATTGTCATATCATGGCATAAGTTATATTCATCATATTAACTAAATAATACCAAGCCTTAATGCATGGTCACATAATATATATTCCATTGCATTAATGACATTATAAGTATAGGTAACGGCCCTAACATTAATAGGTGACATAGAATCATTATAGCGTAAAATACGGCTAGATAATTTTGACATTAACTTAGGATTATCTTAAATGGCCATAAACTATTTCTTTTTTAACTTATTGAAAGAATTTAATTTGATTTATACTCTTGTTTAGCTTCATTCCACAAACAAAGTTGGGTACCTCCCTTGGAGGGTTATATGAAATATGTATTATTTAAAAATAAATTTTTTTTGTAATTGTTCCTTTTGTAATTTTACATCAAAGAATGATTTTTAATGAATTTTTAAAGACCTAGAATAATCATTTTGAAAAGATACTATTTTTAAAATTTTTTAAAATTTAACATTTTGAATTAAAACCCAAAATCTAGATTTTTATTCTTTAGAGTTTTAATTTTTTTAATTCAAATAGGGGGTATTTCCTTATTTAGATTTATGTCTTAAGTAAAAAGGAAATGAGGACATTTACTTAAACGACATAAATGTAAATAAGTTGCTGAACCTGTGACCTAGTGTGCTAAAACCTAAACCCACAGACCCAAAATAGCCAGATCATATTTGAATCAAAAACTCTTTTTCCCTGAAACGAAAATAGAACCAAACAAACAGACTCAACTAGACAGAACAGTCTAACAAAACACCGAAACCTTAGCTCTTTCCATATTTTTTCTTTCTTTTCCACTTCTAATCACACAAAACAACTCCTTCTTTTCACATTTCAACATGTCTTCTTCCATTTTCTCCCTATTTTTGCTACAGTTGTGGGTTAATCCAAAATTTAGGGTTTTGGGGCAATAAGCTCCAAAAATTCTTTGATTTGCTTAATAAGATAATTCCCAAGCTTCATTCCCTTAGTTAGGAGTTAGATTAGCTTAAATTAGCTAATAGATAGTAAAGATTAGTTTATTTTTAGGTTATGCATAAAGTGTGGGAATTCAGGGCTTTTGTGATAGAAAGCTTGATAATATAATTGGGTGTTAATTTGTGTTTAAATTATTATTTGATTGTTTGCATGAAGTCAAGAAACACTTCCTAGTGGCATTGGTGGTTTATGAAGTAGGAAGAAATCAAACCCAAATATATTGGCTATTTTATGGGTGGATAATGTGTATTTCCACACTTTTATACATTTTTCCAAACTTCTCTATTCTTTGAAATATTAATTTTATTAATTTATTAATTGTCATTATTTTTTATGCATTTTAATTCCATATATGTGTAGAGCTTTAAGCACTTTCGGGATAAACACTTTAAAAATTTTCTTGAGCTATAATGATTAAGAATGGTACTAAAATGACTCTATGATGAGAAAATTAATTTATATGATTTATTTAAAATGGTGTATTATTAGAACTTATCTTGTAATGCTCTTTGAAATGTTGTTGTGGATGAAGTGATAATGTATTGAAGTTTCATGTATATTTATAAAATTAATTTTGATAAGTTTGGAATGATTTGATATTAGAGATGTTATTGCTATAGTTGAAAGTCTTGATGAACTACTCATAATTAGGAAGAATATGGATTGGGATTGATTTAAACTATTAATGTATGAAATTGTTTATTTCCAAATATTTTCTTGTATAATTGTTATTTATATATATACATGGTGTTTTGCTATTTTTATAATCTTGTTTTAGGAGAAGACTAGTTAGAAACTGTAGCTAATGGTAGTGATGACGTTAGTCTTGGTACACCTTGGTTCGAACCCCATTAGTAGGGGAGTTGCTAAACTTGTGTGTCGGTTAACACATATGAATTAGTTTATGGTAGCCTGATGGGTTACCTTAAAGCTAAGAGCTTTTTTGAAATTATTAATTCGTGAATGGAATGCTCATGTTTGTTAATCTTAACTAGGAATCTCTCACCTTAAAGTGTAATTTTGATAGTTTATATATTTTTAAACTTATTAACTTTGATAATGATTACTTATTTATCATCAATATATTATACTAAAATTTTTATCATGATTCTATGTTCATGATGATTTCTTATGATTAAAGAACCTACTATCTACTTTTTAGCTTGAAACTTATGTTTTAGTATTCTATTTCTAATGAATATTGTAATTGTTATTTTAGCAGATATGATTGCATAACTCTTATAATATCTTTTTGGTATTGAAAAGTTATTTAACTATTTCTAAGAAAAAAACTCGTGCCATGACTTGTCCAATTTTCGTTAGAAGTTCATATTATCTATTCACTAAGTCAATAACTCACTATTTTTGTTGTAATATTTTTTAGATAGAGATTTAACTTTGGGTCCATCGTTTGCAGCTCCTTGGAGAGAAAGGAGTATTCTCTTGTGATGAGCCATACTTTATTCTGTGGGCTTGATGTAAAATTTTTTCATATTTTTAAAAGTTATAAATTTTAAATACTCTTAGATGTGCTCCATTAAACCCACAAGCAGGGTATGCTTTTGTTGATTTATATGAATGCATTTTGTTATAATGAGGAAAGATTGTCTAGTTACCAAATGATATAGATTTTATGTTAATATATATGAATTAACAGGTGAATATTGGAAATTGAGAAAATCCGTATGGGACTATATGTATGTGAAAAGCTAGTGTTTGTATGATAGGTATATGCCTACTTGAGTTTGAAACAGGTTACATATTATTTTATAATGTGTTAAGCTAGCATGACCTATATAGTTATATTTTTCTTTTAGGTTATGCGCCAGTCGTGGCCCCTAATTTTCAATCATGCAGTATGTTTACATCATATTTCATACAATTACCTTGCCTTAAATGTATGGCCATATAACACATTCCATTTCAAAATTAATATAACAAGTTCATTATAACACACATTACATGATACAACATCTTAATTCTCATTTCATAATCATTAATTTATGTATTGACCTTACAATATCATAACCATTCTCTCTTGATATATAGGAACCATACCTCCTACATTGGACCATTATAATTTATGACGACACAATGTAGATTGGGTATAGTATGATGTATGGTCATCTTAGTTTTGAATGATATTTAATGAGTAATTCAAAAATTACTAATTTGTTATTCATAAAACTTGCTTTATATGAAAATAGACTTAATTGACTTTCCATAAAATAGTTAAAATTTAAAAGAATTATAGCTTGCATAAGTTAGATACAAAATTTCAATTATTCAAAATCCTAGATTTTTAAACTTTATCCATTATTTTAATGATATCTTAAAATATACATAATATATTAATTTGAAATTAGATTTAATTACATTTCTAATAATAAATGGTTTGTTAAAATAGATATAATACTAATGAGTTATAACTTTTCAAAGTTAACATAATGATTTTGTCATAGATTAGTCAACTATAAGGGTTTATAGAGTAATTTTGACACTTATATTGACTATCAACACCTAAATGGCTTTTAAAAGCTTATAATAAACTATTATAGTCAAATATAGCATGTTTTCATTAGTTTTCTCATGATTTTTCTCCATTCCTCCAAAAATTTAATCATCTAAATACATTTGTTACCTACTTAAACATCATCAAATCTTACATATATATTAACCTCGTGTCATTCATGCCATTTATATCATCAAATAGAACTAAAACCACTAATCAACAACTCACTCAAGCATTTATATTCACGTTGCCATAAAAATTTGAAATATGACATTTAAGCTCAAATTCTTAAATTTTAACAAGAAAGAGTAGAGTATTTACTCACCTAGTATAGAGAAAAATTCTAGAAAGTAGAATTTGATGTTTTTTAAGCTTAATTACATCAAAATCAAACTCTCTTGGTAAATGTTTCCAAATTTCAGTTTAAAACCAAAATAAGCCTAAATATTCATCAACCTAAAAGAAAATAATGAGAAAGTCAAGTAATGATAATATTCTTACCTTGATTAGATGAAAATTTGAAAAAGATTAACCTTTTTCCTTACCAAATGGAAGGGAGAAGAGGAAATGAATTTGAAAAAGTTTAAGGATGAAGGTTAAGAAAGTTTAAGAGAAATAAAAAAGGAAGTTGATTTTAGGTTGTAATAATAGGTAATAGTTCCTAGGGGCACTTTTGAAAATGTTTCATAAATTTCTTCCATATTAACATACTCACTCATAATATTTTAGAAACTCATGCCTTGTTATTCTTTTATATTTTCCTTGTCCATTTTTTATAGATCTTTATTATGAAATTTATTAAAATTTTAACCTTTATTTTACTTCAAATTCATTGATATCCGTCAAAATTTTCCTTTACACATGAAATTTCTATTTTAAGCAAAACATACTAACTACTCTAATTATTCCCCTTATGAAATAAAATTCTAATTTATTATATTTTGAAGAGGTTGTAACATAATATTTATACTTATGATGTTATTCGAAACCTTAAATGAATTACCACGTGGGTTTACATTAAGAATCAATGTGTAATGTTATGCTAATGTTTAGCTCGTTTAAACCATACTATAACATTCATAAGGTTGTATGAGATCATAAACACTCACAACATCAAATGTTCAAATAATAGTCATCTAAAAGTAGTTCAAGAGCCATAGTTTCAACTACTAAAATTTTAGATGTTGATATGGATTTAATACTTAATGTCTACTGTTTTGGAAGTTTGCTTGTAAATTTTACTCACAGTCTTTTTCTTAAAAAGTTTTGATGATACTTTTGCCTCCATTATCTAATTTTAGATTTTGGGTTGAATTTAGAGAAAGCTCTCCTTCCATCTTAAGAAACATATTTAGAAATGCTTTGAATCTTCTCAAGGGACTTGACTTCTTTGATATCTTAAGCTTTTTAAAGTGGTACACCATAAGAGTTACCTTAAGAAGCCTATGATTTCAAAGGATGCAAAGCCTTTGACATTAAAGTATATCTAAATGCATTTCTTGAGATAAAAGAGGAACTATGATTGCATTTGATTTAAACTTTTGAACTAGTAATTTAGATAAATGTATTGCCTAGATCCTTCTCAAGCCCTTACCTTAATCCATAAAGAGAGAGTTTACCTTCACAGTGTAATTAAGTACAAAAATATAAGCTACTTTTTCACTTTTTCTTACTATTACAATGGAAGGAGAAATTGGAAATTTAAACTCTCTTGTGCTTAAAAGTACCGTAAAGGGAGACTCTTATACCTAAAGATTAAGGTAAGGAAGTCATTTACTCCCTCTAACTCAAGAAATATGAAAAACATATCAATCTAGTTAATTAATTAATAGCAAGAATAGAACATTGTATTTGATGTGATGTTTTCTAAAATATGTAATGAAAAATCAATTGTTTATTCTATTTATTGATGTAATCTTGTAATGATGTATATGTAAATATATAAAATTGTATTTTTTTTAATAATTATTTATGGCCTCCTTTTTCATATTTCTTAATTTACTTTGTTTAAAACTTATGTTTAGTTTTCATGTATTGATAACTTTATTTTATTTGAAAAATGAGATGAAATTGACTCTATGTCTATTTCTAACATTTAAATTTAACTCTTTTTTAGTCATCATCTTTCATCTAAAAATTTAAATATTTTCTAAACATCAATGTCTTTATGTTATAATGTATGTTTATTATAATAACCAACATATTAAACCTAGATTTCTCATATTTAAGTATTGTTATATAATGGTAAAAAAAATTATGAAATAATATAAGTTATTTTTGGTAAATTGTACTACTATAAAATTTTCCTTTAATATTGCTATATTAACATCAGTTAATGTGAAAATTGATACATATAATAGTATGGTAGCATTTTTGAAAATAAATGCAAATTATAATGTTAGTTCAAACAAAAAGCTGATGTTATAAATAGAAATTATTTATTTCCAAGTGAATAGTTGGAAATAGGTTAAGCAAAAAATATTACATGATGGTTATTTAAATAATCAACATGGAAAATGAAGATGAACCAATAGATTTGAAGACCACCCAAACATTTGACATCGATTCCTATATATAGTTGATGTTGAAAGTTTTCCCTAAAAGGTATTTTTTAAAATTTTGCATAAAATATTCAACATCGATTTTAGTGACAATTGATATGGAAGTATATAGGCATCAATTATTTATTAATAATCAACATCTAGAATGTTGCCTACAACATATATGATGTCTTTGTTTCTTAGAATCGTAGATAAGATTGTATTGTACGATGATTTGTTTTCCATTTTTTCATACTTTCCACTTCATTTTCTCTAGTGTTTATTTGACAATTGTATGGCATCAATCTTGAATAATCTTTAACCATCTACTCTTTTCTATTTGAGGTGTTTTCCTAAGTTCTCTTATGCTTTATAGGCATTTTATGTTCTGACTGTATTTTTCGAGATTAGATACATAACATTATCATTTATTGCTAGAAAGCTTTCATTTTTATCCTTTAAAATCACTTTTCAAATGTTGGTTACATGTTTTGAAAGCATTATTGAACATAGAAAATTGATACACCTAAATATATGTCCTATTTTATGCTCTTATTTTTTGAAAATGTTATTTTTTATTAGATGCTATGTTTTTGGAATAACTTTCTATATTGATATGGCTCTATTAGTTGAATATTATTTTTGAAAATATTAATTTTTTATGTGTAAAGTTTTCTTCTAAAATCAAATTAAATCTGATAAAATTATATGTAGTTATTCATTATTATTTAAGTTATTATATGTATATGCTCGATTGTTTATCACATGTTGCTTGGCATATAAATTAAATATTTGTTAATTTTGTTAAAACTTTTTAAATAGAAGTGACATAGATTTAATTGATTTTAGTAAAGAAAGTCAGAAAAAGAAGGGCGTTAAGGGCCTTATAATTAAAAATGACATGATCCTCAAGAATGCCAAAGGGGCAAAGCGGAGAGTAAACTTCAATAACAAGGGAGTTACATGACAGCCTAGTGGAATTGACTTTAATAGCTACCTCAATATCTTGGTATGCATAAAGATACCTATTACTACTAAGGAATGGTATCATGGGCATCAAGGACACCGTATAGGGTAATATATTGGTAAGGAACCTTAATAGTTATCTCCATCTCAATTTTTACATATGCATAACAAGAAGTCCTAAATTAATGATTGTGTTTTTCATTTGTAGGTTGCTTTATAAGCCATGCTCGATCTTTACTAGGATTATAAAGATTATGTCTTTATATTGGTAGGTAAAATGTGGATGGATTATAAGTATATGTTGAAGAAGAAGTATGTTAGCAAAGGTAAGGACTCTAGCGAGATTTCCCCCTACAAAATATCAATGTATTAACACTTCAATGTGGGTGAATTTATAGAGATATGCCATTTGGAGGGGTACTAGGTCTTTGTAGCCATTTAAATACTATTACCTTTTTCCATTATTGAAAAGGAACATCTTCTAATCATTTTTTTTAATTAATAGGCTCTAAGTGCATAGAATAAGATGAGTCAATCCAAAAATATGTACAAATATAAGTTGTCCCAAGGAAGGTATGAGAAGCTTAAAGAGGACTTTTTTAGGGAAAGAACTCAAATTGTTAAAGCGCTTATTGTTTAATTTGATGATTAAACATCTGACTTTGTTGCCCTTATAAAATGCCATAATTTGTAGGTGAAAGTAAGAGTTTATAACAAGGGCAAATTCATGACAGAAGAGAAATGATAGGTTGCCTAATGAATAATAAATAATGTATTCTTTTTTTATCAAATATGAATTGTATTATTTAGTTACTTAGATATAGCTAATCATGTTTGATTACGTTATGCTAGGATGAACTTAAATAATAAGCTACCTAGGAAGATTCTTAGTCGATAGGGAGGATGGATATATTGACTATTGCTTTAGGAACTTTGAAACATCCTGAGCTTATAAGGGGCATTGGAAGAATAGTTGGCATTAAGAAATACTTTAGGGGAACTTTAAAACATTCTTATAATGAATGACTACTTGATTAAGAAAGACAAAGCTATATAAATCAATTTTACAGCATGTGTTGGCTAAACTTAAGCAAACCAACTGATTGTCAACTGCCCTAAGCAAGGAAGATAAGGTATAACTATTGACCCTAGCACCATAGCAAGATAACTACTACCTTGCTAACCTTAATTCCTTGACCCAAGTAAAATACTCTAATCATGTTGTAGGATTATATTCATACTAATTAACTAGTTTATTTGTTATTATAGGGTGGGCATAAGTGTATACTTATGGGACCTCTTATTAGGCAAGTGGCAAAAGGCGTGGTTTTCCTAAACCATGTACTCCATTTCATTACACTATCATAGAACTAATGTAAGGTTATGTTAAACATCATCGAGAATGAGTCAATTGTGGTGCCATTGCCAACAGTAAAGATAATCATAATGGCCTAAGCATTTAGCTTCTACCTGGCATGGCTAAAAACCTTGATTTCACTATTTATAAAGGTAACATTTTTTGTCATTTCAAATTTATTATTCATGATTAAATAAAATATTATCTAACATATTTGATTGTCATGTTTTTTTTCCAATCCATTTTAAAGTATCTTTGCTAAAAGAAAAGGATAAAGAGAAATGGGAGAAGCAAAAGGATAAGGATGGTAAGCCTAAAGAATCAAATATTTTAGCAACTTATCCTTAGTAAAAAACAGAGGTGTGAACATTTAAGGATAAGCTCTAATCCATTGCATAAAAGATATCATCTAATTCCTTCCCATTCAAAAGTTACAAGATAAGATCCTTGGATAGGAGAATGTCATCAATGTGTCCCACAACATATTTAGTTAGAGATAATGAAATGATCCCATTATCTCTGAGTAAATATGTTGAGGGACACATTGATGACATTCTTCTATCCAAGGATCTTATCTTACAACTTTTAAATAGGAAGAAGTTAAATATTTCCATTTTCATGACTTGAATTACGTGTGTTCATCTTTATCCTTTAAATCTTTTCTAGTTTTTTGTATATATTGGATAGTATAAATTTTAATGCTCATTCATTTTAAAAATCATAAACACTTACACTATGATGCCAAGGAAAGGAACGTAGGTTCCTACTTTTATTTCCTAAATCTAAACAAGGAGCATGATTTGAGGATAACCTTAGAGTTTTAAAATGAATACATAAATGAGACTATGACAATGAATAAGAAATAATAATGCTACATGGTATTGTACTACCTAAGGTATATGCGTGCAAGGATAGACCTTAATTCAGCCTTGGTTATATTTTCTCCTCTGATATCTTACTTTGATATTGAAAATGTTGTAACTACCACTAGATATTGAGCATAGTCTTTTCAAGTTGAATATAATTTACTATCTTGACATGTTAAGGCATGAATTATGCAATGATTAGAAGAAGTTATTAATAAAGGCAATGAACATATACTACAGGATGTAAAGTTTTGCCAAGGTTAATGTTAAATAATGGTAATGAAGGTAACATTTTCAAGCATGTTTAGGTATCTAATATAGTAATTGATTATCATTATATAAAATTAATGCTATTTTGCATTAGTTCATTATAGTGCCTTAGATAAAGAGATAACTTGAAATGTTGATACTATATGTGTAAGTACATGGCTGGCATGGTCAAGCACTTTAAGAATAATGAAAGGCTTGATTGTGTAATTTGTTTGAATTTTAGTTAGGCAAATGCTTAGAAAACATGTAATTCCATCTCCTTATAAAGTTTTATATGTAAACATGCAATTATTAAAAGAAAACACAAGACCTTATAGCATAAAAGTTTTAGCAACCTTACAAGAGGAATGAAATGCATTTGTATTAAAAGATATATAGGCACTAATATTACAGGGTTTAATTATAAATGAGAATATTGATATGATTGTGCTTATGAGTAATTACTTGTAAATTATATATATTGTTTTGTATACATTATGAAAGTTGTTTATATGTGTTATTGTATAATTTAATGCTATTTAAAAGTTTGTGCTCTTTTGTTTTAGCAAGTATATTGACTCTATTATTTATATAATAGGTTTGGTTTTTGTCTTTGAGGTAGTAACATAAGTACACCTTCAAAAAAAAACTAATATACTACATTGGATGTTTATTAGTAACCAATGTAGATAATATAGAATGTTGATTAAATAATAATTAACGTGAAAGAATAAAATCATATCTGGGCAATTAAAATAATAAATTAATAAAGTAAAATTACATGTTAGTTTTATTATACAATCAATATGGAAGAGTAAAGTTATCATTAGGCTTACAACATCAATTTTGGTTTATAAATGATATAGAATACTTAAATGACATCATTATTGCTCTTTTTCAACCTTGTGAAAATGAAGGTAGGAGTTGAAATTAGAAGCCTGTCCTAGTGCCAAATTATAGAAATATTACAACAATATAGCATTTTCCTCAAGAAAAAGAAAGTGCCTTTTAGAGTGATCGACTAATTAATTTTCTTTTTAAATAGGAAATCCATTAAAATTTCTTTATATAAGAGTATCACCTTAGCTTAAGCTCAACTATTTATTCACTCTTGTTGCTATCTTGTTCTCAATGTTAAAGTCTATTCAATCACCTTAGTTATCCTTTAAAACTAATTAAGAACATCTATTAGTTATATATTGTGTTAATTTGTTTAGATTATTTATTTATAATTTCATAATTTAGGCTTTTAGGTGATATAGGTTTCTTGAAGAAAAGGTGACATATTTCTTCCTTACAAAAGTGAATCAATAAATATTTTTATATAAAGAGTTAGGATAATATGAGTAATTTGAACAACAAATAATACCACCAAAGTTTAATAGCATAAGTAAGATAAAAAATTTCTCCTAAATAAAAGTATATTGTATTAATATTTCACCTACAACATCAATTTTGATATTCTTGTACCCTTGTTTTGTCACAATTGATATTCTTGTGCCCTTGTTTTGTCACAATGGGATTTGCAAGTATTTCTATCAATAATCATGTCATTAACAAACAATGTAAGATCCTTTTCAAGATTTAAAAGTATTATCTCCAATTTTTATAATATCTATATATTATATGTCTTATACTATTCATACTTAAACAAATATAATATTATTCATCTTTTTCTAGTTTATTGTATTTAAGATATTAACTTTGACTATAGAAACATTCAAATAAGGCATGAAATACTATTATTACTACTTGTATAGTAATATCAATTGCTAGATTTTGTAATTAGGTTGTATTATAATACAACTTGATGGATTCTATAATTAAGTTTGAATATTGCTCTGAGAGTAATGAGGTTTAGGAGAAATCTTAAAGATTAAAAAAATTGTAAATAACATTAATTATTTTATAAACTCATCATCCTATTACACATTAAATGTTAGTTATTTAAAAAAAATCAACATCTTAATTGAAATTTCAATATGGAAAATTGATAATCAATGTTAATTACAAAATTAAAAAATCGATATCATTTTTCAAATATTTAACAATATATTAGAACTAAATATGTAAATTTTCTTGGAAAAAAGGCACTGCTAAATGTATTCAATGTCAGTTCAAAAACTAACATTGAATACACTGGATATAAAATAACCTCAGTATATATATTAAGTGATAACTGAAGTGGAATGTGTTAAACAACTAGCATGAAATGGCTTTTTAATAATAGTGTCAAAGTTAAAATTATAATATAACATGTTAGTTATTATTTACAATTGACATAGAAAGTAATTAAGACGTCTACCTTTAGGTAACAAATATTTGATTGTTAACATTTTGAACATATTATGTCATATATATTGTTTCAGCTTAAGTATACATCTAGCATTGACAATCAAACTACATCACTTTACTCTTTGAACTATTCATAAAAATAAAGGCAAGAGTTGAAATAAATGGTAATTTTTTACTAAAGTTCTTCAATCTTCTATGTGGGATTTGTTATGCCTTAAGGAAATATCCCTACCAAAGTTCAGTAAAATTCATGTTCAACCATTTGTCAAACATCTAGCATACTGAAGTATGCTACTTTACATTAAGGTGCATTTGAATGCTTTATTTTTCTTCTAAACTAAAGGAAGAACGTTTTGGGGTTTTAATTGCATACCTCTATTTTTATTTAAATTTTTTATGTTTGATTTATTTTTCTAGGGTTTTAAATGGAATAAGTGTTAATATATGTTTAACGACTTCATTAAAGCCCTCATATTATACATATAATAGTATGTCTTTTTAATTTGTGAATATGTCTAAAATATGTTAAAGAATTAATGAGTTTATTAGATTTGTTATAGGCAAAAAGAAGCAAATTGATAATAAGCTCATTAGGTGGCTTTATAAGAATTATGTTTGCATTAGGATGCTAATGCTCAATCTAGTAGGGAAGAAAATGTATTTATTTTTCAATGACATTACCTAAGGTTATACGTGATAGATATGGCATAAGGAAGGTAAATTATCTAGTTCATCTCAAATTTATAAAGCAAGAGATTCTATAAAGATAATAACATAAGTTTTGGAGTGGATGACTTATTAGAGGATATGGTACTTGGTGTTAAAAATGATTTCAAAGAACACTTGCATATGCTTTATGTTAAGTAATGTGGAAAAGCCTTTGTATTCAGGTTGCACCAAATTTACACAATTATCTATTATTCTATGAATGTTCAAATTAAAGGTTGGGAATGGTTAAAATGATAAGAACTTCAAGACATTGCTATAATAGTTGAAAGAAATGATTCCCAAAAATACAAGAAGATACAAATATCCATCCATGATTTAAGAATAGTCACGTTACATGCCTAATGGGTATGGAGTACAAAAACATACATATTTTCCCTAGAACAAAACTTTAAAAAAGTTACTAAAATGTAAGGTATCACATTACAAACTAAAGAAGAATGATGTCATCAATAGTAAAAGGGCTTTGACTATAATTTTGTGGTAATTTCCAATAATACCAAGGTTTAAATGAATATTTGACAAAATAAAAGATGCTAAAAACTTAACATAGCATGCAAATTGAATACTAGTTAATGGTAAACTTTAACATCTAACTAATTCTAGTTAATGGCAAATAATTGATACACTATTCTTTATGGTTAGTCATGAACGAAGAAACCCTAGACTTATACTTTACACCAATAGAATGAATCCTTATGGTAACATAAGTAGCAAAGATAACATATGACTTGTAACATTGGTGATTTACAATCTACCTTATTGGTTGTGCATGAAGCATAAGTACATTATGCTCTTTTACAACTAGGAAATGACATAGATATCTTCTTCGCACCACTTATTAAAGACCTAAAGATAATGTGGGAAGAAGGTATATCAATCATTGATGTATATTGTTAGGAGTCTTTTATTTTATATGTGATGCTCTTTTACACATTCAAGGACTTCCCAACATATGGCAACTTATCTAATTATAACATCAAAAGGTATAAAGCATATCCAATTTATGAAAATGGTATTTGTTCTTCTTAATTAAAACATAGGAAGAAGATGATATATCTCAATCATTAGAGATTTTTACCTCATGATCACTGATATCATAAGCTAAGGAAAGCTTTTAATGAGTTACCAAAAAAAGAATTGCCTTTAACTCCCTTAAGAGGAAATCAATTTTATGAATAGATGTAATTGAATTTTTAGGAGTATTATTTATTTTATTACTAATAACTAACTAATGTTTTTAATTTATGAATTAAGTTTATTAAAAATTTTAGGTTTATGAATGAATTAAAAATGTCAATGTCACTTTCAGCAAATCCTATAAGCATGCAGGTAAGGGGACTTTGTGAAAGAAAAGGTTTATATTATTTGATTTTTCATATTGGAAAAAGTTACCTATAAGACAATATTGTCATGCACATAGAGAAAAATATTTGTGATAGTGATTACACAGTTGCTATGCACTAAAATAAGTTAAAAACTACTTTACTATAAGATAATGCAGTATAGTGAAATAACTAGGTCATATCCCTAGTTATCCCTTAATATTATATTTTTAATTGAATTTCTAATAATATATACACAATTATTTAATTTATTATGCAATAAAAATACAAGAACCTAATTCAACAGATGCAAAACAAAATATATGCAATATGCTGGATGAATACAGAATGCTATATGCAAAGTGTAGGATTGTGTAGTAATAGAATTGAAGGGTTTGTGAATTTAAATTGAATTAAATGTATTAAACAAAGTAAAAACACATAGCAAATAGATAGAAGGAAAATTAATGTAGCAAAATAGCCAATTCAAGAAATTGAATGCTCTAGTATGGATTAATCATTGATCAATTAGAATTTAACTTTTCTAATTAATTTTTCAACCTTGGATTACCTGGAACCCCTATAATAACCTATGAATTCTAGGCTAGATTAATATCTAAGATTTGATCAATTAAGATGAGCTAATTAAGCAACTGTTATAATCCCTATGTTAGATTAAAATTGATTTAAAGATAGAATTCAATTAAATTGAGCAATTAAATTAGAAATTTTAATATTAATCCCTTAACCTTCTATCCTTTTATATAAAATCATGATTTATCAACCATAATTCAACATCAAAATAACAAAAAAATTTGAAATCACAAGGATGAATGTTAATTATACTAAATTAACATCTAACACATATAATCTTAAGAATTCTGCACAAGTAAATAAGGGAAAAGAAAAATTGATTATAGAAAATTAACATTACAATTCATAACCTCATAATCCAAATGAAAAGAGCCTTAAACTCCTTGAATCAATCATGGATTTAAGCTTCTATTAAAGAATAAAAGAGAAAACAACAAGAACAGAAAACTATTTATTGAGTGCTATGTAAAAGTCTAAAGAGTTTAATAAGTTCTCCCTATTTATTTGACCTAATTAAGTTAAAAACTTATTAGACTTGGATTGTATGTCTCTTAGGATTACAATAATAGGGCATTTTTAATTTTTAGAAGCCCAAACCTATTTTTAACAAAACAATTAAATCTAATAGTTATATCAGTAAATTCCTGTAGGTATGACTTCCAGCTAGTTTTTTACCACTAAGATAAAGTAATTTGGATAATCCATGAGCATCAGAGTTATAGGCGTATGTCTTGTAGAAATTAGGGTGCTGATTTCACATTAATCAGACATTTATAGCTCTAGATACAACCTAATTACAAAGGCAGGCTTAATTGGGACAAAGATATAACTTTAACTTCTTAGCCATATATGACCTCCAAAATAGGCTTATGTCAAAATAAAAAAGTTGTGAATTTTTCTTTAAGCTTTCCCATAATATAAAAACCAGCTTAATCTAACATCCAAAACTCAAAATATAATTAAAAAATAGAAATAACGTCAAAATCCAACATTAACCAAATAAATTCACAATATTGTAAAACTAATCCTAAACTATAAAACAAAGCTAATTCTATAAAATTAAGCATGTATAATGTACTAAGAGACATAAAATAGGAGAAAATAAAATAGTAAATATTTTTCTCATCAAAATTTTTCACACTTAGCTCTTGCACATCCTCGGGCAAGACATAATTTTATTCAAAAGCAAGAAGTAAAAGACTTTACTTTTCAAAAACTTTAAAATCACAAATCTACAAGCAAGAAACCAATAAAAGTCATCAAGAAACATAACATATAATGAAGGAAAATTTTGACAAACTTGAAATTAACTAACATAGCAACTTCATTCAAAAAGAGTAGATCAAATTAGTAAATTCTCATAAGATTCACTCTCTAGCTCTCAAGTGTTTAGGCTAGTGTTTCACTCAAGTTCTTTTCATGTAATTATCCTAGCATAAGTTTGCTATTCATCTAATCTCTACTACTTAAATCATATGCACAACACAAATAAAAAGATTTGATTCTTAGTTAAAATGGGGCTAAGGGAAAGAGAAGGAAAAATAAGAATGTGAGAGGTTAGATCCTAAAGAAATTAATAGAATACTTGAATCAAAAACATATGAGCAAATCATAAATAATTACAATTCAACACATCAAGCCAATTTCAAATACTCATCAACTTCTTTTTTATAATTCATCTTTCTTTTCTCTTTCTCTTTCTTTTTTTTAATTCAAATTTTTTTCCTTTTTCAATTTCTCCTTTTTATTTTCTTTTTTTCTTTTACTTTTTTATTTTTTTTATTTTTTATTTTCTTCTCTTTTTTTTAACTAACCTTTGATGACTTTTCATAACATATAAGCTCACATATCCCCATACTTATTCAAAAACCCATATAATAAAATTCAAATGCTCTATTATTTTCTAAGGTTAGGTAAAAATATTTTTTTTGATTGAAAAAATATCTTAAGGGTTAATCAACAAAGAAAAGGCAATAAAAGTTCAAGAGGATTAATAATGATAAAAAAACTTAAGACCAGCTATATAGTTCTAATTTAATAAAAAAAATATACTTTAATCATGTTTGTGCATATATGTGCAAATTGTAATATCAAAAAAATTCAAAGCAAGTTTTAGAAAAATAAGTCATGGAAGAGCATTACATAAGAAGGAAAGGCAATATCATAGTATAAATTTTTAACAAAAAGCTCAAAATCTCATAAGGTAAGTCACACTACTAAGTTGAATCTACCAATTCAAAATTCATCATTACATCAATTAATTTCAAGAAGTCAAATCATTCTTTCAATCATATTATAAATCTTATCTAATTTCAATTGAATCTTACTCATAAAAATGTAAAATCTCCATTAATGGAAAGCAACTAAAAAGGACTCAAATTGACTAAAAAATAAGAGAACATTACATTTTTTAATTTTTTAATTTTTTATTTTTTTAAAAGCATAAAATTAAAAAAATATAAAAAGCTTTGAAAGAAGACATAAAAGTATAAAGTAAATACTAAAAGTCTTTCCCTTATACTTAAATTTTACATTGCTTTCAATGTAAAGCACATCAATATTATCAAGAATAACATTAATAAAGATAAAGGATATGTAAATAAAAGATAAAGGTAAGAGAAAGCATATCTCTAAAGTGGCTTGTGTTTCCTCCCAGGAAGCATCTTTCTTTAATGTCTTTGACTATACCATGGCTTTAATTTCTTCACCTAGGATCTACATGAGGATTAGCTACCCTTTTTGCTTCTAATTTGCTAAACATTAGATCATCCATCAAAGAGGTAATTTGGAATTTAAGGTCATCCATTATAAATTCTTGAAGTGCTATTTTTAAGTCACTTTTGCTTGAATGCTCAAAATCATTTAGTAAAATAAATTCAACATGATCAATAACATGGTGAGAAAGATCAAAGTAAAAATATTTCTTTTGTTCTAAAGGTGGAATGTCCTCATTATCTTGTTTTTCTATAATTTTTGAACCAAAACCATTTTCTTCACTTAAAAATGTAGAAATTTCAGTACAAATGGGACACTTAAAATCACTATCTTTACAAGTTCATTCATAGCTATTAACACAATTCATAAATTTAGAAAATTCAAGAAACTCAACAAGTAATTCATTATGGATATTATCAACATATAAATTAGAATTAACAAGCTTTAAACTAGTAAAATCTAAATGAGAAATAGTAGAATTATAAATAAAAACTTCAAAATCGGAAACAACAAAAATAGTAGAAACAGAATGAGAAAAATTAGGCATTAAAGGCTCCAAAATGCTAAGAAAGGATATTGAATTGTCATGCAAATTTTTAGAAATATCAAACTTGGCTATAACACCATCAAACTCTATGGTTAATGTTCCATTTCAAACATTAATAATGGTTTTTGCTATTTTGAGAAAAGGCCGGATAAGAATGATCGGTGAAAGAATGTTAGAATCCTTATTTTCCATCTTCAAAATGTAGAAATCTACTAGGAAGATTAATTCATCAACTACACTAGAATATCTTCAACAACTCCTAAAGGATAAATGTTAAATCTATTAGTTAATCAAACAACCACCTTTATTTCTTTCAATGCTCCTAAATTAAAAGCATTAAAAATAAAAAAAAGGCATGACATTAATAGATGCTTCTAGGTCTAACATGGCATGCTCTATTCTAATTTTCCCTATAACATTTGGAATTGTAAATGTGCTTGGATATTTACATTTTCTTAGTAATTTTCTTTGGATGATTGCAAATATATTTGCCCTTATACTTACTTTTTTATCCATCTTTAATTTTCTCTTATCAATACACAAATCTTTCAAGAAGTTAGCATACCTTAGAATTTGTTTTATTAAATCTAATAATGGTATGTTAACTTTTATTTTGTTAAGAGAATAAAAAAATTATTTCTCTTTCTCATTTTTATTTTATTGAAAAACTCTTCTTTGTTTAGAAAAGGAAGAGGGATAGAAAAATTAATAAGAGATGGATATGTAAGGAAAGAATTTACTACATTATCACTATTTTTTATTTCTTTTTCTAGCCTATTTTGGTTTTTCTCTTCTGGTTGTTTCTATTGGTTCTATTCTGGTTAATTTCTTATTTTTGATTTATTTCTTTCATGTGTATGGCTTGATCGTGGTTGTGAGGATGAAGGCTTATCCACTTGTTTGCCACTTCTTAGCATGATTGTATTCATAACTTCTTTGTTTCTTGCATTACTAGAAAATAGTTGGCTAGAACTTTATGCCTTGAGTTCATTTAGTGTAGAAGTCAATTAGCTTATTTGAGTTTGTAAATTTATAATGATAGCCTCTATCCTCTATAAGGATTGGAGATTGTTTGCTACATTTTCATAACTAAACCTTTAAATAATGGCTGGGAAGAGTTTGAAGTTACTTTTAGTTAGTTGATAGGATTTGGTTTCATTCTAGTATAGGCAGAAGGATTCTAGTTTAAATTGTTATCATATATAAAATTCTAGTTATTTCTCTAACTAGAATACTAATTATGCTACTATTGGTATTGGTTGAGTTATGGTTGCTAGTATGGATATTAGTTTTATTACTAAAATTATGGCTTCCCAAGGAAGATAGTTGTTGCATATGTTGGAAAAGGAAGAAACTCATCTTCTTATAGTGTTGGACAACAATTAGTGGGATGATTTGGATAGGAGCAAATTCCATGAAGTTTTGTTGGAAAAAAGGGCTTGGAATTGCTACTATTGTCCCACTGCTAATTACCTAACAAGAGAGGTTAGTTTATCTAATCTATTTTCTTGTCTTTGCTAGTTTTGTTGGAAAAAAGTTCATGCATGCCTCTAGTTGTAGTAGCTATAATTCTTGTTCCAAACTATTGAGAATTTACTACTATGTTTGCAATTAAATCTCTAACTACCATTGGAGTGTTGTTTACTAAAGCAACACCACTTATTGTATCAATCATGCTCCTATTCATTGGAAGCCAGCCTTTATAGAAATATTGAATAAGGAGTTATTCACTAATTTAGTAGTTTATAAAGTGTCTCACCATTTATTTGTCTAATGCCATAAATTTCTTTCCTTATAATAGTAGCTCTAGACATAAGAAAGATTTTTTTTAAGGAATAATTGCTTCATATCTATTCAACATGTAATAGAACCAGGCCATAAGTAATATAGCCAATCATTAGTGGCATTAACTAATGACAAAGGAAAAGCCCTCAACTTGATGTAATCTTCAGAAATACCTTAAGGCTTTATTGTTGAATAAACCTTATGAAACTTCTTTAGGTGCTTATGAGGATCTTAGCTTGCAAGACCATGAAACTTTGGAAGTAAGTGTATTAAACCAAATTTAAGCTAAAAATTAACATCTAATTTAAGATATTGAATGCTTAATGGTTGGCATGCAACATCAGGGTAGCTAATTCCTTTAAAATCCTATTATGAGCCATGATTTTAGAATGATCTAAAGGGTTAAAAGGGAGAATAAGGATGCTAGAACTAGTTTTATTTTTATTCTTACATAGGGAATGGAATGTTTTATCAATTTTAGAATCAAACTTAAGTAATTTAGCAGCACTCCTCCTTGTCATGCGCTAACATTACACTACATTGCAATAAGAAAGCTATAGGAACATAGAAACATAAAAATAGTAATGCATTATTAAAAATCATCCTATGCATATCTAATAAACTTATTTAGATATTTTTAAAAATTATGGAACCACCGTAGATACTTTTCTCTTACCATGTAGAACCCAAAACTACAATAAAATTCTTTAAAAAAAAATTAAAAAGTAGTCAAAAGAGTAGAATTTGGCTAAAAAATAAGGCACTGGTGAGACCTAAGTACTAAACCAGGGGGTTTAAGTGTAGAACTATGTAAAACCAGGTTTCTTAGGCCAAAAATCTCTATTTCAATGTTTAATAATGTTAATTATGATAAAATATGAAGAATTAAGGTGGAAGAACATGCAAAAATTAAAGAATGTATATGAATGCAAGAAAATATAGAAAAATGAGAGTTATCATAAAATGCAAGAAACATAATTAATGAATGCAATTATCATCTGAAATACTTGAACAATTGTATGATATATTGCTAGTAATATGTAAGAAAAGATAAATTTAAGAGGATCTCCAACAACAGTGCCAAAATTTTGATTTCACTATTGCTATGCATCAAAATTAGTTAAAAACTAGTTTGCTACATGATAGTGCAGCATAATGAAAGAACCAAGTAGTACTCCTAGTGATCCCATGATATTATCTTTTCTAATTGAATTCCTAATAATATCTACACAACTAGCTAATTTATTATGCAATAAAAATATAAAAAGCTAATGTAACAAATGCAAAATAGAATAGATGCAATATGTTGTATGAATGCAGAATGTAGGATTATGCAGTAATAGAATTGGAGGGCTTATGAATTTAAATTGAATTGAATGCATTAAACAAAGTAAAAACACAAAGCAAACAAATAGAAGGAAAACCAATATAGCAAAATAACTAATTCAAGGAATTCAAAGCTCTAATATAGATTAATTATTGATCGATTTGAATTTGACTTTTCTAATTAATTCTTTAATCTTAGATTACTTGGAACCCTGAAATAACCTATAAATTCTAAGCTAGATTACTATATAGGATTTTGTTAGGATCAGGAGCCATACGAGCGCAGCGGAATAAACTGATCCCATCCACCGGATCCATGCAAAAATATTAAATTGGAATAATGGTTCGTTCAATACCTTTGTTGATGACTCTAAAACTCGGTCGTTGATCACCTCTTCAACTTCCTTTCGGGCGAAGACTCTGAAATATCCATACGAACCCGTGAATCATCGATGAATGTCCACACAAACACCGGTTGGAATTGATCTCCTTTCACTTCGTAATGCTAGCTACACCTCTTCAGGAATTTTGGTCAAGGAGAGGTGCTAGGGTTTTTCTATGCCTTTTTGGGTGCGTGAATAATGATAATATCTACTATTATTACCCAACAAGCCTATTTAAATAGGTGCATAGAAAAACCTAACCTATTTGGGCTTTATTGCATGTACAATTATAGGCTTACTATTGGGCCTTATAATTATAACATGAATTCCCAAATATTAGGCTCAAACAATTTAGTCCATTAATTCCAAATTCACTAAGCTCTAAGTGTGCGACCCTACAGGCTCTCATTACGTTAGCAATGACCATTGATCATATTAATGATCATAAACAATGATCGGTGTTTAGCAACACATCGTTGTTACCAAGTAATGAGAAATTCGGTGATTTGACTAAACCTTTACACGTAATTATCATCTATGTCATTTTGTCCTATACATCTAGATTGAGTACGAGACATGGACCGTGTCATTCCCGTATAGTGCAATCTTAAGGTTTTTTTATTCCTAAGTAAGCTGACTGAAATAAGTGTAATCGACATCCCATGTCAATTCATCTGAGCATGGCCATGCACTTTCTCAGCTTTACTTAATCAAGGGGCCCACAGATGTTACTCCTGTTATATAGGAGGGACAAATCCCATCTTGATTACACAAACCCCTCCGCATGATATGTGACATATCCAATATCTACCCTTGCATTCACTCAACCATTAGTGACATAGAATAATATCAAAATATGAAACTCACATGTAGGGAACCTTGGTGATCTCAGGTCAAAGGACCATATTAATAATGATCACTAAGAACCGCTCATGACACTCATATAACGATCCATGTAGTGTTCTTAATATGGGTCGGTCCAGTATAAAATTCTCTAACTTGTACTCATGTGTAAACTTAATATTCCATATAACTTTTCACACATGCTAGTCTTAACATATCAAAGTAACCTAATCCACAATGATATATAACTAGGGACATTTAAGAATACAATTATTCTAAGGTTATTATTATAATTGAATATATTACGCAGACAATATATATAAATATAATAATTGAAATTGCCATTAAAATAACATGATTCAAAATTACAATCACTAATATGATTAGTTTTAGGACATATACACTAACAATCTCCCACTTGCACTAAAGCCAATCATCCATGTATCTAATACCTATGGATCTCATATGACTATCATGCTTTTGCTGCGTTAGGGTTTTTGTCAGTGGATCGGCGACATTATCGTCAGTTGGTATTCTGCATATCCTGATATCATTTCTGTCAACAATATCTCTTATGAGATGATAGCGCCGGAGTATATGTTTGAATTTCTGGTGAGATCTAGGTTCCTTGGCTTGCGCAATGGCTCCATTATTGTCACAATAGAGCTCTACTGGGTCAGCAATGCTAGGAACAACTCCAAGTTCAATTATGAACTTCTTAATCCAAACAGCCTCTTTTGCGGCATCTGATGCTGCAATGTATTCAGCTTCTATTGTAGAATGAGCCACTGTCCCTTGCTTTGAACTCTTTCAAGTCACAGCGCCACCATTAAGGCAAAATACATAACCTTACTGCAACTTAAAGTCATCTTTGTCGGTTTGAAAGCTAGCATCAGTGTAACCATTTACAATGAGCTCTTCCTCACCTCCATAAATCAAAAACATGCCTTTAGTTCTTCTTAAGTACTTAAGAATATTCTTGACAACTGTCCAGTGACTTTCACCAGGATTTGATTGGTATTTGCTCGTCATGCTTAAAGCATACGAGACATAAGGACGAGTACATAACATGGCATACATTATAGACCCAATCGTAGATGCATAAGGGATCTTACTCATGCGCTGTCTCTTATACTCTGTGGAAGGACATTGAGTTCTTGAGAGACTTATGCCATGTGACATCGGCAAGAATCCTCTTTTAGAATCTTGCATGCTAAACCTTTTTAGCACCTTATCAATTTATGTACTCCGACTTAGGCCAAGCAATTTTCTCGATCTATCTCTATAGATCTTGATACCTAATACATAGGACGCCTCATCTAAGTCTTTCATAGAAAAATAATTTCCTAACTAAGTTTTTACGAACTGTAGTGTAGGAATGTCATTTCTAATGAGTAATATGTCATCTACATACAACACCAGAAAGATTATTATGCTCCCACTAACCTTCTTGTACACATAGGGTTCATCTTCATTCTTGATGAAACCAAACTCTTTGATCGCATCATCGAAATGAAGATTCCAACTCCGAGAAGCTTGCTTCAACCCATAAATGGATCGTTGCAATTTGCAAACTTTTCTAGCATTTTTAGGATTTACAAAACCTTCAGGTTGTGTCATGTACACATCCTCAAGAAGATTTCCATTAAGGAAAGCAATTTTGACATCCATTTGCCAGATTTCATAATCATAATATGCTGTTATAGCTAGAAGAATCTTGATGGATTTAAGCATGACAACTAGAGAAAAAGTCTCATCATAGTCAATACCATGGATTTGTTTGAAACTTTTTGCAAGCAATCGTCCCTTAAAGGTACACACATTACCATCCATGTCAGTTTTCTTTTTGAAAATCCATTTGCACCCAATGGGTTTTACCCCTTCAGGTGGATCAACTAAAGTCCAAACTTGGTTTGAATACATGGAGTCCATCTCTGATTTCATAGCTTCTAGCCATTTCTTAGAATCTGGCCCCATCATAGCCTCTTGGTAGGTTGTGGGCTCATCTTAGTCCATGAGCAACACATCACCGTGATGAGTCATGAGAAAACCATATCTCTCGGGCTCACGACGTATCCTACTAAATCTACGTGGGTTCTGTGTTACATGAGCAGGTTCTTCCATAACTGTTTGTGGAATTGGCTTAGGTTCCATCTCAAGTTCAATGTTTTCTCATTGATCTTGAATTTCTTTAAGTTCTATTCTTCTCCCACTGATTCTTTTAGAGATAAATTCTCTCTCTAGAAAAATACCAATTCAAGCAATAAACACTTTTTGCTCGGTTGGATTATAGAAATAATATCCTTTTGTTTCCTTAAGATATCCAACGAAAAAATATTTATCAGATTTGGGTCCAAGTTTATCAGAAGCCTGACGTCTTATGTAAGCTTCGCAGCCCCAAATCTTCATAAAAGACAAACTAGGACGTTTCCCTGTCCATATCTCATATGGTGTCTTTTGAACTGATTTTGACGGAACATGATTTAATGTGAAAGTTGCAGTCTCTAGAGCATGTCCTCAGAAGGAATTTGGAAGGTTAGCTTGACTCATCATTGACCGAACCATGTCTAACAAAGTTCGATTCCTCCTTTCAGAAATACCATTCCATTGAGGTGTTCCTGGTGGAGTGAGTTGTGATACAATGCCACACTCCTTTAGATGATTAAGGAACTCTCGGTCTAAGTATTCACCACCTCGATCTAATCGAAGTGCTTTAATACTTTTACCAAGTTAGTTTTGTACTTCATTTTTGAACTCTTTGAACTTTTCAAAAGATTCAGACTTGTGTTTCGCGTAACCATATATACTGAAATCATCAATAAAAGTAACGAAGTACTGATAACCTCCTTTAGCTTGTGTGTTTAAAGGTCCACATACATCACTATGTATAAGGCCCAATAAATCACTAGCCCTTTCACCTTTCCCAGTAAAAGGGGCTTTAGTCATCTTACCTAATAAACATGACTCACATACCTTATATGATTCGAAATCAAATGAGTCCAAAAATCCATCCTTATGAAGTTTGGAGATACGTGTCTCATTTATATGGCCTAAACGAAAATACCAAAGATAGGTTGGATTTAAATCATTAGTTTTGACCTTCTTCGTGTTTATGTTATAGATTGGATTTTCAAGGTCCAGAATATAAAGACCATTCATTAATTGTGCACTGCCATAAAACATTTCATTTAAATAAATAGAGCAACATTTGTCCTTTATTATAAATAAAAAACCTTTCTTGTCTAAACAAGAAATAGAAATCAAATTTCTACTAACAGTAGGCACAAAATAATAATTGTCCAATTTTAAAACTAATCCACTAAGTCCCTACAACTAATGCAGCAACTCTTGCTCCATTTCCAACGCACAAGTTCACTTCACCTTTGGCTAATGATCTACTTTCTTTAAGATCCTGCACATTTACACAAATGTGAGTACCACATCCAGTATCTAATACCCAAGATAAAGAAGTAGATAAATTAACCTCTATAACATAAATACCTGAGTTGGAAGTCCCACTTTCCTTTTGCTTCTTAAGCTCTTCCAGGTAAATCTTGCAATTTCGCTTCCAATGTCCTGATTCTTTATAATGGAAGCATTACCCTTCCTTGGCCACGCCACCTTTAGGCTTCAGTGTAGAGGAACTTGACTTGGACTTTCCATCAGTCTTGTCCTTTTTCTTTTTATTCTTGACTTTAGACTTGCCCTTTCCTTTGCCCTTTTAAACCATCATAATGGAATTGGGCTTGGACTTTTTCAAGTTCTGCTCAGCAGTTCTCAACATGTTAAGCATTTTAGGCAAAGTCTTATCAATTTTGTTCATGTTGTAATTCATGACGAATTGACTATAGCTCTCAGGCAATGATTGTAGAACTATATCAGTGGCCAATTCTTGCTGCAAAGGAAAACCCAATCTTTCAAGGCTATTGATGTACCCAATCATTTTAAGCACATGTGTAGCAATGGGTGTTCCTTCAGCCATCTTACACTGAAATAATGCTTTAGATACATCATATCTCTCATGTCTTGCTTGCTCTTGGTAGAGCTGTTTAAGGTGATCAATCATATTGAATGCCTCTATGTTCTCATGTTGCTTCTGAAGCTCAGAGTTCATGGTAGCAAGCATGAGACAACTGACATCCAGAGCATCTTCTAGATGCTTCTTATAAGCATCCTTTTCTGCTCGAGGAGCATTAGCAGCAGGCTCATCTGGAGTAGGTTGCTCTAGGACATATTGCTTTTTCTCATGCTTGAGGATAATCCTCAAGTTTCGATACCAATCGAGAAAATTCGTCTCATTCAGTTTATCCTTCTCAAGGATAGATCGCAGTGATAAGTTTGATACATTTGATGCTATGGTTATCTACAATAGAAAAATATGCAAAATGAGAATCATGCATTTTATTTATTTAATAAGGTCTTTTATTAAATAATACTCCCACTATTTTTCTCAAAATAATAGCCCTCACTATTATTTTGGAAAACCTTATTGTCAAAGTTTTCTAGTGAGTCAAGATCCATATTTTACCAAATCTTGAGTTAGCTTTGGCTAATCGCCCAAGATATGGCTGTTTAGGTAGACAACTCCTTGTCAATTACATCTTATGCAACTTTTGGATAGTTGGGTGAATAACACTTATTCAAATTCATCTCATGAATTCATAACCAACTCTATGCCTCTAGGCCCCAATCCTATTGGCGGAGCCCAGTTAAGTCAAGACCCAATAATTAGCTATTTGGATATCACTATTATCCCATCGCATCTTACCAAGATAGACTTTAGGTACTTTGCTTTGGCAAACCCACCTATAGTCGATCAAGATCTTGATGAGTGTTATTATTGGAAGGCATCTCTGTTGACTTAATATTTTGTTTGAGGGATTTTAATTTATTTGATCTCACCATTATATACTTAGTTTTATTAAGCATGCATCATATACATTTAGCATAGGTATCTCATACATTCATCATATGCATCTCATGATTATAGCCCAACCTAAGTGATATTCTAGAGCTCAAGAATATCAAATAAAACTAAGAAAGAAAAACTTCTCAAGAATTTTCTTCTTTTTTCATGGTTTGATCTCCACTTCCATTGTTTCCTCTTCAGGTGCTCTAATAAAATTATTACATAATAATAAAGAAACCTCGAGTTGCATTCGAGGGGAGTAAGATGAGAAGAGAATGTACAATTAGAAGTAATAGAGAGGCACGACACGCAGGCCGCATTTTAAAATTGCAATAAAACTAAAGGCCATAATCATGCACCATATATCAAGCAACAAAACAACATGATAGGTGAAACATATATCCAAATATATTTTCAATATAAAAATCTGAATTAATTAATTTTAAATTAATTAACTAATTACTTAATGTCACGCTACACAAAAAATTTACGACGGTCTCGCTAGCCAGTTAGCGGGCGGGGTCAAAGGGCAGCGCCCCTGCTAGGGGGTTAGGAGGGCGGAGCCCCCTGCCTAAAAAATTGATTGCACCTGACATTCAGATTGCAATTCAATTTGTCAACAATTGACATTCCTCTTTAGTCAATCAATTCAACAATTATTGACACTCAAATCACGGGTTTACAAATCTAATTTATAACAGAATCATAATGGATAAATTTTAATCATATTAAAATAGATCCAATTAATTCATAGATTTTATACGAAACAGATTCAATAATTAATTTCATGAAAAATCATATTCATCCATTAAGCACAAGGTATATCACATATACGAAAAAGATTCAAGAAGTTAATTTGATTAATTCTGATTCATGATAGAATCTGTGTTTTAATTAGAAAACATCTTTCATATATTAAAACATATTCATGCAATTAATTCTTTTAATTCTGTTTAAAACAAAGCCCAAAAATTAGTTTCAAATTCAAATCAAAATCCAGAATTATTACAACAGATTTAAATTTAAAAAGAAACCCAGAAACAAATTCGAGTTTCAATCAAAATTCCAGAAATAGATTTGAATTCAAACCAGAAACAAGAATTAATCACAAAACACATTCAAATTTAAATCAGAATTCAAAATTAGGTTCAAATTCGAAAAAGAATCAGGATTAATCATATTAAGTTTGCTTGAACCAAAATGCACGAAATCAAATTTACCCTAATCCTAATTAGGAATCATTGAAGCGTGATATACAGAACAATTCATTAAGCAGCATAATCACGCAATTAGCAAATAAAATCCTAATTTAACATTTTTACAAGTAGCTCTGATACCACTGTTGGGATCGGGAGCCATACGAGCACAGTGGAATTAACCGATCCCATCCACCGGATCCATGCAAAAATGTTAAATTGAAATAAGGGTTCGTTCAATACCTTTGTTGATGACTCTAGAACTCGGTCATTGATCACCTCTTCAGCTTCCTTTCGGCTGAAAACTCTAAAGTATCCACACGAACCCGTGAATCACCGATGAATGTCCACACAAACACCAGTTGGAATTGATCTACTTTCACCTCGTAGTGCTAGCTACGCCTCTTCAGGGATTTTGGTCAAGGAGAGGTGCTAGGATTTTTCTGTGCCTTTTTGGGTGCGTGAATAATGATAATATCCACTATTATTACTCAACAAGCTTATTTAAATAGGTGCATAGAAAAACCTAACCTATTTGGACTTTATTCCATGTACAATTATTGGCTTACTATTGGGCCTTATAATTATAACATGAATTCTCAAATATTAGGCCCAAACAATTTGGTCCATTAATTCCAAATTCACTAGGCTCTAAGTGTGCGACCCTACAGGCTCTCATTACGTTGGCAATGACCATTGATCATATTAATGATCATAAACAATGATCGGTATCTAGCAACACATCATTGTTACCCAAGTAATGAGAAAGTCGGTGATTTGACTAAACCTTTACACGTGATTATCACCTATGTCCTTTTGTCCTATACATCTAGATTGAGCACGAGACATGGACCGTGTCATTCCCATATAGCGCAATTTTAAGGTTTCTTGATTCTTAAGTAAGTTGATTGAAACAAATGTAATCGACATCCCATGTCAATTCATCTAAGCATGGCCATGCACTTTCTTAGCTTTACTTAATCAAAGGGCCTACAAATGTTACTCCTATTATATAGGAGGGACAAATCCCATCTTGATCACACAAACCCCTCTGCATGATATGTGACATATCCAATATCTACCCTTGCATTCACTCAACCATTAGTGACATAGAATAATATCAAAATATGAAACTCACATGTAGGGAACCTAGTGATCTCAAGTCAAAGGACCATATTAATAATGATCACTAAAAATCACTCATGACACTCATATAACGATCCATGTAGTGTTCTTAATATGGGTTGGTCCAGTATAAAGTTCTTTAATTTGTACTCATGTGTAAACTTAATATCCCATATAACTCTTCACACATGCTAGTCTTAACATATCAAAGCAACCTAATTCACAATGATATATGACTAGGAACATTTAAGAATATAATTATTCTAAGGTTATTATCATAATTGAATATATTACGTAGACAATATATATAAATATAATAATTAAAATTACCATTAAAATAATATGATTCAAAATTACAATCATCAATATGATTAGTTTTAGGGCATATACACTAACAGATTTGATCAATTAAGATGAGTCGATTAAGCAATTGCTATAATCCCTATGCTAGATTGAAATTAATTTAAAAATAAAATTTGATTAGTTTGAGAAATTAAATTAGAAACCTCTAAATTAATCCCTTAATCCTCTACCCTTATATGCAAAACCATGATTTATCAACCATAATTCAACATCAAAATAGCAAAGAAATTAGAAATCACAAGGATAAACTTCAATTAGACCAAATTAACATCCAACACATGTAATCTTAAGAATTCAGCACAAGTAAATATGGGAAAAGAAAAAAGAATTAAAGAAAATTAATATTACAATTCATAACCTTATAACCCAAATGAAGAGAGCCTTAAACTCCTTAAAAAAATTAAAAATAAAAGAGAAAACTATATGTTGAGTGCTGTGTAAAAGTTTAAATAATCTAATGAGTTTTCCCTATTTATTTGACTTAAATAAGCTACAACCTTATGGGACTTAGATTTTATGTCTCTTAGGATTATAATGATAGGATTTTTTTAATTTTTAGAAGCCCAAACCTATTTTGAACATGATAATTAAATGCAATAGTCACATTAATGAATTCTTACAAATCTAAGTTCTAACCAATTTTTTATCATTAAGATAAAGTAATCTAGATAATCCATGAACATCAGAGTTATAAGTATTTGTATTGTGGAAATTTGGGCATTGATTTCACATTAATTGGACCTTTATAGCTCCAGATATGACCCAATTACAAAGGCGGGCTTAAGTAGGATAGAGACACAACTTTAATTTCTCAATCATATATGACCTCTGAAATATCCAAACTGAGCTTGGACCAAAATATAAAATTTGTAGATTTTTCTTTAAGCTTTCCAATAATATAAAGATTGCCCCTATCTGACATTTGGAGCTTAAGATATAGCTAAAAAATAAAAAAAAGTGTTAAAATTTAGCATTAATCGAATAAATTCACAATATTGTAAAACTAACCTTAAATTATAAAATAAGGTCAATTCTGTAAAATGAAATATATGTAACTCACTAAGAGACATAAAATAACAAAAAATAAAATAGTAAATATTTTTCTCCTCAAATAGTCTTGTTGAAACATTGTTAAACATACTAAGAAAAAGTAAAGATGGAGTAACTACTATAGAAATGCCTTTTAATGTTGATTATTTAACATATTTAATGTTAGTTTTTACTTGGCATATATACAAGCATAATTTTATATTAGAAAATTCCATATTAGTTTTTTAACTAATGTATAGAAATGAAATAACATTGGTTTTTTATACATATAAAATCAATGTCGTTTCTTTGTGGGAATACTAAACAAAGAATTTTTATTACAATATAATGTCAATTTTTATAAATAACCAACATTGTATTTTATATATCATTTCTAATAAAAATAATAAAAATGGTATGTCATTCCCTCTGCCCCCACTCTAAACTTTGACCCTAACCCTAACTTTATTTCTTATATTTTCCACACATTAATCAAACTAACATCTCTATCCCAATATTAATAATTTTAAGTAAAAAAAATTGAAAATGATCAAAAGCTAATTCAATTAAAGATAGATGCTTCGTTATAGGTGCTTGTTGCTTAATATATGAAGTTAGCACTATCTTGAAAAGCATATCCAATACCTACAAATATAATAAATAATATTCATTAAAATTTCATGTATGACAATATATCAAATGCTAAAAAAGATGAATGAAATCAAGTTTCATACCTATACAACCTTGCAAAAGATGCATCAAAATGAAAGGCAATAAAACATTGTTGATTATGAAACTAGGAACTAATATGTAAGAATAAACCTAAAATGTAAAACAAATCCTTACATTTATATTTTGCACTTTTTCAGTGAGTGTTAAACCTCATATAGTTAGTCACAAGCTAACAGAGCTTCAGTAATACAAAATAATTAGTAAGCATAAATATAAAACTAAAGAAAATCATCTTAAGATTAAATGATGACTAAATGTCATTAGGGAGAAAATTTTCACAGTTAGAATATCTTCACAATGAAACTTACAAATGGCACTATGACTTTACTCTTTTTATTTTTATCTCATACCTTGATTTTTACTATGGTTTAATTTTACATATTAGTTAGTAAGAAAAAATTGAGGTGTACAATAAAATAATATCATTTAATAATAAAAATTTAAATGTTAGTTATTAAATAAAAACTAATATCATAAGCTAAAATATTTTATTTTTTATTATATTTCTCATAAAAAATTTAAAAGTCAGTAGCATTAAAATTATTTTTTATATTACAATATTTTTCATATACAATTAAATAGATATAAATAGCAATAGATTAAATAATCTAATAAATAAGAAACTATAAATTATAAATTTTTATTTAAAAAATTATTACACTTAATTGAGTTGGAGGATATAAATTTGAAAACTAATAATAAATTATAACAAGAATAAGTAATATAATCATTTTTGCAATGAAATTAGCCCTTCTAGTGCGAAAATGAATATATTACTTCTTCTCACTACAATTTTTCAATAGTTTTTTCATCATTATGTTTGATCCTTAATTGTACTTCTTAAAATGGAACATGAACATTAAATATGGCTTTGATATGATGATTACAAATTAATGATAAATTTTAGTAAAAAAAAGTAATATAATTAATCTTGCAATAGAAAGTGAGAATGAAATTTATAAACATCATATAAAAATTTAAACATTAGTCTTTAACTAAAATCAATGTATTACGTATTTTTGACTTCATAAAGCTTAATTATTGATATGCCTTGAAATGTCATAATTTTTTGCAAATTCCTAATTACTAGTAAATGCTTAGCATTTATGATCTATGCTTTCATCTTCTAGTTCAACACATCTTGTAAATACCATCATTGGTATATTGGTAAATATTTATTGCATGTTGATAAATATTGATTACATGTTAAATAACTATTTGTGTACCTTTAGAAGTTAGTTACTATAACAAATTAGCATGGTATTTTCTCTAAAGATTTTAATAAATAACCAATATTGCTTAGCTAATTTTTTAAAAATATATATATAACTTCTATATCCTGACATTTTTCTAATAATGATCTATATAAAAATTACATTAATTTGTTAACATACCTATTGATGTTACACATTCTTATCTTGAAGAATAAGTATTTTTTCATTAACACTTAGGAAGACATAATGTTTATAACCACGACTACTATGAATACTTATTATAAAACCCATATGTTCATTAATGAAATGTATAAATAGCTCTTTTGATAATACAACAAAACAATAATTGGCAGAGGTTAGAAACATGGATCATAAAGGCATGAGTTTTAATGCTCATTATTTAATCTCACGATTTTAGAGAAAAGTGATGGTAATTGTCTTTATGATATCTTCGAAGCAGTTCCTCACTTTTATGTTCATAGCAATCATTTTCATCCTTAAGGCCATTGTTAATGAACCTTTATAGAAATACATACTTTTTGTTACTACGGGTACTATTAGATTCACTCCATTGAGTTAAAATACAAAAAAAAAAGTTCATCTTTGTTTATTTTGAAATAGTAACTTGACACAGATTATGACTAAGAAAGGGTGATAGTTTAGGAGTAGTGACTTATATTTTAGTAACTGATGATCAAGCAAAATCGATCATGTATTACCTTCTTATGCGAGTTAAATAAAAATTGAAGTGAAAACTAAAATGGAAAATGGAGTAATAGAGAAACTATAGAGTGAAAACCTAAATGAAAAATAGAGTGAAAGAGAAAGTAAATTGTGGATGCAATTTATAGGCAATATAGGATATTCTATATTAGTTAATAATGGATAATTGACATCTTAAAAATGAATTTTTTTCATGTTAAGTCTATCGATATACCTTTTAATTGTAAATACAATCATTAATTAATTGTTGACATTTCTTTGGATGTAAGTTTCATTTAAATATCAGTTTTATATGAAACTGATGTCTAAAATACAAGTATTCCTTATAATTTTCAATAACTTCGTAAATATAAATGTTAATTAGTTGTTGACATTCCTTTGGACATCGAGCCAACTTATAATTGATGTTAATATTCCATACGGCATTTATTTAGATAATAGTTAATTAAAAACTAATGTGGTATTCATATTCAAGGATGCTTATTTATATAACTTTCATCTTAAGTTTCCTTATATCAAATCCTTCATTTCCCAATAGAAAATAAGGCTTTAAAATACTAGGTTATTATTCTAATCAATATAGTAAGTTGTACTTAATTTTAAAAACACCAACTTGCCATTTTATACGTCAATTTTCACCTTACCCAATGTAAATGAGGAGATGTTAAAGGGAAATTATGTAGTAATAAGTTAAAACTAGATGGAACTTGGTTAAAATATCCATTCAGATAAAATTAACACTAAAAAGAAAGGTAATTATACATATCTTTTGCCAACTTGCTATACTTTAACTAAAAAGGAGAAGACAAGCTTTTATGATTATCTATTTAGTGTTAAGGGGCCACAAGGATATTCTTCAAATATCAAAAGTTTTGTTTCAATGAAAGACTTGAAACTAGTTAGTTTGAAATCTCATACTTGTTATGCTCTAATATAATAACTATTACTGATGACTATTCTAACAATCTTACTAAAATATGCTGACATACTATTACTAAACTTTATTTCTTTTTCAATATAATATGTAGCATGGTCACTAACCTTGGGAAGTTAGATGACTTGTAAAAAAAAGTTATAGTTATGTTATGAAGCCTAACATATACTTCTTACCTTCAATTTTTAATATCATGGTGTACATAGTTGTTCATTTGGTGAGAGTGATAAAACTATATAGGTTAACTTATTTGAAAGGGATGTACCTCTTTAAGCGATATATGAAAATTTTAAAAAGGTACGTAAGAAATTACCATTGGACAAAATGATGTATTATTAAAGCCTATATTACTAAGAAGTTGATCAAGTTTCATAATGACTATCTACTAAATGTAAAGGCTATCAAACTTCTAAAGTCTCATTATAAAGGAAGAATTACATGTAAGGGCATATTAGGTGCTCGAGTAATGAGCATAAGTCATTAATTATGTATGCAAGCCCACTTTCACATCCTACATAATAATAATGAAGTTTAGTCCTATGTAGATAAGCACATAACCTTTATGACAAAATAAAGGAAGGAATAGTCAATGGATCCAAGATGAACATAATCAATCATTCCTTAATCCTTCTTTAGAGTCAAATTCATTATTGGATGGCATAATAATTAAATGCTATTTTTGAAACCATCAAATGGTTGGAGCAAGGGCCATACATGAAAGTCATCTTCTATTATAAATTTGACATCAATAGGATTCTTTCCATATAAATAACAAGGATGATAGGAGCACTATGCAAAATAGAAAAGTTACTCTGGTAGCTCAAGCTATGCATATGAGTGATTCCAAAGATAAGAACTCTATCTATGTCAAGATGTTATATTACAAGGTTATTAAAGATATTTAAAAGCTTGACTATTTTATGTTCAAAATACTTGTGTTTTGATATAAATGAATTGAGAATAAGAGTACCACCTTAGTCGATGAGTTAGGATTCATGTTGGTGGATCTTAATAAGAAAGGTCACAAGAGAGAACCACTAATAATGGCATTCTAAATAAAATAAATATTTTATATCATAGACTTATTCGATTATATATGGTGTATAACTCTATTAAGAGGAAATAGATTATTGATGATGAGGATGAAAAATATACTAGGGATGATATTATAGAGACCCCTTCTTTCTGTATAAGAATACCTTTAGTGGATAACGAAGGTAATGCGAAATAGTTCTATATACAAGAAACATATGATATTAATGACACATCTACAATATTAATTTTTGATGTTTTTGTGCCTATCTTTCTTCACAGTAGGCTTCACAAAGTTTTCTATCAAAAGTTATATCATTGGAAGGTAATGTAACTTTCTTCTTTATTATTTAGAAGTATTATTTCTAATTTTTGCAACATGTACATATTATATATCTTCTACTATTTAGAATTAATTAAATATATGAAATTATTGTCATTAGGTATTTATTGCATTTGGAATATATTTTTTACCTTAGAAATATTGAGATAGGACTTGAATACTATACTCTATAATAATACTGCTATATAATAATATGATTGCTAAATTCTATAATTAGGTTTGGACATTGTTTTGGGTGTAACGAGTTTTAGGTGAATTCTACTAGATTTAAAAACATAATAAATCACATTGATTATCCTAAAAGCCATTATCCTATATTGACATATAACATCAGTCATTTAATATAAAACTAACACATTATGTGAAATTTAAGATATAAAAGAATCTCTATTTTTATGGAAATTTTCAAACCAATGTTGTTGTTTATTCTCCACATCAATTATTATTATTTTTAATCTCAATTATAAACTGATGTCTTATATCAATGATCTAACAATATATAAGAACTAAAGATGTCGATTGTCAAAAACCAATGTTGTTACATTTTTTCCATGTTAGTTTTAAAATCAACATTAAATATGCCACTATACAATGATGCCTATATATAAGTTAAATACTAATTGATGTCAAATATGTCAAACAATTGATGTTAGAATGCAATTTTGTAGTACTATGATGGCATATTGCACTAATGTGGCTTATTGACCAGACACTATCCATTAACACTAAATTTTGCAGACTTTGGCTTTTCAAAATTAACTAGGATGGTAGTTCATTGGAAAAGAGATCAAAGGTGGCTAACTTATATTTAGCTTACTTTAAACTCCTGTGAGCTAAGATTTTCTTTTCCTTAGAATCAAGCAAACTTTGGATCAATTTATACTAAACTAATAGGTGACATGAGGAAGTAAAGATTAGTTGTTGTGATGCCAAATGGCTCAAAACTTGTGAAAAGAACTCTACGGAAGCTAAAGGAAATTCTTCAATTGAAATTATGTGTAAAATATGATAGATATAATGCCTATTTATATGCTTAAGAGAGGAAATGCAAAAAATATGAAATAAATATAATGCCTAATTATTAGTGAGGAATAAGGTGGAAAATAATGCAAAATAAATATTAAGTAAGTATTCTTGAGAATCAAATATAAGGTAGTGTTTAATTCACAGAATTTTTCTCACATTTCCACAAATATTTTAAGGGAATGAAAGAATTTTCATATTTCGATCAAATTATAAAAAAAATATTCTTAAAAATATAAACAGTTTTTTAATATGTTTTTAATCCAATATTTATTATCAAAATATAATTACCAAATGTTATAATAAAAAGGAGTATGTGCACTTAATAATTTAAAAGTTAGATTTCTAATTTTTAATATATATATATATATATATATATAAGGGAATACAATCTATGAGTTTTGCTTTTAGGTTGAAAATTTAGTGTATGATATGTGCATAAAAGAAGAATTTTATTAGGTAAGATTAAATATATATTCTAATCCTAATGTTTTAGAGAATTAAAGATTTATGATTGTTAATTGAAACTCATATATCAATATGAATACATTCATGTGAATGATAAGGAATATGGAAATGAAGTGAAAATTTTCTTATGTCTATATATGTAAATTAACCATTAAATTTAGCATGATATTCATGATGACTCATATCCAACTAGAATAAATTGTTTAGCTTTACTGCTAAAAGGAATCTCTATGGTACATGATTATTCATGGAGCAAAACTTTGATCTAAAACAAAAGTCATTCAAACTAAAATATTAATGTTAGTCAAGTTTAGTCATTAAAAGATTAATTTTTTAGTCAAATTAATATCCTCATTTGTTTTATTCACTATAACAAATTAATACTTGTGTTACAATTAAAATTATGGCACAACTTCAAAATTTTTGTGCTTATGCTATTTAGCTACAGAAATACTAGTTAGGAGGTTACTTGACATAAGTAAACATGGCAAGAAAATTGGCATAGAAAAATACACCCCATGGCATAAATAATTTTTATTGTCACATGTATACAAGTGGTTAAAAGATTCATCTAACCACGAGTATAACTGTGTCAAAAAGAGGTATTTGCCATGAATATGCCTGTGGCAAATTAATTTCTATAGCTACAAATACAACGATGGCAAGAAACATATACCCATGACCTAGAGATTCCTTTAGCCATGAGTATAGTCATGGAAAGAAAGATATATTTATGGCTAATGAATTCCTTTATCCATAAGTATATCTGTGGCAAGAAAAGTATATTCGGGACTAATAGATTTCTCTAGCCATAAGTACAATCAGGGCAAGATATGTACATCGTGGCTAGTATCTCATTTAATCATACCTTAAATCATAACTAATTATCTTAAATATGAGAGTTAAGATTATCATTCTTATAACTTAATAATGGTATACATGCAAGTGCAATCACAGGAAAACATGTGAATTCAAGTTGTAACCAAAAATGGATATTGTATTAAAATAAGTTCTAAAGGAATTATCTATATGAAGTGTATACAATGTATACTAAATAAAAAATAACATCCAAATTCCAATGATGAATCGAAAATATTATTAAAGTCAATTTGGTAATGCATATAAAAACTAGCTAATAAAATAATGATGACATGTTCCACTTCATATTTACAAGAAATGTCGTAATTTCTCTATACTTTCACTTACAACTAAGTTAGGCAACAATTTCTCATCGCCTTCATTTGCAAGTATGAGAAAGTAAAACTTAATAAGCCAATAAAACCCCAAATGGAAAAGGAACATAATTTCTTTCTCTTTTACACTCACCTAAAGTTAGTTGAAGCTAGTACTTCTTGAAGTGATCCCATAAATATCTAATATATCTATCAATCTCTCCTTCCACATCTTATTATTAGCTACACTCTTAGTATCTATTTCATTTTTAATTGCTTCTACTTCTTTCTAAGCATTTTTTGCTTTTTTCTATCTTTTTCTACATCTTTTCTTGCTTTTTTTGCATCCTTTTTAGCTTTTTCTACTGTTTCATCAACTGTCTTCTTAATTTCCATAATCTCTGTAGTAAGATTGATACTTTAAGGCATGACTCTGAAATAACTTGTAATGCTTTTACTCTGTCCATAGGCACATAAATATCCATAAGTATCTTTGCCTAGTAGATTTTGCCTAGTAAATTTTGAAAAATTTGTTCATTCATCTTGTCATTAAGCCCTTCTTCTTGTTGCTTCTTTAATTTCTCAATCTTAAACTACATGTAAAATAAGAATCAATGGCAAATGTAATGGTTTAAACTTTTTTTCTTATCAATTATTACTTTTCATGTAGATTATTAATAACTAAAAAATGATATGCTTACTATTGAACTCATGCTATTAGCAAATACGACAATATTGACATCTTTCTTTGATTTTTGCTTATGAGATTCAAGTAATAAATTAACTTGTGAGCAATCCTTTCTAGTTCTCTTTTTTTTTTGCAATAGTAATTATCAATAAGAATAAAAAAAATCATGATAACCAAGGAAAGTCCATTAAAATCTATTTAAATTCACTTATCATTACTTCTTTAAGACGTGCATAACTTTAAGTGCCATTATAGTGAGGCATTTTTTGATAAGACTTGCTCATTTTAGCCCTTTCACACTTTGCCTATCAAAAAATTGTAATTATTAGTGAAAATGTTTAAGCATCTTTCTAAGTGGATGCTATTTTATACATTATAATATATAATTAATAATAAGAAACAATTCACTAGTAGATAATGAGAAACTATTGACAAGCATAAAGCACTATAGTTATATTGTCGTTGATAATGTGCATATCTATCTTTTATGAAAAAAAGAATGGGTATCATATTAGAATAAATAAAAATTCTGTTAAAACCAACATCCACATAGCATTGTGTGTATTATGCAAATTTACTAAGCATATTAAACAAAGAATTTAGCAAGAACATTACATTAGAAACCTTTAAATCTTGATAGCATGTCAAATGGGAAAAATATTTAATTTAAAACTAATAAAAAAATTATCCATGGTGTTGTCCATTTTGTTTACATGTCTATAGACATGTAAGAAAGCAAGAAAAATTAATAAACATAGCAAACCATAAGATAATGAAGCACATTACATTTTAGGTTTATTAATATGCCTTACCTGAACTTTTCAATCATTCCAATATTCAACCAAGTGTCTCCAATTTGCCTTACGTATACTTACTAGCTTATTGTTTAAATGCGCCTCCTTTGTTTTCAATTTAGGATCTTTAAAATAATTCTACTTAATTTTATGTCTACTATCCCTAAGTAGAGCTCTTGTATGTTTAAGGATAATTTCTTTCCTTAGGTTTTGGTTATCAAATGATAATTTCTCTTGAAATTTCATAAAAAAAAAATAATGATGGGAAATCTTTAACTTATCTAAAAGAAGGGAAAAGAAAGGTAAATTATGTAAATTAACTAAAGAATAATTTCCTCACCAAGACATAACTCCATAAATGTTATGATGCTTCAGGCTTGATCTCTTCCTACCTTTTGACTTGTACTGACAAGAATGCGTGATTTCTAACTTGTTGCCTTAAGAAAAAGGAAAATGTTGAGGCATGATCACTAATGGGATTACCATTAACATCAAACTCAACTTCTATCTTTTGACTAACAAGTAATATAGTTAGTTTTCTATAGTATATTGGGCCTTTGGCTTTTTTTACAATACCTAAGGACATTTAATCATAAATTTTGCTAGTTAAAATCAAATCTAAAGTTTTACACACAATAAATTTTTTTACAAATATTTGAAAGTGAAACTAGTTATTATTGGTGAAAATCCAATCCATTTATTTACTAACATATAAGGAAAAGAAAGAAAAAAGCTATATAAGGAATACTTGATCGTCCTTCTATATAAGTAAGCATTCTATGTCTAGATAATTCATCATCATCTTCATTAGAAGATATGTCTTCCAATATTACTTTTTTTCTAACTTGACTTTTTGCCTTATGATAGATCTTCAAATTATCTCTCATTCTATTCACTATTTCATGTTGTTAAGCAAATGAGAAAAAAGAAGAAATAACATGAAATAAATAGCAAAAGATGTAATGAAAAATTTAGATATTATTCTATCAAAAAGTGAAAACTCAAGAGTAATGGTACCTGGATTCATTCCACCACTTTCATTATCATCGCTTCTTAATTCTAAAATGTCAACATCATCTAAGGAAATAAATAATCACATATTAGCTAGCAAAAAAATAATAAGAAATATAAATTATATTCACCTTGATCAAGCTTAACATGTTCATCCTCATTGAATTGCTCTTGGTCATTCTTTAACCTTAGGATATCCATATCATATGCAATGAAAAAGTTTATCAAATCTTTACTTGATAATAGAAAAAGAAAACTAACCAAATTATAAATGATTTCTACCTTAATTGAGTTCATTATATTCATATTTTTCATTAATTTATGTTTAATTACTTATAGCTACAAAATATAATAAGGGGTCAAATTTACAAATATGAATTTTCAAGTGCAAGATAAAGATTAAAAAAATAAATAAATGTACTTTATTCTATAGTTTTAAAGTCCATTAAGAGTGTTTTCAATGCTTCCTCTCCTAATATTGATTATTATTGTTCCTTGTTCATGATGAAATTTTAACAATCGAATTGATATAATAGCTAAGCTTTGTCATCACTTATCTATTTTTGGCAATATGCTTAAGCTGAGCATATATCATTAGAACAAGATATTTTATTTTACATTAATGAAACAAGACATTTAATGTAAAACTAATATATAGAGTTCTAATTTTAATCGAAAGTTGGAAACACAGAAAACTACAAATTAGAAGAACAAGCAAACAAATTTTCAAAGCTAGAAATATAAAAAATTCGCAAGAGGGAACTAATAGGAAATGTTAGTTTTAATTAAAATCCAACACATAGAAATAGAGACAATAAAAAATTTGGTTTTATCTAATTGTGTATGACCATTTGCATGCACACGTTCAAATGGATGTATTAATATTTCTTAATTATCCTTTTGGAACATGGACATTTATCTTGTTTCTCATTTGCATCACCTAAAGTATACAAATCATTTTTATCATTATCATTAAAAGTATGAACATAGTTTTCATCTTTTTTCACAAGAGTCATATATTTGATTTTCCTTTTCCTTTCCTTTTTTTTTGTTTACTTTCCACCAAACATGTTAAAAAATTAGCAATGCATCATATGCTTAAGGATTCTAATTTTTCCTTGTTATCTTAAATCTTTTTAATCCGTTGTTGTTTATGCTTATTTGGTTGGATACTTTGGTATTTTTCATGTGATTTTAGTCCAATACTTGGCATTTTTCAACAAGGTTGAACACTCAAATATGAAAAAAAAATCATAGTAAACATTTATAAGGAAAACGTTTATAAGAAAAATAATATTGGATGGTATGGCTAATAATCATTTATTTGCAAATAATGTTTGACAAAGCATTTATATATCCAAAGCAATAGTAAGAAATTATACTAAAATTAATTTATTTTCTATCTTTATAATTAAAATAGCTAATATGCCTTGCAGACATCAATAAATATTTAAAAAAATACATAAAATGAGATCATGTAAGATCATGAAGATCATTATCATGTGCATTCTCCTTATCATCATTAGCATCACTATAACATAATAACTTTCTTCTTCACTTTCATACCCATCAAACTCTCTAGGTTGATTTAGATAATTTGCATTTATAATTATATCATTAATATCATCTCTTCTATCGTTAAGTGTATCATGAATCTCATTAGCATTTATAGCCAATAAAAGCTTATTATGGGAGAATGTTAAATGATTTTGTTGTAGCACAATGCTATCTTCTTAAATATTTTCATTTTTTGGAATGCATTAGTGATGTCATAGATGCATCATAACAATAACAAGATAGTTTGTGTTGGATCCATCTCTCACATAAAATAACTATTGAGCTTAAGACATTAAAATAAAAGGCTCATTAGTATGCAACTTAGATTTATTATTAACACTAATAAAATTGTATTTATTGATTTTCACACCTCTACTAACATTATAAACATCCCACCAATCACAATAAAATAAGATCATACATTTTCCTTCCAAATATTGTAGTGAAATTTTGTCAACAAGGATCTCCAAGTAGTCAACATTGTTAGGTTCAACAATTCTTTTGACTATAACTCTACTATTTTAATTTTTCCTTTTCCTTCAAGATCTTTTGTATAAAATCTAAAACCATTAGCAATACATCCCAAAAACTTAAACACCTTTGAAAGGCCACAAAGCTAATACCCTCAAGTTATTTGCCATATACTTATTACCCTCTTCCAATAAACTTGTGACCTTGTAAGAAAAAATCATTTTGATATTTTAAGACATTAATGTTATTAATTAAAAAAAAGGAATATAGTTAAAATAAAGATATTGATGATACTATTGACATAACCGATCATGAAACCATCATTTTGAAAGTTTTTTATCATACATGACTTGCTTATATTCACTATAAAGAAAAAATCACATCATAAAGATATTATTATTATAAGTATTATAATTCAAAATAAAGAATGTCATACATTAAGCAAGGTTTAAGTTCATCATAGTTTCTCAATACATAATTTTAAGCTTATAACTACTCTTTATCTAAAGATTTCTAGATTTAGGCTTCCTTCTACAAGGAACAAATATTGATAGGCCTTTATAGCCATCAATTTCCTTATCCGCATTCCTCTCTAGTTAGTTAAATTTAGTCTTAATGTAATAAAAGTATTTGGAACAAATTAATTTGCATTCCTCGATAATATATTTTTCTACAATACCCCTTTAGTTTATTTTTGTTTTGCATATAATATTTAAATTTATGTAATAGCCTTCATGCATGACATAGAATTTTATAAATAAAAATGTGAATAAAGTAAACTAATTAAAAAAATAATATAAACAAAAAGTATACCTTTCAATCGAATACATCCAATGATATTAGACCGGTCCATTAATTTTTACCTCATAAGTAATTGAACATATAAGTACACCATAATGTTAAAAAAGGATAGAAAGAAAATTTTTTCCATTTTACACAAGGTAAAGCTCAAGATTGTCTAAATCCACTAATTTTAGTAATTTATAACATAATTATTCAAAAAATAAACTCACTTTAATAATCATATTAAGACTTTAGGATGTGACACTCCACGGATTGCAAGTGGCAATAATTGCTCCAAAATCACATGAAAATCATATATTTTCAATCCCCATATTTTACACTTCTCTAAGTTTATACATGTTAAAAAGTTAAATGAATACCCATATAGAATCCTTGCTTCCTCTAAAAACTTGTACACTTTTTCTTTTTTAGTCTTAGACAATGTGTAGAGTGTTGATGGAATATACCATTTTTCATCTACTAATTTAAGGGTAAGATGCTTCATAATTTTAACATATTTTAAATCATGCCTACCCTTTATGCCATCCTTTGTTTTTCCATGGATGTCTAATAAAATGTTAGGAATATTATCACACACATTTTTTTCAATGTGCATAACATCAAAGATATGATGAAACAATAAATTACTCCAATATGGAAGTTAAAAAAATACTTTTATTTTTTTTCAATTATCTTTTCTCTTTAGTAGTTCTATATTTTTTCCAAAATCCATGCCTTTTAAATCACTCATTTAACCTAAAACTTCAATACCAAATAATTACTTAGGAGCACCCCTTCTTTCCACTTTTCCATTAAAAGATTTTATATCTCAACATTTATGATCAATAGGCAAGAAATGACGATGGTTCATATAATGACATTTCCTGTAATTAGGCAAAAAGATTGAGCTAGTTCCATTGCAACAATAAAGACATGCTTTATAACCCTTGGTAAACTATTCAGATAAGTAAGCGTACACTGGAAAATCATTAATAATCCATGTAATAGAAACTTGTGCTTAGAAATAATCATTTAAGGAGGTATCATAGGCTTTAACCCTAAATTCCCATAATTGCTTTAACTTCTCTGTTAAAAGTCGTCAGTACACATTAATGTTATTACTTAGTGAACTTTTCCTAAGAATTAACAAAGACAATATAGTATAAAGTTGCTTCATACACATCCATGGCAAGAGATTATACACAACAAGTACTATTAGCTAAATGCTATAGTCACTTTAAAGGCCACCAAAAAGGTTAAACCCATCACTTACTAAGCCTAACCTTACATTTCAAGAACTCAAAGTGAATAAAGGATGCAACTCATTAAAAGACTTCCATTTCTTAGAATTAGCTAGATGTCTAAGAAGTCCTTAAACTTCTCACTTATCAAAATGCAATCTTATGTCATTTGCTATTTTTAATGACATAAACATTGTCTACTATCTCAATGTTATAGAAAAATAACATAACACCTTTACGTATTTGATGACATACTTTACACTCTTTAAGGTTAGCATTCTTTTTCCAAAATAACATGCAATTATTCTCACATGCTTTTATTTTTTTCCATAATTAAAAACTAAATTAGTAATAATTTTTTGTACTTCATAGTATGTTGATGGCATAGTTGCACCCTTAAGTAAAACATTCTTGAACATCTTAAGCATATTAGTGAAAACTTTGTTAGTCATCCCGTCAATACACTTAACGTGGAACAATTTTAGAATAAATGGCAACTTTGAGAATTCATCGCACTTAAGATATAGAGTCTTTTAAGCATCTCACATCAAAATGTTATACTTTGTTGATTCCTTGCTATGCTTAGCATGTTCATTTGATCCCTCATCCATAAGGTCAATTAAGTTTCAAAACTCATGAGCTTTATATATCATGCCAAATATATCATCAAGATTATTTTCCCTCAAATTGTTTTTAGCTCATTTTTGTGGGGGCTTATATTCATTATGATAAATCCAATGAACATATCCTTTCATAATCCCATTTAATAACAAATTCTTATTTATCTCTTTCCTAGTTTTATGCCGACCATTGTTACATCGCTTGCAAGGGCAAAGGACCTTATTCTCCTCTTCCTTTACATCACTACTTGTATGTATGTCAGCAAAAGTAAAATCAAGAAACTCTTTCACTCCATTTCTATATAAATCACTCATTCCATCATTGCATCCCATCCACTTTATCCTTATTTTTATGACATATAAACTATCTATGTCTTTAAGACTATATAAAAAAAAAGAACTAGTTATCAATTGCTCAACAAAATTGATCATATACTTAACCAAAATATCTAAACTATTGCTCAAAATCAAAGTTCTACTAAAAATTAAGCATAATATTCATAATTATAACTTTAATGATACTCTATAATTGTGTTAAATGATAAAAAGTCCAAGTCAAAACTCTCACTAAGTGCAATATTGTCCCTTAACATCGGCTATTTCAATAAACTTTTAAAGGAAGATAGGTTTAAAATCTTTATAAGAAATATGCTATTCTTTCTTGCTTAAATGTTTTTAGGAGAATTAAAAAGGTTACATTAGGAGTTTTCATTTTATGTTAATATAATTTCTATTACAGAGGTGGCTATATGGCACCTGTTAAGCAATTTTTATTTCATATATTTATTTTTGTGTTGTTTTAATTTAAGAAATTTTTACTATTGATGATTTTGATTACAAACCATTTAACAATAGAAAAGTTGTTAACTAAAGTAGTTGATAGATTAACTTATGTAGCTTTTTTGCTTGAAGTAAATTTTTTACATCAAGTAAGAAACCAAAAGTTATATTCTAACAAACTATGAGTAACTAGGTAAGACTTGATGATTTGCAAGCATATTTTTCTCTCACTAGAGTTAGAAGAGAATAAATTTAGAAATTATAAAACTATTATATATAAAATAATTTTTATAGGGCAAAGAATTTAGTCTCAAACAATGTGCCTAAATAATTACAGACCTATGTTCTATATAGAGCAAAGAATAATAAATAAGGGAAATATATAAATACCTTTAATCAGAGAAGATAGTATAGAACAAAGGACTATCATCAATAGCATTGAAAAAGGGTAGTAAAGAAGGCATCAAATATTATGTAGAAAATAGGCTCCATTTGTGGAATGATTATTCAATTAATTCTTCATGATTTAATTTTCATAGTTCAAATTTGTGAAATCATGCTGTTTGCTTACATTAAAACTCTGAATTTAAAACAAGACTAATGTCAACATCTATTTCTTTGAGATAGTTTCTCACTTGTACTTAGCCATTTGATATTCAAATAGAATAAGATAATAAAAGAACGAAAGAATATATCAAACATATAGAATTATAGAAATGGGAACCACTAATTACAAATAATGTATTATAGTGATTAGAGTCTGGTTTATGAAGTTATAATGAACTTATCTTAGTAGCAAATGAGTTTTTTACTTCAAAGTTAATAAAGAAATCTTATAGATGACCTTAAGAAGTTTTAAAGCTAGCAGAGGATGATAAAATAAGATAAACAAAGTTATAAAGAACTATAATTACCTTTGAATTAAAACTAATAATTATTAAATATGAAAAACAATAGCTCATGGAAGACTTTGGAACCTTAAAAATACAATTGTAGTAACTACATTCTTGAGAATAAGATTATATCCTTTAAAAATTAGCTCAACTTAACCAAAGTTAGTAAGATTTTCAAGCTTAAAAATTGAATTTAGAATGTTACTTTGTAGCATATTTTTAGATAAATAAAAAATTTATAGTGAATAAGATGAGATAACACCAATATGCCTTATTAATTGGTTATTACTGACATCTAAAGTCATAAAGATGGTAAAGAAAATAGTTAAAAAGGCATTGTTCCATTTAGCAAGTTATTTAATAGTTTTAGTGCGATCAAAATGTGAACTAAACTTAGTATTATTAAGGATAGGACTAAATAAATTCATTATACGAAATAAAGGTAATTACAGAGAAATGCAAATATCCGATGTTAACCCACTATGGACATCAAGCTTCCAACATTTTTAGTTGCATCTCACATGATGGAAACTATTCATAAAAAAAGGTGATTATAAAGAGATGAAAATACCTTAGATGAGTGCTCTAATTGTGTAATGGAAGTTAAATAATGAGGTTTTGGTCACTTGTTAGATAAAGCTCCTGAGATTTGGTAAATATATCTCATGTTAATTGCAAAAATTGTTTTTAATTCTTATAAAGTTAAAATTAACATATCTCAAGTTCTTATATAGGATAACCAAAGCTTTTATAACCCAAATTTAAATTAAAAAACAATTGCAGAATGAAAACCAAAATTTTAAGTTTAAACTTTTCTTTGTTATTTTATTCCATGTTTCAATTTCTTTTTTCAGCAGTGTTTGGAAATTGCTAAATTGGACATGTATGAGATATAATGTCATTCCTAAAAGTCAAAAAGAAGAAACTCCAAAACTTAGTTTGATTCAACTATGCTTTGCTCTTCATGACAAAAATATGAATGGTGTGGATGTGGGTGATACTGAGAACATGGCTTGTAAAAGGTAATTTATGGCTCTTCAATTATGAAAATTTCTAAACATTACAACAACTTGAAGGTAGACAATTTGAAGTTGGCTACAAAAAAATTTGGATTCGTGTGAAGACATGATATTATTAATAAGAGATTTTTAATTTAGTTCTATTTTTCCTTCCTTTTTTATTTATAGGCAAACTAATTGAAGAGAACAAGAAGTTGCTATATGATCATTCTAAGGTAACACAAGATATTTGATTAAAGAAAATTAACAAATTTATCCTAAAAATATAGCATAAAAAGGAAATCAAGCTTACAAAAATTAAGAAAAAAAGGTAAATAGATTTACCGATAAATACCCAAATTATGCTTTCCAATTTCATACCTTGACTTCGTTCTTACTTTGCAAAGGTAGTAAAAGGGTTTGGCAAGCAACTTCACTAATTCTTAAACTCTCCAAAGTGAATGACAAAGCTCCCACAAACTTCAATTTCAAATTTTAGATTTCTAAGTCTTAGAAAGAAACAAAAGACAAAAAGTAGTTAAGCTCCTTTAATCTAGTGGGAACAAAAGAAGGAATATGGTGCGCCCTAATTTTCTTGGTAATAAGATGTACACAACACTCTAAATTCAATAATTATTATTTGTAAAAACTATATGATAATATATTATTTAATATAAATATTCTTAATATAAAAGTAATATATATAACTTAATTTATATATATTCTATTTAATATATGCTCTCATTTTGTCAAATCATAAATATGAAAGTTAAATTTTTTATAATTAAAATATAATTTACATTTATTTTAGTACTCACTAATTTAAAAAATCTATAAATAATTAAATTATAAAATCTTGAAAGTCATTCATAAATTTAAAATAAAAATAGGGTCAGCATATGTATAAAATTTAAAATTTGTAATATTAGAAGAAAGGTATTGAAAGTAATAGAATAAAAAAACTAAGATTAGCATGAATATAAAATATAAAATTTATCTTTCTATGATTATGATTAAAAATTAGAAAATAAGCTATTAATTAGGATTATTATTTAAAATTAATTATTGTAAACTTTCAAAAGTGTAACCAAATATCTTTGAAAAGGAAAATACTCCATTATTTGATATATAATCACTATTACACAAGGACTAAGATATGAATAAATAATTGTGGCTAACTAATATATTTTCTGTAATGCTTGTACAAATTGTCGTATAAACTACAAGAACTGACTTCTTTCTATCAACTATAAGAATATTCACAATTCATATTTCAACTAAATTTTATTTATAAAAGATATAAGAGTTAAAATGTGAAATAAAACTTAAAAATGAGATGTTTGTCTTCGTTCAACTTAAACAAAAATAAGTTAGTTGTCAATTTTATTATTAACATATTAATTTTATAAGACTCACATACATTAAAAATTATATTACCCTAATAAAGGAGAACATGTATTGAAATTAAAGTATACAAATATCATTCTTTAGCTAAAAGCACTATTTAGCAATTAATTGATTATATTAGTAATAAACTGATTAAATTAATTATTAATTTTTGTATTACCTGATTTAACTAATTGATAATATTAACTATTTAAAAAGGATATGTTTAGTAAAATTAACTATTTACTATTAATTATTTACATATAAAATGACATATTAGAATATAAATATATCCTATGATTTATATGAGTATATTATTCTATTTTAATAATATTTTAAATTTTATATATTATTTATTAAATAAAAATTTCTTCTAAAAGGTATATTATTCTAATTTATTATATATTAAATTATTCTTAAAAATAAAACTATTATAATTGTTAACATTTCTTTTAAAAATTATTTTATATCAAGTAATCAACATGCTATTTATATATATAATAGTTTTACTATTTTAATATTAATTAATTATATTTATGTATATATCTTCTTCTTCTTCACATATTTTAAGAAGAATTTTAATTAATAAAAAATAATTTTTTCTAATATTTTCTACTTTGAATGATCAACTTATGTTTAATGGATGTTTTAAAAAGTGGACTGAATAATGAACTGAAAAACTTATTATGTATATATGTATTATATATATGTATATGTTAATCTTTTTAATTTTTACTTTTAATATTTTAAGATTAAATTCATTAAATAATTATATAACACAATATTTGCCATATTATAATATTTATTTTTTAACATATATTAATTTTATTATATAAATTTAATTAATGCAAAGATATATTGTTATTTATTATTTATGAATAACTATTACATTCTATTATATATATATATATATATATATATATATATATATATATATATATATATATATTAAATTAATACATAAATTAACAAAAACATTAAGGAATCTAATGATTAAGCTTTCTCTTATATATCCCAATGTTATGGGTTTAACTTCTCTTTCTATCATTTTAAGTAACATTTTTATTTTGATTAATTAAAGGCTAATCAGCTAATAAAAATTGTCATTAATTAAATATATAAAATAATGTTTAACTTGGTCAATGAGCTAAAAGCCACCAATTCAACCAAAAGTTAATGAATCAATTATTTGACAAATATCCTTAGCATATAAATATTTGTATTTTTTTATTATCTACTAGATTGTAGCACATTGCACTTATTTAGGCTTTATTGTATATATATCTGCCATAAGAATAATATATTTGACTATAACTTTATTCATAAAATTAACCAATGGCATAAGTAATACTTTACTAAAGGTAAAGTTTTCCAACTTATCCAATAAGATAACTAATATGTTGCCATGGAGATTGTATTCTCATACCTTAATTTATGACACAAATGATATTTTACCACAAGATAGATTTTTCTATGGCAAAAGTGATATTTTGCAACAAATAAAGTCTTTTCATGACATAAATGATACTTTGCCATGAAAATTATGTTCTTGTAACTTAGTTCATAGCATAAGTGATATTTTACTATAAGTAAAATTTTTTCATGGTATAAATTTTTTAGTTTTTTTGTATATTTGTTTGAAAATTTTTATTCCCCTGACAAAAGATAAAATTACCATAATTGTTGAATTCCTATGTCATAATTCGTGACACAAATATTATAGTGATTACAACATTAATTTAAAAAGAGAAAACTAAAATGTTAATAACTATGAAAAAGATAAAAAAATGTCAATATAATTACATTAGATTTGGATTTAGTGCAATATATGTAGCTACAGTTACTACATCAAGTCATTAATTAGTTAGATCCTATGAAAATGTTACGAGTCCTATACACTTAGATAAGTAGATCCAACATCCAACCATTAATTAGTATAAACCCTTTGAAAATACAAAGGATCCCACATATTTGGATGGTTAAATATAGTATCTAGCCATTAATTAGTGTAAACCCTATAAAAATGCAGAAAGTCCTAAATATTTGGAAAGCTAGATATAGTAACTATAATTGTAATTACAATAGTCAAAATGTTATTTAATTAAAAATAAGAACAAATATTAAACATGACCCTATTATTAATTATGCCATAAAAAATAAGGATAAAATATTAAATGAGATTTTCCTATCAGTATCAAATATGGTTAATCGAAAATTATTAATTATAACTTAACCATTATGCTATAGGCAATTGTTAGCATTTACCTTTTTAATAAAATCACATTTTGATCATAGATGTAATTATTGCATTTAACCATCCAAATGTTAGATGACCTTGCATTTTTATGAGGTCTATACTAATTAACAATTAGATGATGCATTTGGGCATCCAAATATGTAGGACCCATTGCATTTTCATAGGATCTATGCTAATCAATGATTAGATATTGAATTTACCCATCTAAGTATACATAGGACCTTCAACATTTTCATGGGGTTTAACCAATCAATAACTAGATGTAAAATTACAAATACATATGTTACACTAAATTTGAATCTAATTTAATTATATTAACTATTTTTACCTCTCTTTTAATTACAAAAAATTTCTTTTTCTCTCTCCTTATTTAATATTATAATAAAATAAAGGAGTAAATTAATTCAAGATTCTATTAATAAATTCAAAGATGATACAACTAAGGATAATTATAGTTTAAATAATGTGTCTTATTTATTGCTTTGAGTGGTTGTTAGCATTTGCTAATTTTTTTTATTATATCAGCATTTCATATCACATACATAAAATGGGAGATTTGATAAAATATTCTGATAAAATTTTATTCAACTTAAATGCTTTTTTAAGTCAACTTAGTTGCTCTAATTATAAAATATTTGACATATTTGATGTGGTTATAAGTGTAGATGTGGTCATAATTCCACATAATTATAATACATAATTCATTTAATTTTATAATTACAAAAAAGGATAAAAGTACTTTATATATAAACATTTATTATATAATCTTATTTCACAACTTACATGTAATTTAAACTATTAAAAAGAAATCATGTTTAGTTTGCATCATTAACAACTTGCTAATTTGTATTGAATTTCTATCCAAATTTAATGGAAATTATCATGTGTTCTGTTATTGATACAAATTTGACTTTCATTTTATTTCATCCCTAATTTTACTTCATTGTTCCCAATTCCTTCTATGTAAATAGAGGAACAAACTAGTATTTTGGATAAGTGAAAAATCTTCTACCAATACTTCATGTATTGTAATGACGTTCCATAAATAGTTAGAGAACAATAATGATAGAGAATCCTATGCCTTGTTCAAACTTGAGGAATTGAACAAATGTTTGATACTTGATTCCATTGAAACCAACATTGAATGGAAGCTTAAAGATGTGATATTAAAATTTTAGGGTTTCATGCTGAAAAAATGGAGGAAAAGATCACACAAATCAAATATATGAAGCTTCTTTTTGGTTAAATGGAGGCGAAAAAGAACATATAGGAAGCATGTGCCAAATTCTATTACATTTAGATAAAAAATCAAATGCAAATGAACATAGTGTTAGTGATGTAGCAAATAATAAGTGGGTATGTTACAAATAATTAATTCTAGGTCACATATCTTTATATAATTTATCAAAATTATGGCTACCATATTAAGTAATGTATGAGAGAATTCTACTTTTGTGAGCTGGTAGAAGGGGAGCCTCTATAAGAGTTAAAAACAGTGAGTCAAGGACTTAATAAGTACACAATTTAGTTAAAAAGAAGCATCATCAAAACATCTTATAGTGTAAAATACTATGTCTTTGCTCATCTTATTCTTTCTTAATTCTTAGAGTATTTACATATCCAATAATATCAATTGCAATATATATATAAAAAAAAAGAAATACATATAAACCTTCTTGTATCTCCCAATCAACCTTATCCATTTATAAACCCAACCTTATTCTTCCAGGGCTAACTTTATTCATTCACAAACAAATTCATGTATCTAGTACTTTACATTTCATAATTCAATTCAAGCATCTTTTTCTTTCACAATTAAGTCCTAGACACATCTTATCCTAACTAGAGATTTCACTATCTAATTATACATAAAAGTATTTGTATATTTGTTTATATTATATATATATATATTACAATGAGAACTACTTGAATAGCCAAGATAAAGTATACCTGAGTATGTACTCATGTTTATGAGCAAATAAAGACCAACACTGGATTCATACTCCAATATGTATTCATTTATAGTTATCCAAAGAGTAACTCTAGATGCCATACTTAGGTGCATACTCACTTATTGCTATCCAGAAAGCTACTTTATTTGGATACTTAAGTATGTACTTGAGTATAGCCATCTAAAAGTTCCTATAATTAAGTATGTACTTAAGTATCACCTGTAAAATTACAAATTTTTTGTGAAAATATTATTCATTTAGTCTTTTTTCCTTATTTATCAGATGCACACACATATATATACCAAAATATCCAAAACCTAGCTAATCCCATCATCTATAGTTAAACCTAACTTACGAACATCAATAATTTATATTATAATGCATTCCATCAACATCAAACTATCAAATTACCAGTATAACAATAAAAAACACCTAATAATATGAAATCATGCAAAAATTATTAATTTTGAGTGAAATGTCTACTTATTACTTATAGAGGAAAGTTAGGATGAAAGTTGGGTACTATATTTAACATAAAATTTAAGCCAAAATCATATTAAACATTCAATTCCTTGTTTTTTTTCCCTTTTTTTAACCAAGTTTCTTGAAATTACCAACCTAAACATTGAAATAAAAGGAAATTACCTTGTTCAAGAAAAAGTTAATAATGATTGCTTAAAGAAGTTAGCCTGATTGTTACTAAGATTTAGTGATAAAAATTTAAAGACAAAGGAAATGAGAAGGTTAGTTCTTGGACAACCAAAATAAAGAAAATAGGGACTAGATGAGTTATAAAAGGTAGGACATTTTCAAAAGCATTTTGATAATAATATAAAGGTTTAAAGGTAATTTAGGAAGAAGGGTTCCTAAATCTTTTTCATACATACCAACTTAAATTTAATTTCACACTAACTTTAATTTAACTTAATTCTTCCTATTTTTTTCATGAAACTTTATTTTCCTAAAATAATTTCTCATCCTAGATACATCTATTACAATTTGATATATCTCACATATAAGTCAATATTAATAAAAATAGATAAAATACAGTCAAATTTTCAAAAGGGTGTAACAATTCTTCCCTTTTCAAAGAATTTATTCTCGAATTCATAAGATACTAAGCTTTTTAATGATAAATTAACTAAACCTTAAAATTTACCAAAGAAATGGGGATAATTTTGGTGCATTTCCATTTTAGATTCCCAACTTGCTTCTTCTATCCAATGTTATTGCCAATGGGCTTTTACCGAAGATAATTCCTTGCACTTAAGTTATGAATTTGGCAATCTAGAATTTCCACTAATCATTTTTCATAAGATAATTTTAGGTCTAATTGAAAAGGTTCTTATTAAATAACATAAGATGCATCAAGAATAAACTTTCAAAGCATAGATACATCAAACACTAAATAGATGGTATACAAATCATCTGGTAGATTCAACTAGTACACAACTATTCCAACACGTTTGATGATAGGAAAAGGGTCAACAAAACTTAGTGTTAATTTATCTTTTTTGCTAAAAGACATTATTCTTTTCATTAGTGAAACTTTCAAGAAACTATGTATCCTTTTTAGAACTTTATCTCCTTCCTTTTTTCCTATATATCATTTCTAATAGTCTTAAGCTATTTTAAACCTATCTCAAATGATTTACACCTTCTCTAGTGAATTAGTAGCAAGACTTAAACAAAGGAGTCTTAAATTTCCTAGTTCAAACCATCCTAATGGAGATCTATATTTTCTTTCATATAAAGCTTCAAAGGGTTCCATTTTGATGCTAGATTAATAAATTTTGTTATATGCAAATTTAATTAGTGGTGGATATTTCTCCCAACCACCTTTAAACTCTAAACTACAAACTTGTAACATATCCTCCAAAATTTAGATGGTGTGCTAAGATTGATTATCTATTTGCAAATGAAAGGTTTTACTAAATTGTAATTGCATTCTTAAAGCTTGTTGGAAATTTTTTCCAAAATTAAGCTGTGAACCATGTGCCTTGATCTAAGATGATAAGGAGAATTCCATGCAAAGGGACTATCTTATCCAAATAAAGCTATCCATATTAAGCTACAAAATAAATCGTTCTTTCTAAAAAGAAATGAACCATCTTGGTTATTTTATCAACAATCACCCAAATTTGATTAAAACTTTTTTTGGGTTTTAGGAAGACTAGTTAGAAAGTTCATGATTATATTTTTGTTCTTCCATTCAAGAATTGGGATTGGTGTAAACCAATAGGCTTTCAATGTTTAACTTGAACTTGTTGAAATGTGAAACATTTCATCATAAATTTGAGCACATCTTTCTTTACAACTTTTTACCAAAAACTCTACTATAAGTCATGGTGCATCTTTACCACACCAGAATGTATGGTGTAGGATGAGCAATAGTCTTAATGTAACAATTCATTCCCTTCTTGAGTAAGAATTCAAAGTTAGCTCTAAAATCTGATTATCCCTTAATCATTAACCATTAACTTTTTATTCTGATATGACATTTCCTCAACTTTCAAGGTTGGATATTAATAATCTTGCTTTTGAGATTATTTAATTCTTTCTATTAATACTGATTGAATTGCTACCTATGTAACAATCAGTATCTGATCTTTTGCTTGAATACTAGTTACAATGCCTTTTAACTTTTCGTTTAATGTATCAACTACAACATTGGCACTGAAAGGATGATAATGAATAATGCAATCATCTTCCTCATTAAAAATGTATTTCAAGCTTTAATGGTAAGTATCGATCTCATAAGTCCCATCATAGAGGTAATGTCTCCTAATCTTCAATATAAAAATTATAGTGATCATTTCAAGATTGTGAATGGGATGATAGTGCTTACATTTCCTTTGTTGTTGTAATGCATCTACAATAAATTTCTAATTTTACATTAGTACATAAATTAAACTAATACAAAATACATTATAATAGATTATCAATCATTTGGTACTAATAGGAAAGTTAAGACTGGAGCCAAGGTTAAGCAAGTCTTCAATTATTGAAAGTTGCTTTCACATCTATCGGATCATTTGAATTTAACTTCTTTCAGAATAAGCCTTCAATGGAAAAGCCATCTTAGAGAAATATTTTACAAATAGATGGTAGTAACTTGCCATTTTGAGCATATTCCAGATTTCTAACATAGTTGCTAGCCTTAGACAAGTTTGAATTGCTTGAATCCTCTGAAGATAAACTTGGATGCCATTTTAAGATATCATATATCCCAGGAATTTAATATTATTAAACCAAAATTTACATTTAGAGCATTTAACATAGAGTTAGTTTTCTTGTATAATTTATAAGATAGCTTGGAAATGCTAAGCATGTCTTCTTCATTTTTATAATAGATAATGATGTCATCGATAAACATGAACACAAACTTATCTATGAATGGTTTGAAGATTCTATTCATAAGATCTATGAGCACTGTAAAAGCATTGGTAATTCTAAAGGACATAATAAGGAATTTATAGTATCCGTAGTGGGTTCTAAAATCTATTTTGGGGATATCATGTATACAAATCTTTAATTGGTGGTATTTAGATTGCAAATCAAATTTGGAAAAGCATTTTACTGTTTAAAGTTAATTAAACAAATTATTGATTTAGGACATATGCTATTTGTTTTTTTATTGTTACTTTATTCAATTGTCGATAGTTAATATATAAGCGTAAAGTCTCATACTTCCTCTTAACAAACCAATGCTCTTTATGGTAAAGAACTAGGGTGGATGAATTCTTATCAACTAACTCTTACAAATGCTTTTTGAGCTCCTTTAATTCAATTGAGGCCACCGATGTGTAAAATGTTAACTATATAATTTTCTCCTATTTTATGCCTCTTAGTATATTTTATATACTTAATTTTATGGAATTGATCTTGTTATGTGATTAGGTATTAGTTTTCTAATATTTTGGAATTTGATTAATATTATATTTTTACACCATTTCAAATTTTTAGCCATAACTTGAGTTTTAAATGTTGGAATTAGGTGATATTTACATCTTTAGAAATCTTAGAGGAAGCTCTAAAACTTTCATGTTTTTGCTAAAATCTAATTTGAACATTTGGAAGATAAAAGATAATTGTGAAGTTGATGTTCTGTTTCTATCCAAAGTAAAGCAATCTCAATTGTTAGGCTATATTTAGAGTTATAAAAGTCCAATTAAGGTGAAACCAGTGTTCAAAGTTGGCAAAGACCTAGTCCAACATGATTCAAGACTCATTTTAGTGCAACTACATAGTTTTAGGGGTTTTACAATGGTTAAAAGTTAAAATTGCGAGATTTTACTACATTAATTCTTGTATTATATTATTTTGTAAATTAAGTTCTAAGATTCTAAAATTAACAAGGCCCTATTCTTTATAACCATAGAAGGCATATTAACATAGGCTATTACGTTTTATAGGATAAGAAATCAAATTCTAAAGGCAAGAATGTACAATTCTAGATAGCTTTCTTTTCTTCTCTAAGTTTTTTCTTTTCATCCATAAAAAGCTAAATTTCAAATTGATTCAATGATTTTGAGACTTAACTAGGTTTAACTTATAAGATAATGATTTATAATGTTGATTATTATTAATTATTTTTTTCTTTAATTCCTTTTACTGATTTTCTAGATTTTCATGGACTGGATCCAAATTTGAAATAATTTATGTTCATCTACATGATTTATGATTTCTATTTAGTTTTATGTTGAATTTTAGTTAATTAATCATCATTCTTCATATGAGAAAAGAGAATTTAATGATTAAATTAGAGATTTCTAGTTTAATCTTTTAATTCAATTGAATTTTACATTCAAATTATTTAGATCTAACTTTATGGATTATAGAAATTGCTTAGCTTTGCTAATATGAATCGATCAAATCATATATGGTAATGTAGCAAAGAATTCATAAATTATTGTAAGGGTTTCACATGATTCTAAGTTAAAAAATCAATTATAATTGTTAAATTTATAGTGATCAGTGATTAATTTGTTAAAGAATTCTTAATTTTCTTGGATCAATTATGTTTTTCTTTATTATTTTTATATGGTGATTCTCTATTCTATTTTTAATCTTGAATTTTGTTTAATTTTGAATCAAACCCCTTAATTCAATTCTATTTTATTTCTTGTATTATGCATATGGACCATTTACATAATTGTCTTAACTATGCAATCTGAATTTTCATAATTTCTTGAATGTTTTTTTTTTCATTTTTATTGCATAAAAGGGCTTAGATAATTCCGTAGACAAAATTAGTAAATTAATGTAATAGAATTTATTAAATGAAGCACTAGGGGTTTAACTTGGTTTGTTATCTCGTATTACAAGTTTTCATCAAATTAGAAAATTTTAATCTTGATTGGCTTCAATGCCCATCAACCCTTTGAAATGGTGGGATTAAGATTAATTCGATGGTTGAAGCAAGTTCAATATTGAATTCAATTTCATGATTGAGAGGTAAGCTTCACAATTCTTTTGGAAATCCATCCAAAAATTTCCACATAACTAGAATATCAGGAATATTGGAACCCACTAACTGTGACCAATATAGAACTTGTTTCTCAATTTCCACACATCCTAATTATACTATTCTAGAATCTTCTTTTTCCACTAAAATTCTAGACTATGCTCTAATAACAATTTGGTCATGATCCACCTAATTGTGATCAATATGGAACTCATTTCTCAATTTCCACTAACTAATTCTAACTCATTTTTCAAAAGTAATCACAATAGTAGTTATACTATCTAAAGTCAACATTGTTTCTATCATATCCAAAATATATCAATATATAATTTATTAGAACTATGGCTGCCATATCAAATGATGCAAAGGAGAATTTTATTCCTACTGTGCTAATGGAAGGAAAGCTTCCATAGGAGCATCTAAAATAAAAAATAACTAAAAATAGTGAATCAAGGACTTAGTAAGTATATAATTTATTTAAAAAAATAATCATGAAAACATCTTACCTCTCTAATCTTATTCTTTTTTAAATTCTTAGTGCATTTGCATATCTAACAATATCAATTCCAATATGTAATAAATAAATAAAATGCATATAAACCTCATTGTATCTCTTGTTAACTTTATCTATTCATAAACCTAATCTTATTCCTCTAAGGCTAACTTTATCTTTTCATAAACAAATTCCCAAATTTGGTACTTTGCATTTCATAATTCAATTCATCGCTCCTTTCTTTCACAATCAAGCATAGATAATTTCATATCACATCATATCCTAATTAGAGATTTTATCTAATCATACATAAATGCATCTGTATATTCGTTTATATAAGCTATAACATAATTTTTATATATATATATATATATATATATATATATATATAAGAACTACTTAAAATAACTAAGACTAGCCAAGATTGCGTATACAAAAGTATGTACTTGAGTATAAAGATCCAGAAGTGAATTATAGCCTTTATACTCAAGTATGTATTGGTCTATGGTAACTAGTTTCATACTTAAATATATACTCGTTTATGATTATCCAAAAGGTTGCACTATTTGGATACCCAAGTATGTACTCGAGTATGGGCATTTAGAAAAGAGTTTTGGTGCACCTACAAATTGCATATTTTCTACAAAAAACTATTCATGTGGTCTTTTTTCTTATTCAACATAAATATACATCAAAATATCCAAAAACCCAATTCATACCCATCATCCATCCTCATCAAAAAATTTTGCTATAACACATTCCATCAACTCAAACTTTCAAATTACCAAACAACAAACAAAAGCACTTAATAATATGAAAATCATGCAAAAATTACTAATTTTAAGTAAATTATCTACTTACTACTTATGGATGAGATTGGAGGAGAGTTAGGATGAAAGTTAAGTACCCTATTCAACACAAAATTTAAGTTAAAATTAGATCAAGCATTCAATTCCTTATTCTTCCTTTCTTCAATTAAGTTTCTTGAAATTATCAACCTATCTTTGAAATAAAAGGGAAATTACCTTGCTTGAAGAAGTGTTGATAATGATTGCTTAAATAAACTACCTTGATTGCTATTGAGATTTGATGAAAGAAATTAGGAGATGAAGGAAAGGAAGATGTCAGCTTTTAGACATCCAAAATGAAGAAAATATGGGTTGAAGGAGTTATAAGGGCTGTGATATTTTCAAAGGCATTTTGGCAATTGTGAAGGGGCTTAAGGGTAATTTAAGAAGAAAGATTTCTAAATCTTTTCTATATAAACATCTCAAATCCAATTTCACACTAACCTTAATTTAATTTAATTCTTCCCATTTTCATCATAAAATTTCACTTTTTTCAAATAATTTCTCATCTTAATCACATCCACAACAATTTAATATCTATCACATATAAGTAAATATTAATAAAATTGAATAAATTATATTCTAATTCTCTAAAGGGTGTAATATATTATTTCTTTTTATCATTTATTTTACTATTATATGTGAAGGAAGGGATGGATAATTATAATAAAAGTAAAAATAAGTTATTAATATTGTCAATTCTAAAATTTAAAGAATATGATAAGCACCACCTTTATAAATGAGAGATTAAATATTGTGTTTGTTTAATTTTTTAATAATCAATTATAGAAAATAATTTGTACTAAAAAATAAGTTGCTCGAAATAACTCTTTTTAATTATAATTATAAAAAATTTTAAAATTTATACTTATATTAATCGGCGGAGCGTGAGATATATTTAAGGGGCAAAGGCCTTATTTATTTATTGGTAAAGTAGAGAATTACAGTCGTAAACGATTCGGCATTAACAAAAATAAATCAACTTGAACTAAAGTTTCGACTCGCTCAACTCGCATTGAGCCTGGCTATTGCAAGGGCATCATTGAAAGTGAGCGAATTCAAATATATTTAATGATTATTTTGAAACGTTAAAATTTAAATTCAATATAAGACTAATTTATGTTAATAGGACATCAAATTTAAATTCAATTTAATTTTAAATTTAATATATTACCAGAATATTTTTTTTATAATATAAGTGAATAAGAAAAGGAGACGTCATTAAAAATAATAATAGTAAGTAAGAAGTTTTACAAACAATGAGAAAGTTTTTAGATTTTTTTTTAATAATGTGACAACTTATGGGAGGGAAATAGTATAAAATTAATTTATAATGACAATAAATTAAATTTAAATATAATTTTTAATAATAATATGTAACATGACATTGAATTCTATTTTGACATTATCTCTATCTTTCTTTTTTGTTTTTGTTGATTACTCCATTTTTTCTCTTTTCTGCAATACAAAAATTAAAATTATGCTTACCCATTATACTACTTTTTACATTTATTTTTTTAGAAAAATCAAATTAATAGATTTTTATTTTTATAAAAAATTATAATAATAATTAAAACTTATAAAAATTAAGGGGCCAATTATGAGGCCCATCTTTGCATATATTAATTTATTTTTTTAATTTTTTATTTTCATTCCACTTCTTTTAGTGGCAACCAAAATAATTTAATTATACTATTTTTAAATAACAATTTAATATTAAAAATTATTGTTTTATTTATTATATAAATAAACATAATATATATAATCAATCACCAAACATATGTAAATAAAAAGTTTTATTGACTTTTTACGGAGATTGTACTTATTAAGAGCCGCAAGTAATAAGAGTTTTTTTTTCTTCAAGAACAAAGGTTGTAACTTAAAATAATAAAAAACAAATCAATTAATATCAATATTAATTTAAAAGGATTGGAAAGCGAATCCGGTTCATGTACTTATGGCCTGGACACATACCCATTTTTTTAATTACACAAAAAAAATTCTTTTTCTCAATACCATTTGAGAACATTTTACGGGAATATTTCTTTTGATTGTAGAAATGATTATAAACAGTCTTATGGGTCGACTTGATCGTTAAAACTGGCATAAAACATCAACTAGAAAATTTATGAACCGATCAATTGCCTAAATTATGCAAACTAGTTATGATTCCCACCGTCAGATCAAATAACTATTTGTTTAAAAATTCACGATTGTTTTTAAAAAAATATTTTTTTAATTTTTTAATATTAAAGGTATATTTGAAATTCAATACTAAATAATCAGATATTACATTATTTCTATAGATGAAAGTTGCAAAACAAGAAAATTGGGTCTAATATCAATTTTTTGTGATAATTGAAATTATAAATTTATAAAACCATGAAAATATTTGATAACGTCACGGATATTTTCATATTTTGTATACATAATTTTAAATATATATAAAAATTTAATTATTTTTAATTATCATATATTATATTTTTAGTTTATACTAAAATTTGGGTTGACCTGCAACTTAAGATTGATAAATTTATTAAATTTTAGACTTCTATTATTTTCAATTTAATGGGTAGTATTTTTTCCCAATTCAACTAGCCTAGTTCAATACAATTATTCCAGTTCTATGATTGTCCTATTTATTTTTAATAAACTAAACTACAGCATGATGACGTAGTATATCCTCCCTAAGCAAAGGGGGACTACTGAGAAAATGACATTCCTGGTGCCGAACCCATGGTCCTTAAGTGGCTACGTCGGAGTGCCGCTTTTTCCTGCGGGAACATCCTCCGAGAGACTGTTTGAAGGTGAACATGGATGCCACCTGGAAGGCTGGATTTGGGTTTGAAATACGTCGGAGTTGCTGCTGTAGCGGTTATTGCTCGGGATGTATACGGAGTAATCCAGGGATTTTGGTTTGAGAAAGCGCAGTGTGATTCTGTCTGAGAGGCTGAAGCCATGGCTATGTCAAAGGTATATCAATGGCGACAGAGTCAGAATCCAAAAAATTAGTAGAAGAAAATATAATTCAAAATTTTAATAAAGTAAAATTTATAAATTAATAGAAATATTTTTAATAAAATACAGAATTTTATAAAGGATTTTAAACAAGTTAATGGGGTATATATTCCTACTAAAATGCATGTGACTGCTGTTATATGCCAAACTACCGATGGGATGTCTTTAACAAAAATAGTAATTGAAAGTAGCTCTAAGTTGACTGTAGATGGGATTTTAGGATTTATCCGATGCCCATGGAGGGTTTTGGAAATAGTTTAACACATTCAATCTTACTTACATGGTCCTACTTTTTTTTTTTTTTTTTGTAGTTTGGATAGGTGTGGATACTAATGCCATTGCTTGTGTCTAAGTAGGTCTATAATGTCTTAGGAAGTGGTTCAAGTTCTATCCTTGATGTTCCTTCCTCGAAAGAAAATTTATGATCATGATTTGCAGTGGGATTTAGAGTGAATGCTTTCACTTTTGTAGCAACAAAAAAATGAAAAATATGATATTTCACGAAAGCATTAGTTTCGGATGTATTGTTAAGAAGTATATATATTAATAAAAAATTATTATATTACTTATAATAGTAATTAAAAAATGACATTTAAAAATACGATAATAAAAAATAATTTCTTAAAAAATAAAAAATTACTTTTAAAATTTTTTTATATTTGATACTAAATAAATAAATTATTTTTATTTTAATATCTTATAATTATATTTTATAAAAAAAATTCTTTGTAACAAACGTACTTTGCAAACTTATCAGCCAACTTGTCACTGTCTCCACAGTAGTGACCAGTGGTATAGAAATACCAACTAGTTCCCAGCCAATACATCAAAGATGGCCGCAACCAAGGAATTGGGAGTAAAGAACCATAGCCATGTTCAATGGGGGGATTGCTTCCGTTGAATTTAGCTCCAATGCCACTTTCATATCATTAAAACCACCAACCCCCTTCCCTAGGGATGGCAGAATTACCCAGACCCATCGAGTCTTACCCAAATCATCAGGTATTGGACCCGACGGGTCTGGACCCGATAAGATTTATAGACAATCGGATCGGTTTCGAGTCTGATCCGTAATTGCCCAATTTCTATCGGGTCTGTATGGTTACTCGACATCCTCCATTCTTCCAACAATCAGCCTTCTCTTCATAGAATAGAGTTAGGGATTTCGTTCCCACTAACCAGAAATCTTCAACGATGCTTCTCCATCGTCTGGCTTCGTGGGTTCAACCTTGTTTCTCCCTTATCTAGCTTCGCGTGTTCAACCTTGTTTCTCCATTGTCTGGCTTCATAGATCCTCTATCGCCCACTTATTTCTCATCATTCGGAGCTGTGAGTATTTATTTGAAGCATAAAATTTTTGGGCATTTATGTTTCTGAGTATGTATCTGAGGTTTAGATGATATCGTCTGAGTATTTATGTTTCTTATATCATTGTTTCAATAGCCTACATATCATTACTAGTGATTTGTAATTTATAAAAAATTCGATTCGTTAATCTTATTGTGCCTAAGCACTTCACACTCGAAGAGTACAATTTGTGCTTCGCCAAAGCCAAGTCCTTGTTTCTTAAGATTGCCATAGCACTCAAGAAACTCTGAACATTTAAAATGTCTATGTCATATGTTTTATTGAAAATTATTTGCTTTCAAATTTTTATGCTGTTCTTAATTATATATATTTCTTGATATTCTAATTTCTAATCAACATGGAGGAATCATCAACAGACAATACTTTATTTATGAAAGAATTTTATATACAAATTTAGCAATTTGTCCATTTTGGATCCTGGAATCAATAAATCAATATGCTCTCTGATTTCATTAATTATGGAGGAGTGTTTTGGAATTAATATGGGCAATGGGTTCAAGGCTTTTTTTAGAATGTGGGAATTAGTGATATCGTTGTTACAGAGTTGTGGAGTGCTCTGATTAATCTTTGCATTACTTGAAAACTTGGATTCAAGCAAGTCTAGTAAGAATGGAGTCATGATTGTATTTTTTCTCATCCTAACTTCTAGGTGATAAGTTAATCATTGACATTCTTTTTAAAGATTGACAAATTAAATTATTTCATACTTTGAGAGAGCATAAGGAAATTGTTGATAAGTTAATTAAAGTTAGTTTGAAAATTTCTCCAAAATTGTGTAACTTTTTCTCCTCTGTTTGACTGCCTAAATATGTTTCATGAAGACATGAAAGACAAAAATTTAGTTACTTAATCACTACAACTTGTCCTTTGCACGTGAAAAAATTTAAAAAAATAGTCATCCATTACAATAAAAAATTCAAAATATATCAATGAATTAACCAATTTTATTTAGTATATAGTTTCAATAAATGATTATAGTTCTTTTTATAGATACTTGATCGTAAAATCCCTAACTCTTCTACTACTTTGATTTCTTGGAGACCAGATGCTACTAGAAGGCTATTGGCTTGTTCATTTAGTTTGAACAATGGATTAAAACTTTCACTTTTTGTAAAAATGAAATTGGGCATGTTCATTTATGGATTAAATCTTCCTTTTGTTACAGTATGAATCTAATCGTTAAGATTGCCTTTGTGAAAAGTCAGGGGAAAAGGAAGTTTTTTAATATGCTCCAATGATAATACATTTTCTTACTTCTATCTAATAGGAGGAAGGTAATAATAATTTCTTATGCCTTGAAAATTGGAAAGTACAATTTTCAGCGAGTGTTTCTTGAGTTAGTGAATAAACAAATCAATTTAAATTAAGCATCAATTAAGATTGGGTGGGATAATTAAGAGAGTTGCATAAGGCATCATCATCATCATTAAATGATGAACAGAAGATGGCCAACTAGGTGGCAAATGGCACTTGTTAAAATTGAATCAAGTTCTAGTTTTTATCACTGCCATGTTTATAGTTCAAACTTTCTGAGTTTACATAAGTTATGGTTTATGTGATGCTGACTTGTTAAATTGTCGAAGATATCATGAATTGATACTAACTTTTACATAGTTCTTTTGTTGGTTATCTTGATTGTAGAACAGTTTTTCGCTTTTAAGCACATATACATAAGCAGATGTGTGCTGCTTGGTGTGAGGCCCAACTGAGAGAGTGATTGGTTGTTATTTTGTATGAAAATTCGGAATCCCTTGATATTATAATCGGATTACTTGCTGAGAGTTCTAGCTTTTGTTGGCTATATTTTTTTCTAATGTTTTCTTTTGTTTGTGCTGCTGTTTGAACTCACTTCTATTGTTTATGTTGTTTTATGCTAGAATTTCATTGTACATCATTTTACTCAAAAGACATTATGATTTGTTTAGGAGTAAGGGAAATGGAGGCAAAGAAAGGGGAATGAAGGGTTATTTTTGGTATTTAGTTAATTTCATGGAATATAGTCATTTACTTCTTCTCATTCCCCTTCATTCATGCAAATTCAAATATATTTATTAATGTGAGATCTGGCATACACTGTTGACCATGAACTTTTGATTATAACAGAGTTTGAGTACAACTTTTCACCATGGTCTGAAACCAATACCTTTGTCACGTAATTGAACAAAAGTTATTGAGTGAAATTAAGTTAATTTTAATTGGTGAAGCATTTCTGGTTGTCAGATATGTCTAATGCTTGCTGTGGAGAGCAAATGTATCATCATCCTATGTATATTTTGGTTTAGAAGAAATAATAATATATTTAATATTCAATGCATTTTCACTTGTTATATGATTACTAATGTGGTGAATAATTTTCTTTGTCCACTTCAGGTCTACAGAGTAATGTAAATTTGGTTCGGGTCTGACTCAGGTCTATTTCGGGTCCACTTCAGGTCTGGCCACTTCAGGTCCTCAATTTCGGGTCTATTTTGAGTCCTCGGTTCCAGGTCTATTTTGGGTTTGGGTAATGTCGAGTTCGGGTCAAGTTTGCTCAGACTCGGCCCATTGCCATTCCTACCCTTCCCCCCGCCCCACCCAAATTAAAAAAAAAAGGAAAAAAAAAACTTTTATATAACCCAAGTTCCAAGTAATTGCTAAAACATTGATTTGTTATCAATTATTTTTTTAAATAATAAAAATAATAATTTATTTAATGCATATATAAATTAAAATTTTAAATTTAAATTCTATATATAATATAGAAAAATATAAAATATACTCTTTAATTTTGAAACAGTTGAATTTTACCTTTTTTTACTTTAAAATTTTAAAAATTATTTTCTTTAATTTTACAAAAATTAAACTTAATATTCATTGTCAACTTAATTGATCATTTTATCAAATTATAAAAAATTAAATTGATGATAGATATTAAATCCAAATTATATATAGTTTAATGGAATGATTTTTAAATTTTAAAGTAGAAGGAGATAAAATTCAATTACATTAAAATTAAAGAGAATATTTTACTTTTTTTTCTTATGATATATTAGAGAATATAAAAGTCCTAAAACAATATGGAAAATTACTATATTATTAAGGCGTTAACTCTACTTAATTATCAACAATTAAGATAATTCAATTTTAACTGACTCAAGTCGGGCACTGCTTCTAATTTCTCAATACAATAATCAAGACTTTGTTTGGTAGAGGTAAAGTTAGGAACAGATCAGAATTGAATAGAATGGAGGGAGAGAGGGAGAAAGGAGAGGGGAGATAAAGAGAGAGAAATATGAGGAAAAAAAGAAGTGTTATGAATAATTATTAAATGTGGATGTCCATAGGTCAAATGTTATATCCTCAATTATGATCAATTATATCCTCAATTAGGATTATATTATTAACTTTCAATTATGATCAATTATATCCCCAATTGTGATTAATTCAATTTATGAATTATCATTATGAGATTACAATATTTGATTAATTTGTCATATAAAAATGGGTTGTACAAATCATTTTGTATACAGTTGAACGAAATATTCTCCTCCCCCTTGTATTTCTTTTTCTCCATATGTTTCTCTTTCATCTCTTTCTTTTATCATTCCTTAAGTGTTTAATATTTTCATAACACGTTATTAGCACAAGACTCTGATCCACTGAAGTAATTTCTTTCAAGTATAAATTATTTTACTTAATTTTGTTACTTTATGCTAATAGAGTAATCCTTCCATCTTATCACATTCTTCTTCCTTATTTCTTTCATATTTTGATTTTAATTTCTATGATGATTTTAACGTTTTTCTAGAAGAAACAATAGTTGCAAAATATTGAATATGATATGTAGAAATACAAATAAATAATGAATTAAATTGAGAAAAAAAAATAATTCAAATGACATATTATATATTTGTGAATTTATTCCTAAATGCTAAATGAATAAATTGTTTATTTTGAAATCCATGTTAATTTTTATAAAATGTGTGAGTATTATAAGTATATGGTACGTAATTGTGGATATGTGATAAATTCTTTATTATGTTATTATCTCATGATTGAAAAATTGCTATATGAAAAAAATATATAATATATGTTATGTTAATATAGAAAGAAAATTTACATGCATCATAAGGTTTGACTTTATGCAAATATTCAAGATACTAAGTTTGGAAAAAGGAAAAGAATTATCTAGAAGCAATCGATGTATAAATATACATACAACTTGAAGCATACTTTTCATAAAATTGATAATTTTTATAATGTTTAATCACCATAAAGATTGACAATGAAATAGAAGATTGGATTAATAGTTATATGATTAATATGTTGATTAATAATTTCTTCAATATTTAATCTCTATTATATTGAAAATTTTCTCATTCATTTTTACATGTTTGTAATAGTATTGTGGCAAATCTTGCAGGTCTTGATTTGTGATTCTTGATATTATGAAAAAAAAAATTTACCTTACAATAAAAGATTCACTTATTTTTGTAATAATTTAAAAGAAATATATCATCTAAAAAAAATTTTGCACTTTCGTCCAATTTGCTCCTGCAATAGCAATATTAAGAAAAAAGGTTTCAAGAAATATTCTGAGTTAATTTCTTATCGCTTTGTGACTAAACAAAATAATGAATTTTTTATGAGCCTCATCTGACTAACTTTGCACTATTCCCTAAAGCGAATATAGCAACACACAACTATTTTTAAACTTATGGCTTTAGATATAGTCGTGATCATGTTTCTTATATCAAGAATTTAACTTTCCACCAGAAGTGAAAAAATGAAGAAAAAAATGATAAAGAAAAAGATGGGCAAAATAATAAGAACGTATGTGATAGTAAAGGTTATTAGTCTCGTACTTGTCGTACGCCAAAGCATTTTGTTAAGCTTTACAAAGAATTGCTTATATATATATATATATATATATATATATATATATATATATATATATATATATATATATATATATATATATATATAAGAGATAAATTTTGCATCTGAAAAGGGATTTGAATTGATTTTCTTGAAGAATGCTTGTAGTTGTTTGTTGTCTACTTAATTTTCTATAAGTATACTTATCTCAAAGTTGTTTAGAAGCTTTTACTAAAAAAAAATTACTAAATATAAATGTTTGGCCTCCACCCTATTTCTTTTAAAAATTTGATTGGCAAAGTATCCTTATTACATCAAGACATTTAATTTATGCCCATTATTCATATATTCATAAATTAGTTTTATTTTAATGATCTTTTTCATTAGCCAATTTTAAGAGCATTTCCATAATATTTATCATTCTATTCTATATTAAGTTACTTGAAATTCATTTATATGAGTAATTATAATATCTGGATATGTAAATATACACCTTATTATGGTTTATTCTTATATGCTTACCATGATATCACTCTAATATGAATCATTTTTACTTAAATGTGTCACAACCTTTTTCTTAGGAGATATTATATGGTTACTGAAAGATTTTAGATTGTAGTATAGCATAAAATTGTGCATTGTTAAACCAAGCAAAATTATAGGTAGAGATATTAAAGGTAAGTCATAATATATGTGTACCCTAACTTTCTATAACTTATTGGGTTAAGGATATTTACTATCTATTGCATGTAAAATTTAGCTTTTCTTATTTAATAATGCAAAAGGTCAATGTTAATACTATTTAGTACTATAAATTTAATTGAAGGCTCTAAAAGAGCTAATATTTTATTATCTGGAGAAACAAAATTATATATTGATAATGCGTTATATTCTACTCAGTCTCATAGAAACTTATTGAGTTTTAAAGATATTCGTCAAAACAGATTTCATATTGAGACAACTAATGAAGGAAATATTAAATATCTTTTATTATCGATATGATCTCAGGTAACAATTGCATATTTGAAAAAATTACCTATTCTTTCATTTGGTTTGTACTACACATATATTAATACAATTGGAACACATGCTATAATAAACCAGAAGTCTATTAATTCAAAATATTTACTATTTGGCATGAATGATTAGGGCATTCCGGATCACTAATGATGAAGAAAATTATTGAGAATTCATATGGGCACCCATTGAAAAATTTGAAGATTTTTCAATCTAAGGAATTCTCGTGTGCTGCATGTTCTCTAAGTAAATTTATTATTAAGCCATCACCAGCTAAAGTTGGAATTAAATCTCTAACATGTATATAGGGTGACATATGTGGACCTATATACCCACTATTTGGATCATTTAGATATTTTATGGTATTAATAGATGCATCCAGCAGATAGTCTCATATATGTTTACTATCAACTTGTAATTTAGCTTTTATGAGATTGCTTGCTCAAATTATTTAATTAAGAGCACAATTTCCAGATTACCCTATTAAGTTTATTCATCTTGATAATGTTGGTGAATTCTCTTCTAAGACTTTTAACGACTATTGCATGTCAATAGGAGCAAATGTTGAACATCCTGTAGCTCATATTCATACACAAAATGGCTTAGCTGAATCATTTATTAAATGACTTCAATTAATAGCAAGACCCATGCTTATAAGAACAAAACTCCCTATTTTTGCTTAGGGACATGCAATTCTACATGCAGTAGCATTTGTGCACATCAGGCTAACTAGTTACTATAAATACTCTCCTTTACAATTGGCTTACGGTTAGGAGCCAAATATTTCTCATCTTAAAATTTTTAGATGTACAGTATATGTTCCAATAGCTCCACCACAATGTACTAAGATAGGACCTCAAAGAAGATTGAGAATATATATTAGGTATGATTCCCCTTCTATTATAAAATATCTTAAGCGAGTAACAAAGAACTTATTTATAGCACGTTTTGTTGATTGTTATTTTGATGAATCAGTTTTCCCAACATTAGGGGGAGAAAAGGATAAGCAGCTGGTCAAAGAAATTACATGGAATACTTTGCAAAATATTGATCCTTGCACAAAGTAATATGAACTTGAAGTTCAAAAGATAATCAACTACCAGATGTATTCACTGACCTAAAGAGAATGACTAAGTCACATATACTAACTGCTAATGCTCCAATAAGGATTGACATTTTTGAAGGACAATCCATCAATGAGAAAGTTAATGAGTCTAAGGCATGCCAGAAGCGTGGTAGACTAATAAGTTCAAAAGATAAAAATTTCTGTAAAAGAAAAGGAGCAATTATTAAAGACGAGCCCATAAAAGAAATAGATGCTCTTGAAGAGTATAGAGACATAAGAAACAATATAACTTCAGAAGAAGTTCAAGTACCTGAAAATGATAAAGAAGATGAAAATAAGAAGATCTCAATAAACTCTATCTCTACGGGGAAAAGATTAAATTGCAAGAAATAATTATCGATAATATTTTTGCATATAATGTAGCGCTTAATATTATGAATGATAATGAGGATCGTGAACCTAGATCTGTCAATGAATGTTGATGTAGATATGATTGGCTAAAATGGAAAGACGCAATTTAAGAAGAATTGAATTCACTTGAAAAACGTAAAGTTTTTGGACCTGTAGTCCAAACACCTGAAGGTGTAATACCCGTTTGGTACAAAAGGATATTTATGCGTAAATGAAATGAGAAAAATAAAGTTGTAAAATATAAAACATGGCTTGTTAACTAAGGTTTTACACAAAGACTTAGAATTGATTATGAGTTCATTTATTCTCTTATGGTGGATGCAATCACATTTCGTTATCTTATTAGTCTGGCAGTATATGAAAAACATGATATGCATCTTATGGATGTTATTACAGCCTATTTATATGGCTTACTTGATTATGACGTTTATATGAAAATCCTAGAAGGATTAAAAATACCTGAAGCATGTAAAAGTCCCGGGAACTTTATTCAATTAAATTACAAAAATTTTTGTATGGATTAAAGTAGTTTGGATGAATGTGGTATAATTATCTTAGTGAATACCTATTAAAGGAAAGGTATAATAATGACCAAATATGTCCATGCGTTTCCATAAAGTAAACAAATTTTGAATTTGCTATCATTATTGTATATGTTGATAATTTGAATATTATTAGAACTCCTGAAAAGATTCAAAAGGCAGTTGATTATTTGAAGAAAGAATTTGAAATGAAAGATCTTGGAAAAATAAAATTCTGCCCTGGCCTGCAGATCGAGCATTTAAAGATGAAATTTTTATACATCAATCAATTTATGCACAAAATATTCTTGAAAGATTTTATATGGATAAAGCACATTCATTGAGTACCCTAATGGTTATTCAGTCACTTGATGTGAAAAAGGATATTTTTTCTCAAAAGGATAATGAAAAGGATTCTTAGTCCTGAAGTACCATATCTTAGTGCTATTGGTGCATTGATGTATTGATGTATCTTGCTAACAATACAAAACCTGATATAGCTTTTATTTTGAGCTTGTTAGCAAAATTTAGTTCCTCTCTAACTTAAAGACATTGGAACGAGATTAATATGTCTTTCAATACTTCCAAAGTACTATTGATATGAGCTTATTATGTGCAAATGGATCTAAATCACAGCTCATACGATACTAGATATTTATCTGACCCACACAAAGCTCGATCTCAAACAGGCTATTTATTTACAAGTGATAATCTAGTGAATTTATTTACTGAGGCACATTCTACTACAGTATTTGAAAAGTTGATTCATGCTATTAGAGTTCTTTGACTAAAAGATCTTAATTGATATCGTCATGAGGGGGAGTTAATACGTACTGTACTCTTTTGGTTTTTATCCCACTAGGTTTTTCCTAGCAAGATTTTTAATGAGGCAGTATTCTATTGCGTACTATATGGACATCCAAAGGAGAGTGTTATGAATGGATGTCCATAGGTCAAATATTATATCTCCAATTATGATCAATTATTAGGATTCAATTATGATCAATTATATCCTTAATTATGATCAATTATATCCCTAATTGTGATCAATTCAATTTATGAATTATCATTATGAGATTACAATGTTTAATTAATTTGTCCTATAAATATGGGTTGTACAAATTATTTTGTATACAATTGAATGAAATATTCTCCTTTCCCTTGTATTTCTTTCTCTCCATATGTTTCTTATTCATCTTTTTCATCTCTTTCTTTTATCATTCCCTAAGTGTTTAATATTTTCATAACAAGAAGGATAAATTTCTTTTTTTATATTTTTGAATAAAAAGGAATGGAAAAAGAGAGAAAAAAATAATATTACTATTAATTTTATTATTTGATTTAATTAACTAATGAGAGAGATAATTTTATGTCTCGAAACAATAATTATATCTTTATATTCAAATTATGCTATTAAAGTATTGGAGGGAAATTTTGAAAGCAAACTTTCCATCCTTAATTTTTCATGCCATTTTCATTTCACATTTAGGATGAAAATTATAATGTGGAACCCACATTCATTTTCATGCTTTTTCCCCCTTTTCCATTTTCATTTACTATCCAAACAATGAAAATGTTTTGACCACAAATTCTCATTTCAATCCTTTCCTCTTCCACTCCAACCAAGCATACCCTTATCTTTTAGTTTTTCATTTTTAACCTTTCAAAGCATTGTAATCGTTGACTGCTTTCCATCTCTGGACAAGGAAAAAGGCCACATTAATCCTCCATTTCAAGTGAATTTCTAGTAACTGTGAAACTAGTATAATTTAATTATTGTCTCATTTATTTATCTCACAAAGTTTGGATTAGAGGTGATAATTTTGACATAACATTATAATATAAAATAAAGATGATATACTTTACATAAATTCAATAAAATTTATACCGATTCAAATTATAAATAATTTAACTCGTATAACATGGATAATAAATGGATCAGATTTGAGTAATTTCAAAATTAAATAGGTTGAAACATCAATCCATTTTAAAAATTTATATTAAAATTTTAATAATAATATTTGAAAATTAATTAATAATTAATTTGTAAATAATTAAATATAATAAAAGGATAAATTTTATAGTATAATAAAATGATAATGAACTTTAATAAAATATTTAATTAATAATTAAAAATATTTTTAGTAACAAATAATAACTAATTAAATTTAATAAATAAATTTATTATACAAATTCTATTGATTAGAATTATTAAATAAATTAAATAGATTGACCTATTTTAATACATTTAATAGATGAGTTGACTCGACATAGCATGAATATTATTTATGTTGAATTTGTGTTAAACTTATTTAGATTGTTATTGTTTAAAAAAATTGATGAATAAAAATAACAATAAAATTAACCTATAATTTACATGGTCAAAAGGAAGAATTACAAGACAATTAAAAAAATTTTCATTAGTAAACTTTAGAAATTAAAATTTCTAATTTTCTCATAAATCCAATTCCTAATCACACCTAATTCTCTTTCAAGCAATCATCACACCAACTTTCTCTTATAGTGTTATTCATCATACCAAGTTTCTCTTATACATCAAACGCTTGACTAATATACATATTTATAACTTAATAATACTTATTTTATAAGAAATCTCAATTCAACTCTAATACAAAAATCCTAAACTTGAATAAGAAGAAAACTCTTAATACAAAAATAACTAAAAATTTATAATAATCCTAATTTGAATAAGAGAATAACTCAAACAAAAGATAATCATAAATTAACAATTATTAGAATTTCAGTTAAATCTTAACAAGTTTTAACTTGACGCAAATTATATCTCTTCACTTGAAAACTCTAGTAGGAGTCTTCTCAACACTTCAGCAAAAAGTCACTTTTTTCATAGGAATTTTTGCATGCTCCACCTTCTTCACTTCATTGTATGATTCACCATTTATATTTCTCACAATTGTATTTCCCATTAACTTTCATAAATTCCCATCAGTCTTCTTACTCTTCATAATCATCAACACACTATTAGTAATTTTCAAAACTCCATCTTTAGCATAATATACATATCCTAAAGCATCTAATTTATCCAAAGAAATTAAATGCTTTTTCAATACTCACACATATCTTGTATCCTTTAAAGTCTTTATACTACTATCATGCAATTTAAGTTTTACATTACTAATACCTTTCACATTCATAGTATCACTATTAGTCATTTTCATAATGTTAGGTTGATAATCATTATACATATAAAAAATCTTATTGGCATTAATGTGATTGGAGCAAAGAAAATTAAATAGCCAACAATTATCAAGATCATTCTGATATTCATCATTCATTAAAATCACATAATCTCTATCATCTTGCACAACTGCAATACCAATAGTATTAGATTCAACTTCATTTTCCCTTTAGATTATTTTAAACTCTTCTAGGTCATCATTTAATTTTTCTCACATCCATTTGAAATGCTCATTCTTGTAATAGTAAAATTATTCTTTGTCACTATAACTACTTATTAGCCTTCTTAAATTAGATCTTTAAGTTTTTTTATTTAAGTAACCACCATGATATGTGCTTCGACCTTGTTATTGGATATATAAATAATTTCCTCAAGTTTAATGTTTGGCTTTCTCAACATTTCATTTTTTTAATATCATAAAAATTGCATCTTCTATCGTAAGTGTATCTTTTCAACCAACAATGTAGTCACTAAATTATGATAAGAATCTAGAAGAGATGCTAATAACAATAAAGATTTATCCTCATCCTCTATTATAACTCTTAAAACTTATCAATTGAGATAATAACTTGTTAAAATAATTTAGATGATCTCTGATGTCGGTGTCTTCATCCATCCTCATTCAGTATAATTTTTTCTTTAAATATAATTTATCTATGACAGATTTTGACATATAGAGTTTTTCTAATTTCTTCCATAGATTAACAATATAAGTTTCATCTAAAATATTATATTTTACCACAGGTATCAATCATAGTTGGATGGTACTAACTAACTTTATCTTTGTCTTTTCCTAAGCTTTATCTATTATACTCATAGGTTTCTTTCCTTTCCATTTAGTGCTTTAATCAACCCCTATTACTCCAAAATATCTTTCACCATACTATATTACAAGCTGAAATTATTCCTCCTATTAAATAATTGCACCTTAAACTTGTTGCTTACTTCAACTTAAAGTTTCACCATCCTTGGTCGTAAGCCTATGTTGGATTGAACCACACTACAATACCACTTGTTGAGAAAAATATTAATAAATAAAAATAGCAATAAAATTAACATATCATTCGCATGGAAAAACCCCTTAAACTCAAAAGGAAAAACTACAAAACAATCAAAAAAATTTTTACTATTAAACTATAAAAATTACACACTCTAACTTTCTCACAAACCAAAATTCCAATTACATTCAATTCTCTTTAAAACAATTCTTACACCAAGTTTCTCTCATACATCAAATCCTTGATCAAGACAAATATTTATAACCTAATAATACTTGTTTGGCAAGGAACCTTAATCTAATTCTAATATAAAAATTTTAACTTGCATAGTAAGAAAACTCTAAATAAGAAAACAATGACAAATTGATAATAATCCTAATTTGAATTTGAGAATAATTCAAAAATAAAAGATAACCAGAAATTAGCAATTATTATAATTTGGGTCAAATTCTAATATGTACCACCTTTTGAAATGATATGACACAAATTCAAAATGTCAACATGAATTGAAAGCCTTTCAACCATAGATGTCACTATTCAATTACTTCATATTCATCCTTCATATTTTCTTTTCCTATGCTCAAGCATACTACCATAAATTATAAATTATTGAAATTGCCTCAATTAAACAATAAAAAAAGATTCATATATTTTTTTATTTAGATAATACTTTGTGGATTTATTAAAGATTAAGGGTGATTCTTCATCATTAATTACATATATAAGAATTGATTTAGAGAAGATAATTTTTAAGGGATATTTAGTAATATATCTAATAATGTAAAACACATTACTTTTTGTCATTAGTGCATATAACAACCATTCTTAGATGCAAAAAATGCTATACATATAGTTATTATGTAAGACACTTTTTTTTGTCATTAGATGATTGATCTTATAGTTATAATTGGATTATCTTTAATATTTGATAGGTATCACATCCTAATTTAATTTCCTTCTCGATAAACTTCTCATTATAAGCTATCATAATTAACTTGATCATTATAATGCATATAACAACCATTCTTAGATGCAAAAATGCTATACATACTAAAAAAAAGATCTCAAACTGAATTTTAAAATTTTTTTATATCTATTAGATTAAACTTTATAAATTTATTCCACCATTATATATTCAATAACAACTTTTGATTTGCATTCAATATCTAATTTTGGATTCCTTTCTCAATATACATAACATTGTTGTTCTTAATGTCATATGTCATTCAAAAGCAAGGCGTCATTGTAGAATGAGAGAGCTTTTAGAATTCTACGTAGTGAAAAAAATATCTATTGTTATATTAGCACATTAAAATTTCAATTTTACTCTTAAATAAATATTACTAATAATTTTATTAATCCAATAATTTAATGTGATAAAAAATTAGTTGAAATTAGCTATTTCCAATTAAATAATATTATATAAAATTAACAATAATTTACAATATTAAAGTAGTACTAGAATTTTTTTCTTACATAACATAACATTAGGGTATTAGATTTAAAACAATAATTTTTTTAATCTAATTTTTACTAAATTTATAAAAGTTAGTGAATACAAAAATGTTAGAGGTAGGGAAAATATAATTCAAAATTAATATTCAAAATTTTCATATTCATCGAATTGAATTTTACATATTTATTCCACCATCCTATATTTATTGATAGCCTTTGATATATATTTGAAATTCAATTTCAAATCTCATTTTCATAGCATACATGTTACTCAAATGGAAGGATAAAACTATTGATTTTATAGCCTCCTTTGATCATAATCTTGCCCTAGTATCACAAACTAACAATTATGACAAGTTCAATAAGCAAACATGCTCAATTTTAAATAAAACATAGTAAAAAAATCAAATATATTGTAGAAGTCTTATGACTAAAATTTGGGATCAATTTGACTTATATACTATTTTTCTTGATTTCTCCAAATTTAAAGGTATTTTGTTCAATTCAATATGGTTAGAAAATTCTTAAGGGGTTCAAAAAGCTCATATTTGTGATCTTTATACTTTTATCTTTATGGTAGTGTATTTTGTTAATGTGTACTTGTGCCAAGTAAGCTTTTATTCAAAATGCCCTTAAGAAGGTGGAATGTTAGGATGCTTAATATGATGCCTTGATATTGAGTTAGGAACTTAGGTGTATTGACTTGTGGTCATCCTCTGTAAACTTAAAACTATTAAATGAGATGTATATCAAGCAAAAGAAGTATCCTTTTCTTTATTAAAATTTATCCCTCTTTAAGCCTATTATACTTAGAGGCTCCTTATAGGAGGCGATCTTATGACTCGATATATACAAGTGCTTTGACAACATTTGATTGTAACTTATAAACTTATAAGTTTCACTATCTATTCTAAAAATGCCATATGGGCTTAGTAGAAAGGTTAGCATGTTTTCCAAGATTGGTAAACATATGCTACATGATTTTGGTTATTGATTAATTAGCTTGTGATAGATAGTATCAAAGCCTAATTTATGATAAAGGGCCTAATTGAGTTAGCTACAATGGTTTGGATGCAAGTTATCCAATGCCAAATGAGGTACATATGAAGTAATCATTTTTAAACTCAAAGAAGTCATTATAAAGGACTTAATAAAGGGTGTAAGGGGTTAGGTCAACCTAAAAAGTTAGTATATAAGAGAATAATGCATCCAAGAGAATGTGGATTGGTATATTGAAAGCAAGCATTATGCTCGAAGACTAGCTTGCTTTGCATGGGACATTGGTTGCATACTTATTCATAGTAATGATATCAATGGATATAAACCACCATCCAGAAGGATAAGTAAATTAATGGACTATCTATAAAGAGAAGCTTTGGTTTTACTAAAAGACTTAATCATTTCTAAAAGGATTAATGAAGCCAAAAGGTGAAACCTTAGTTATGCAGAAATGTATAGCCGTAGTTCATGGGCATGAGTAGATTACTCTAGAGAGAGAAATCTAAAATTGTATCAAGGCGAAGATTTAGAGGAATTAAAGCTATGTACACAATCATGTGGGGCAATACGTGAGTTGTAACTCTCTCCCATAAGATTCTTCAAGGTAATAGGCTAGACTACATAATTGCTTTTCCAAGTGGCAATAATGACTCAAATAGCATTATAAAGTTGCATTATAAAAAAACTTTATGGTAATGACCATAAGTTTATGTTTAGTAATGCATAGGCCAAGTGAAGCTTAAGCAAGAGTAAAGGATGTTCTATACTTAACCTATTCTAGATGTTGAAGTAGGGGAATCATCAAAGGATGTACTTAAAAAAGTTATTGAAGGACATATGTAGGAGAAGTCATAAGGAGTATAGTGCTAGAAAGTACAAACTCCAAATTAGCTATGATGGCCAAAGATATACCAAAAGGACATTGATTAGAACTCTAAGATAAGTATTTTAAGGTTATCAATTCAAAAAGATCAAAGGATCCAATCGAGTGTAAAAGTGGCATTACAGAGTATAATGAATTAACTGAACCCCACACAAATGGACTTATAAGCAAGGTTTTGAGGCTTATGCATAAATCAAGTATAAGTCTTGATTCTTACATCTGTGCAATGCAACATTAGACATAAGACATTTATTAGTAAACAATTCAAAATGTTATGCATTACTTATAAACTATAGAGTTAGCACACATTTTTGCTATGGAGGTGACATTTGTGCAAGATGTAAAGGCAATAAGCATATAATTGCAAAATACAACAACCTATCAAACAAGTTACAAAGGTAATAAATTTAGGAAAGATAGTGGAAAGTGGCATTAAAGGGTGTCAGAACACTATAAGAAGAGTCTACAAAGGTAACCTTTTAAGGAATTTATAGAGGATGCATTTGACCAAAAGGATATTGATATTATAAAGGAAACAACCAAACTTGAAATAAGAAACTTTCATAGCATTCAAAGAGGCAAGCATGAACAGTCAAAGTAGTTACTTGAAGAAATAGGCTTACAACTAACATTAAATTTTTAGAGAGTAAATAAATTATTCATAAAATCATGTTAGATTGAGGTGTCAATAAGGATGTTGATATTTAAAGTAGAGGAGAATATTACAAGCTGACAATTATGAAAAGTTTTGTAGGCAAACATACTGGATTTTAGATAAAATTGATAGAAAAATCAAGTATATTTTAAAGGTCTTGTCACTACAATTCGAGATCAGTTTAACCTATGTTCTACTTTTTCTAATTTTTTCAAGTTTAAGGATCCTTTGATAAATTTGGTAAGGCTTGAGAATTTGAAAGAGTTTGAAAAGTTGTATTTGTAATCCTTATATTTTTATTTCCATTTTGGCGTATTATGGTGTCAATTAGACACTTGAAGCATGAAGAAAACGGCTCATGAAAACTCAAAAAAGAATGTCTATTTGTACCATATGAGCTTTTGTTTAAAATATTTTGTAAAGGGTAAAGTGTTAGAAAGTTTGATACGACACCTTGGCAATGAGTTGGGGACCCAAGTATATTAGTTTATGGTCATTTCCTACACATTTACAATTACAGAATGAGGAATATATCAAGTTAATTAAGTGTTCTTCTTATTCAAACTTATCTCTTTAAAATCCATTATGCTTAAAAGCTCCATATATGGGGATAATATTATGATTCAACATGCAGAAATACCTCAATGACATACGATTATAACTTATAGACTTATAAGTTTTATTATCTATTCTAAGAATGTCACGTAAGTTTAATATGAAGGTTAGCATCTTTGTCTAGATTGGCAAACATACATTACATAGTTTCAATTAGAAAGCTATCAACCCATGACACATTGATATGTATAAGTTCATTCCTCTTCCTTTAAATTTAAGAATTTTTTTAAACTATTTTGGTTTTTGTTTGTTGTGCTTAAATGTGTGTAATTTTCTTTCCACTAAAAAAAGTTAGGAAATTGAAAAAATAAGTTCTATAAATTTCAAACCATTTTAGAAAAATTTATATATAATATTAAAAAATTAAAATATTTTTATTATCTTATAAATTTTTTTACAATCCCTACAAAAATTTTGCCTCAATTTCATTTTTGGTGTCAACTATTTTTTTTCTTGCAAATCACCTACAACTAAGCTAGTAAGGGTGTCACTATAACAAATTGAACCTATTGTGATAATATTTTCTTGATACTCACTAAATTTAAAATATTATATGGATTAGAGACTTGGTACCAAAAATAGGGTCTGGTACTATAAATAAAAGAGTTATTGTTAGAAATAGCGAAAAAAGTGAAAGAAAAATTATTTTTTAAAAAAATACAATAATTATTTTAAAAATATGATATATGATAATGACATATTGCCAGTATATGTCAAGTAGTTAAAGATGAAATAAATAATTTTTTTTGGAAATGCAAAATTTAATTATTTAATATTGACTTGTCATCAATATATGGATACAAAAAACTGTATAGTCAAACATCCAATCTCGATCAACCATATAGCAATGACCAAATTTCATTTATACTAATGATAATGTCATTGTAAAATAATTTTTAAAAATTTTGAAATTTGAATTTCAATGACTATTTTACAATGACATGTCATCACAATAGGATGTCTAATGCTAATATTTTGGTAAACCTTATTGTAATGACAATGTTGTTATAGAATAATTTTCAAAAATTTGAAAATTGAATTTTAGTAACACTTTTACAATGACAAGTCATCATAATAAACAACCAAAAGGTAACTAGGTGCAATCTAGAGTCAATATTTTGGTAAACCTTTTTGCAATGGCAATGTCATCATAGAATAATTTTTAAAATTTTTAAAAATTTTGAAATTTAAATTTCAATGAGCTTTTACAATAACATCCCCTTGCAATAGTACTACTTAAAGGTGAGCGAGAGCAGTTTGGTACCAATATTTTGGTTATCCTTATTGTGATGATTAAAATTTTCAATTAACAACAAAATTTAATCATTATTGATTGAAAATTTTATAAAAGATATAGAGTACCATTTCTACCATTTGTGTGATTGAACTAAGGTAGGAAAAGAAAAATAGGAGAAAAAAGTAGAGGAATTCTAGGGTTTTGAGGTTAGCTTTTAATTTTTTTACTTCATAATTTTTTCCTGTTCTTTATCTTATTTTGTAACATTAATTTTATATATTTACCAATTGTTACTATTGTTCATCCATTTATTCTTCCATTAACATTAGTAGAAAGTATTTCTATGCAATGTTATTTGATGAATTGTGATATATTTGTAGAAAATACTTATATAATTTTTTTGTTGAATTAGTTATTGAATTGTCATGTTGCATCTACTATCTTTATTATAACTCTATAATTGCATATCTTGTATAATTATGACATATTGGTGGTTGTGTTTAATTTAATTTTATTATAATTTTTGTATACTTGATGGTTGTATGAGCATGTAAAGATAATATATTAATAGTTGTGTGGTGTTTATACTTAGCATAGAATTCTTGAATTTCATTATTAGTATTAAAAGTTGTAACACAAAATATGAAAGAATCTTTATGACATAAGAACTTTAAAATATTATGAGCTGTAAAGTAATATAAAATTTACAAAAAAAAATATTTTTAGAATTTCTTACGAACTAAAACATTTTAATTAAAATTTTAACATAAAAAATAAAGTACTCAATATCTAAGAAAAAATAAAATACAATGTAAAAGATGAATTAGTGAAAATTATATATTGAATATACTTAATTTTTTGGGCAAATTAAAATTTGTCCATAATAAAAAAAATAAAAAAATAACAAAAAATTTTGACAAAAAAATCACTGTTCTATTAATCAAGAACAAAATATTATATAAAAGAAGAATTTTAACATAAAAATATCAATTTAGTTTAAATAAATTTTAACTTTTTAATTTACCTAAAAATCAAGTATATTCTTTTAGTGAAATTGTAAAATAGATTTTTATATGAATGGATTAATGATTTTTTTATTTTGATAGAAAAATAATTTTTATTTTAAAATATTTTATAATTTGAAAATATAAAAGATGTTTGTGTAGGCTTTCTGTATTACAAGGGAGGTTAATGTATTTTTATTTGGATTTAAAGGTATTATAATGTAAAGTTGTTATAAATTGAATAATAAAAATATTAATGTAAGAACTATTTACCAAGATACAGTATTCAATAATTAAAAATATGAAAATAAAGTAGGAAGATAGGAAATTTAATTAGTCAGATGATAGTCTGTTATAAATAGAGTGGTTAATAAAATTAAATAATATTTCATCTTATTAGATTGCTTAATAACTCACCACATTGGTGACTAGTAACAATATATTCGTTGATAATAGCTAGATAATTTAAAGTGATTGTTTACCTAATGAGTATCGAAATAGGGTAAAGACATTTATCAAAAAGGCTAAAATTGTCATATATCAAAATGGGCTATAAAGATGTTTATGTACTAAGTGTACTAATGTGTTATTTTGGGATATGGAAACCATGTTCACACACATAATAGACCATAGATTTGATTCATTTTACAAAAAATGGGTTCATTATGATGAAATGACTGCATCATACAAGATTTAGAGACCTTTAATTTTTAATATGTAAATATTATAAGTTCCAAACAATATTCCATATGTTGTAATAAATATTATTTATGTCCAATAGAAAGTATTGATTCTCTTAAATGTATAGCAATATGTTTGTTAAGGTTGGTGATACATTTAACTCTAATATAATGTGATAAATATGTGTTTATATGTCACTATTATAATTGTTTATAGCTATAGTTGATGTTGATGCTTACTATTATTAAGGTGAAAGGTAAGCTGATCCACCACAAGGTCCCACTCGTAATCCTAACTATAGCAAGCCAAGTAAAATTGCTTACTACACAACTCATATAATTTATTCCTATGCATAAAATTTTTATACTTGGTGAAAAACAATTAATTTGCAACACATATGAAAAGATGCAATAGAAATAGGAACATTGACCTCAATAAAAAATAATTAAGAAAATAGTAGACCATTGCCCATATGATTTGATCCTATCAGATGGCACCTTATAAGTCCAAACCACTTAAAATTGCCATAACTAATAGGGACACTACTTAGAACACATTGCATGTTATTCCATAAGAATTGACAATTAGTACTTTAAGAGTAAAGGGCTCATATTATTAAGTCCCTCCATGGAAGTTTCAACTTATTTTATGTATTAATTTAAGATTTGAAATCATTATCATTTTGGTGGAAATTATTTTGCTACATGTCTCTTAATGCAGGAATATTTAAAGTGGATAAATGTTCCTTAGGAATTGAGACACCACATCTATAATGGCTTCTAACCTAATCTTTATATGGATAAAAAGTATCGACTACATGATCATTACATGGTGTATGGAGAACAAGATCGAGCACGATCTTAAACATGCGAGGTGGGCCGTGTTGGTAAATATACTTGAAGATCATTGGTTGCAAGCGTAAGACATTTTAAAAAGTCTAAAGCATCATATAAGAATGAATTAAATATTATAGATCATAATTTTTAAATTCCAAGTTTGTTGGTAACTTTTTTAATACCTATTATATGTTGCTTTGAATTTGTATGAGAGGTCTAAGAGAAATACACATAACAAGGTGCAAAAAAAGTATGATGATTGACATGAAATGAAGTTTATAGTAGTGTATTGATATGACATGGTATGCTAAATGAACATTCATTATGCTTAATACAGTACAATTTACTTTTAACTAGCATATAGAAATAAGATAATAAGTCAATTGCACCCAATTCTAGAGAGCTTCATTGATTTTTATAATAGATTGTCAAGAGAGTAGTATTGGAGAAGGCTCAAGTTGATTATATGCATATTATATTCTCATTTTCTAATTTTTATTACTTATGTTAGCTTACATATTTTTTAATATATTTTACTTCTTTGTTTTAACATTATTCTATACTTTTCTATATAGATATTATTTTCACTATTGTATATCATTTGGGATTTTATTATATATAGATTCATTATTTTTTATTTGTCTCAATATTATAATATAATGCAAATAGTTAAATTTTAAATTATATTCATTATGATATACAACTAATTACTAATATTTTACAAATTTTCATAATAAAAATGAAATTTAAAAATTTTTAATCAAAAATAAAAAAATATTTATGGTGATGACATTTGTTATTAACATAGATATTTTTATTTTTAAACTTTTGAAAATATTTCCTTATTTAGTAATAATAATTGTTATTAGTAAAAGCATTGCCATGTCAATAACATGTATAATGATGGCATCTAGTTACCGCTATATATTTGGTTGACATGAATGTCAATAATAAAGGTGAGATTCTACGATGATACTCGTCGTCAACATAGAGTTACATGACCTATAGGCACGATAATATACCAATAACATGTTCTTGATGACAAAGTCATCAATATAGGCATATAACAACATCTTTTGACTTATTGTAATGACAAATGTCACCTTAATAGGATCTGTTCCTTGTAATGTGTGCAAAATTATATCAATTAGCTTAAAATGACTAAATCATTTCAACTTCAATTGGTTTAAGTTAGTTTTAAAATACAAACAAGTTATTTCAAAAAAAAATTTAATAATTTTCATTAATGTTAATTGATTATGATTTTACACTTTGCAACCCATATTAAACTAAAATCGGTTGAAAATCTATATAATTAGAAGACACAGTGCATTGCATTTCATTTTAGCCCTTTAATTTTTAGAGTAGCTACTTTTCTTTGATATCTCATGTACCTTCTCTCAAACTCACTATTGCTTTTCTCTTAATCTCAAATTCCCTTAAAAAAACTAGAAATATTCCTAATGTTGGATGCACTAAAATGTGTGATTGAGTATTGCTTCTTTTGTTTTTTTTATGAATTTCAAGCTTAATCTATGTTGTTTATATGACTTGAATGAGTGGTAGTGATAGTAATTGTATAAATGCAATTGAATTAAATGTAGTAAGGAATGAAAATACATAGTACATATTATGTACAGACATGAAAAAATGAAATTGAAAAATGATATCCTAATCGAAATAAACCATTATAAACCATTTTAAACTAAACAGATTGGTTTAATATGGTTTAACAATATGAAACAATCAATTGTAGGTCTCTTTAATTGCAATTTGGTTATAAAAAAGTAATGAAAATTTAAACCAAATTCAATTAAACTAAACTATTACACACTCTTACAAGCCAATGGCTGATATTCTAAAAGATGTCTTATATTATGCTATATAATACTCCTTGTGTCCTTTCTTATTTGTTACATTTGGAAGAAATTTTTTATTTTTTTATTTATCATTTTAGAAATTCAATAAAACATTATTTTTTTTAATTTTACTTTTTTTACTAATAAATGATTCATTATTTTACATATTCATCTTCAAATATTTCAACAAATTTATTTTGTTATAATTTCTTTTTATTTTCAATTATTATGGACTTTGTGCATAATATAAAAGATAGAGTAAATTTTGATTTTAAATTGAAAAATAATTTTGAAAAGTTCAATAATTTTAATACATTAAACTATTTTCTTAATTTTGATAAAAATAGTTCAATATGTGATATAATAAGATATAGAGATAATAAATTTTTTTGCGCTAGTTATGTTATTATGTACTAATGAAGCATAAAAAATTAAAACATGAAAAAATCACCAAGTTTGTACTTAAAATTATAAGATAATGATAAAATAATTCTTAAATTATATAAAATTATAATTTCATCTTTTAATAATAATTTATATATATAATTATATCCTTCAATCATATTATTTAGAAGTGAGATTGTCTTTATTGGTCTGTGTAAAAGGATAAAATTATTTGCATAGATTATTATTGATTGAGAAAATTATAACTTTACATAATTTAAAAATTATTTTACCTTATAATTATAATTTCATAAATAAAATTGATAATTTTATTTTAAAACATCATGAGCATCCACCTAGGATGAAGTCTCATTAGCTTTTGGGTTGTCTAAGCTGGAATAAATTAATTTTTTAATTGAAATTATTAGTTTTATTTCTAAAATTATAAGATGATAAAAGAGTCATTAAATTATATAAAATTGTAATGTCATCTTTAAATAATAGTCTGTATCTACAATTTTATCCTTTAATCATATTATTCAAGGACAAAATTATTCACATAGATCTATACATAAGAACAAAATTAAATGTATGAAATATTATTTAAGAGTGAAATTATAATTTTATATAATTCATAAACTATTTTACCAATGTATTAAAATTTCATAAATGAAATTGATAATTTTGTCCTTTTTATTATATTTTAAGTTTTTTTTTACAAAAATTCAAATACAACCTCTCTAATATCCAGGACATTTTTCATTGAAGTCCTTGCTTCCATCATCTGAAAATTTTTCTTCTAATTTGCCCCCTGACTACTTAGAATTCTACTAAGATGTCAAAATTCACAAGAAAGTTCTGGTCTGGAAAATAACTGTTCGGATAAGGTTCATTGCTTTGGACCAAACAGTACGGTCCCTATTATGGGTTATCATTTTTATTATCTATCCAAAAATGGGGTGTGACACATTTACAGGGACCACAGATCCAATCAGCAACCACGCACAATTTGTTGAGAAAATGTCAGATCTAAAATTTAACACATTGGCCACCATCGCCGTCAATTAATTTTCTCTTTTTCAAATTCGTCCCTTTTCCAAACCAAACTTTGGAAACATTCAGCAAGCATCAATTCGCACTATCCTTTGAATTAATGCATTGATGTTTTCTAATTATCTACTGCCTTATCCACTTGCCTTGGTTTTTTTTTCCTTTACACTTAAAAAAACTAAGAAAACGTTTAAATATTGAGATCACACTTCAATATAACTTTTTTACATAAAAATTTAAAAACAGGATAGATTGCTTTATTCTAAAATCATGACATGTCACCGATCCTCTTGAAGACTTACAATGATACTTAAAAATTACTTAACTCCTTAGAAATATAGGCAGCAAGAATCAAACATAACCAATCTTACCAACTATTAATTAAACAATGTTCCGTCTCAATATATATATATATATATATATATATATATATATAGTTTCAAATGGAAGAAAGTTTTATAACACCTAAATTTTTATTGGTTCCATGGGTAAAGTTTGTTATAGACTTGAAATTCACTTGTAGAGGTACGAAGGGGTTAGCCAATTTATAGATAGCATTGTAATCCCTCAAAAAGACTAATGGCTTACAATGTCATAAAGGGGAAAGATATCATTTTCATATATATAAATAAATAAATGCCATATACATCTATATTTCATGATTAAAAAATGATACCTAAAATTACGATAATTAAAAAAATAACTTCCTTTTTCTTAAAGAGAAAGTTGTCTTGTATTAAATGTCTTACATTTAATATTAAATATATAAATAATTTTTTACTATCTTGATATGTTATAATTATATTTTTATGGAAGATTTTTGCCAAAATAAACTAAACCTTAGTAGAAAAATCAATTATGGTTTGAGGGTCTTGTGGTCAAAATTTGAAAGCAATCTTGCATACAATATGAGAATCCACATGGATTCAAAAAGCATATGTTTGTGATTCTTATAATTTTCTTATGTTTGTCTTAATATAAGGAGGAGCCAATATTTTATTCAGTATGGAAAGAAGGTGTTATGTCAACTCATAAAAAGAATGTCTTCTTGTAGTAAATAACCTTCAGTTCAAAATGTTGTTTCAGAGATGTAGTGTTGACAAGTTTAGTGAGATAGCTTTGTACCAAACTTTGAGTCCAAGTCTATTGATTTGTGGTCATCCTGTACACACTTAAAAACTATGACCATCTTTTATACATTAAAAAATTATGAAATGAAGTATATATCAAATGAACAATGTTATACAAATAAAGCAACATGTTTTATTGATATTATGAGCCATTTGATTGATACAATAAATAAGTTTACGTACAAAGTTAACTTCTTAGAAAGTAAATTGCATTATAATCCTCTAGAATAATCCTTAAAATCATTTGATTAACTATAAGAATTAAATATAATGTCACAACACCAAGAATGAAGAATATATCAAGTTAACGAAGTTGTATGAATAAAGCAACATGTTTTATTGATATTATAAGCCATTTGATTGACACAATAAAAAAGTTTATGTACAAAGTTAACTTCCTACAAAGTAAATTGCATTATAATCCTCTAGAATAATCCTTAAAATCATTTTATTAACAATAAGAATTAAATATAATGTTACAATGTCAAGAACCTTTAACTCAAGTGACATCTGATATTCCTTAAATATTTTATATCTTCTATTACATCTAGAATTTGATCCCTGATCTTCATATATATGCGTTTAATAATTTAATCAATCTTATTATTATCCAAAATATATATATAATGTCACAACATATTTTAAAGGGTTTAGTTAAAATTTTATATGTCTAGTTTAATTTCTATTAAATATATAACATGAAGATTATGTGCAAAAAAGGTAGATAAACTAATATACAATAATATTATAATTCTTATTTTAAAAACTTATGAGAATATTATGTAATTTGATAAAATGAGAAATTAACTAACGATGAGCGCTAATGATATCCAAGTATACAAAGATTAAGGGGTAAGATCTAAGCATTCAAAAATTGAAAGAAATATTTTACATTTTTAAAAAATGATTTATTACTTATTTTAATTACTTTTAAGTCTAATAACTTTCTTTTATTCAATAGTTTTCAAACAAGAATTTATTACATTGCCAAAGAAAATTAATAGTAGTATTTTTTTTAATTAAAAAATAGTTGTGAGGTTGGAGTATGTGTATATATACATAAATAAGATTGGATTTTATAGAATAAAAAAAACTCAACTTTTCATGATAAAATTAAAGGTTTAAAATTTAATAAACAATAATTAATTGAAAAATAGTTTTAAATTTATAACTAATTCACTTTAAAGAATCTGATCTTCACTTGATGTCCTATGGTGTATATTGCACTTTAAAACATTTCAAATCCCCAAAGTATAATCGTAAATATAATATGTATGTATCAAATGAGTTCATGTGATAAATTGTAGATCAATTTTAGGGGAAGACTACGGTACTTTTGGTCAACCCTAGGTTCCCGGACTCGGGGTATGTGGCGGCTCATGGCAATGTCATGTGGCAAAGTTGCAGAGTGGCCATTTTTATTTTTGACCATAATTATTTGGGGAGAATTCCAGAACTCACCCCAGCACAATCTTTTGGACCTTGAGAGGTTCTCGACAGTGAATCAACGCTAGGGAGAAGAATACTGAGATCGGAGCATTGACTTTCTAGAAGATTGGTTTTACACAATGGGGGAAGAGTAGCATAATCCCGAATTAATGAGTACACTTGATCAAAAACATCTTGATCTTCAAGACACGGGTCCTTAATCGGAACGATCATAGGACATATCTATTTAGGGAAAAAAATTAAAGATAATTAGTTAAAGATTATAACTTAGAATCCTGCAATAAAGGGGGGAATTCAAGCTCTCTTTGTTTTTTTTTTTTAAATAAAAAATTATTTGCTAATTTATTTTTAGAATTTATTTTTAAAAGTTATTCTCTAAATGTGTAATTAAAAAAAGAAATAATTTTTAATTATTTTATAAATTTATTTTCTTATTTTAAATGTTAATTTAGTAATTAAATAAAATATTTCTTTATTTACAATATTAATCATCCTCTAATCTTAATTTTTCTTTGATCTAAAAATAATTTTTAAAAATATAAAAATAAAAAAATATCCCAACACACCTCAAATTGTTGTGCGAGTATTTTATTCTTACTTCAATCAAACACCTACACAAACACTATAACCATTTTATGCTTAAATGGAGAATGTATTACGCATTGCTGATAAGTGTGAATAATAATGCATATTACATTAGTTGCAGATTTTTTTTTAAAATGCCCCATCAGATTTTTTCTTTCCCAATTGCTTCAAGCCTTTAAGAAATAAATGGTAGGGAATCTAGAAGAATTGGTAAAGGCAAAAAGATAACCTCAACATATTCAGTTTACTTTTCCGTATAACTGCGACAATTAGAGTGTATATAACATGGACTCTACTAAATGCTTCGTCAAGCAGAAAATTAGTGAACGAGGTAAACATAAATATTCAAATCCCAACCATTTAGTCAAGATTTTCATTTTGAGGATGTCAAAAATTCTTCTGTAGTAGTGAATTGCCTAATTAATTGAACAAATGAAGAGATCTGAAGTTGACCTATGATGAACTCTTTGACTTCAGATGGCCAATGACATGGAATACAACTAATTTACTTCCAGGGATTCATTAGCAATGTTCATTAGTTTCTATCGTCTTTCATAATTTTTCACGACTATATGAAATGAATTTTTTTAAACGAAGACTGCTATTAAAGATGGGCAATTAAATGCTCATTATTGAACCATATCACCCTCGGTTTCTAAATCCTAATGAATCTTAAAATTCCCTTCAATTTTAGCTCATTAATTGAAAATGCAAGTTGAATTTCTAAACATTTCAAACCTAGTAAGGATCTTAAATTCAATCTTTAAAAGTGTTTTTGTTAGAATAGATTCATAAATAGTCTTGTACATAATAAGAAAGTGTAAAAATACTTTGTATGTAAAAAAAAAATTATAATAAATTACATTATGACATCACTTCCTAAACTTCCTCTTAGAGAGGTGCTACTGTTGACTTTTATTTTAAATAGATATTGATTTTATGAATTATTACTATTATATTTTCAAAATACCATTTTCTTTAATTATAAGAAAGTGATGGTGAATCAAAAACTTCAAAAGAGCATAACTCGATAATTAGTTAATCAATTTTTACATATGACTATTTGTTTTCATTCATCTTCCTATGATAAAAAAAAAAAAATTTGATTTCAGTGGGATCCATCCAACTGGAAACATACCCCCACTGAAAATATATAGATTGAGTTCAAGACATTGAACGTCTAATTGAAGCAAATTATATGTCGATTTTATGTGACTTTTTGATATTTACATGCCTGCAAAAGGCCAAAGGCATTTTGCCTACTTTGGCTAGAAAGAAAAGCTTCTTTCAATAACTTTTCTTAATTTTTCTTCATTTTCTTATCCTTTTACCAACTCTAATCTCATTTTTCTCAATTTCAATTCATTTGAATCCCACATCAAGCTTTTATTTTTCAATTCTTTTGGTGTTCAATAGTGTTATAACAATTTTTTTAATAACAAAACTACTAAAAGATACGTTACTATTTAAAAATAAAATAATAACATATTGTTGTTTGATATTTGAATAATAACATTGATAAAAATTTTAAGATAAATAGATAAATTAAGTCTCATTAATAATAAAAGTATTAAAGAACAATATATTACTGTTTTATTTTCAAATAATAATATCAACAAAAAGTTTAAAATAAATAGATAAATCAAGTCTCATTAACAATAAAACTGTTAAAGAATAATATGTTACTATTTGTAAATCGAATAGTAATATATTGCTATTTGGTATTTGAATATTAACATCAACTAAAAATTTAAAATAGATAGATAAATCAAGTCTTATTAACAATCAAATTGCTAAAGAATAGAATGTTACTATTTGATCTTCTAATAATAACATCAAGCAAAAATCTAAAATAATTAAATAAATATATTCTCATAAATAATAAAATTACTAAACAATAACATGTTACTATTTGTAGACCAAATAGTATATACATTGTTATTCGATATCCAAATAGTAATATCAACTAAAAATTTAAAATAAAAAGATAAATCAAGTATCATTAACAATCAAACTACTCAAGAAGAGCATGTTACTATTTAATCTCTAAATTGTAATATCGATCAAAACTTTAAATAATAAGAAATATCAAGTCTTATTAATAATCAAATTATTAAAGAAGAGTACGTTACGATTTGATCTCCAAATAGTAACATATTGCTGTTTAGTCTCTAAACAGTAATATCAATTAAAAATTTAAAATAAATGGATAAATTCAATCTCATTAATGACCAAATCGCTTAAAAAGTGTACATTACTGTTTGGTCTCCAGACAGTAGATAATAATATGTTGTTGCTTAGTCTTCAAATAACAATATGTTACTATTTAATTTTCAAATAATAACATTGATAAAAAACTTAAAATAAATAAATAAATCAAATTTCATTAATAATCAAATTGCTTAAGATGTGCATGTTACTATTTGATTTCTAAATAGTAACATTAATCAAAAACTCTAAATAATTAAAAATATCAAGTCTTATTAATAATTAAATTATCAAATAAAAGCATGTTATTATTTGGTCTCCAGATAATAAAACAATAACATTGACTAAAAACTTCAAATGATAAGAAATATCAAGTATCATTAACAATCAAACTATTAAAGAAGAACATATTACTATTTAGTCTCCAAAAAGTAATATATTACTATTGGGTCACTAAACAATAGTATCGACTAAAAATTCGAAATAAATAGATAAATCAAATTTTATTAACAACCAAATTGTTTAAGAAGTGGATATTATTATTTGGTCTCCAAATAATAACATTGATAAAAAATCTAAAATAAATAAATAAATAAAATTTTATTAACAACAAAACTATCTAAGAAATGGATATTATTATTTGGTCTCTAAATAATAATATCGATAAAAAATATAAAATAAATGGATAAATAAGAACTCATTAATAACTAAACTATAAAAAAAAAGCATATTACTATCTTACTGTTTGGTATTTAAATAGTAATATCAATAAAAAAATTTAAAATAAATAGATAAATAAAATTTTTTTATTAGCTACTCTTTTTGTGTTTATCTACATTTTCTTTTTCCTAAAAAGACAACTTTGTTGTTGTTTGAATTTTTAATATAACAATAATTGATTTAGGATAAATGCTTTTTTAAAAAAAGAGCAAAAGAAAGAGACTATTATATGATTTTATGTAAGGTTCTGTACTTCCAAATTCTTATTTATTTTTTTATCTTAACTAAAAATTTATTTTAATCACTAAAAATTAAATTTTTATTAATTTTATTTATAATTAAAATTTTATATTAACTTAATTTTTATAGAGTTAAAATTTCTTCAATTTTAATTCTTAAAAGTTTTTAGTCTTTTTTAATATTTATAAAATTAAAAATTCTTCAATTTTAATATGCAACAAAAGAAGTTTCTATTTTGGTACTTTCATTCTTCATAAAACACGCTATAAGGATATTATTTTGTCTTCTGAATATTGTGTAAATTACTATTTACTAGTGTATTTAAATAAAAGAAAGTCAACTTAAGATACCTTGTTGCAAAAATTACAACAAATAGTACCAGACTGTTTTTTTTTTTTCAAAAGTTAATTCATTGATATTATTAACATAATTTAATAACTTATAAGACAAAGACAAACTTTGAATTCACTACTTTACTTATAACACATCGGTAAAATGAGCAAAATGAGTAAATACAAATCAATTTGTACAAGTCAGTATGTATAAATTCATGAAAAAAAAAATTAAATTTTGGGTGATCCAATTATATTCATATTCATAATTTGATCTTTGAATTTGTAAATTTTAACTATAGATTTGTAGACCAATTCATATTCACACATATTGATCAGTGTAAATTTATTAAAAAAAATGAATCAAATTTTAAATAATTTAATTCATCAAAATCTATGAACTAAACTAGTTTGGTCCATGAACTTCAATTTATTTAACAAGTCTACTTTAAAATTACTATGACTATGTGCATGTGGTTACAATATAGTAACAACATGAATGCTCAAAATCAATTAAAAAATAATTATATTATTTTTTAATTATATATTAATATATTAATATATTTTTATTTTAATTTATTTATTTTATGAATTAAAAAATCTCTCCTAGTAAAAAATAAATTCATGAATATTGAATTATCCTAGGTAGTTGGATGAATGAGAGGTCAAAGCTAAAGCTTCGATTATAATAATTCTATATTATAATAATTCTATAATAAATGGACATATATTTAAGGATCCTTTCAATGGAACTTTGGACTTGTACGAATCTTATTTTCTATGCCTTTATGGAGACGCGCCTGATAAAGATTTTTTTTTCTCTGGTACTCCTGTATCTGTATCTAATAATTATGTTGGATTTTGATTAATTCAAAATCGAATCACATTAAATTTTAATGTAGAGAAAAAATCCTAATAATGTTAATTTTTTTCATTAATAAAATTTGAAATTAAAACTTTATTTAAGAAGCACCGATTCCAACCCTTCAAATAAAAAGAGGCGTTGATCCTGATAAAGTACTTGTAGGACCACACTAAATATCAATAAACCAAGCATGTTGTCTCGGATTGTGTAGCATAGATATTATCAGAAGGGAAAACGAGCGGCACAACTGGGGTTTTTAGTTACGTGAACTGTTCTATCCACAATTAAATTTCGCATTTTGTATTCAGTTATTAATACGCACAATTTGTGTGAACTTTTTTTTTCCTCATATTTTGATGATGAATAATTTTAAATTTGACACTTTCAAAATTAAATCGTATCAACAAAGCCTGTGACACGAGAATTTCTTAAGAGATCAACTATTTTATTATTTCTACACATTTAATTTTTAAATTATTAATGTTTGATTTGAATAGAATATATTTTTATAGAATAAATACAGTAATTAATCATCCATTTATAGAGGTGATAATTATATTATATGTATCAAATTTCATAATTATCACTATTAAATTATTAATTAGTTCTTTAATTTTTTTATTTTAATTATTCATTTCCATCTTTCATAACATTAAATAAATAATGAAAATAATGAATATAACTAAAAATTAAGTACATATTTGATATTGTTAATATGAAATTTAATAATTAACTTTATTATTTTATATTTATTTTAACATTAGAAATAAATGAGAATGAAAGGATGAATAGTTACAAAAAAATAAAAATAAAAGACTAATATTGTTAGTTATAAAATTTAAGATATATAATATGTCACCTTTATAAATAAGGAATTGATTGTTGTATTTACTCATATTTATAAAATTCAAAAAATTTCAAATCTAAGCATTTTAAATAATTTCATTTTAATTCCTTGTACTTGACATGTTTGATTAATATATATTATATTAAAATATTTTTAAGTATTTAGTTTTACAAATTCTTAAATAGTTAAAATAAAGTTAGTGTCACAGTTTTAAATTTATATTGCAAGTAAATATTTTGCTTTATCTTATTATTTTGTTAATATTTTACCTAGTTAAAAGTTATTTTAATTGTTTTTTAATTTATGTATATCACTTTTACATTATTAATTTTTATCTCACTTAATATTAAAGGCTCATTTATAAAAACTAAGTTATTCTGATATTCATGCACAATTTTTCCTTAAATCAGAAGAATATATAATTATAAAATAAAAAATTAATTTTAAAATAAGCCATATGGAATGCAATTAACAACTGGGAAACAAAGGGGGACGCGAGAAAAATGAATGGGACTCTTACAGAATACGGGGCCGACTTGCGAACAGCGATTTCGGATTTTAAATTCCGCATATTTAGGTGGAATTCTTTTATTTTCCATAATTTAAATTTGGGTAAATTTTATCAATATCTCTTGAAGTTTGGGTGAAAATCAATCACCCCCTTCAATTTTAAAAAACTATTCAAACCTACCTAAAGATTCAATCCTTCCCCATTAATTAACATTACAATATTTGGAGACAATTTTTCCGTCAAGCTTGTCAAGCTTCAGGATGTTAGAGGAAAGAAAAACCAATATTGAAAATAGAAACCAAAATGCCATTTTTACTGTGCTATAGCTTTAGTTAATTATGGTGATTGATAAATATGGATGCATTAGCCGCTGATGCCTAGTGTGCGGCGAGAAACATGGCATCCATTAATGGTTTCTTGTGCTTTTGTGATGAAGAAGAAGATAAAAGGGTGAATGCTAAAGGAGGAGAAGTTGCAGGGTGAAGATGCAATGATGGCAGTGTTGCGGAGTTTGAAACTCCGGTGGCAAAAAGGAGAAGGTGAGGAAATCACAAGAGAAAGACAAATAGCAAAAGAAGAGTCTAGATCCTTGAAGAGAGGCTTTGACAACGAGAGAGAAGAAAAAGGAGTTGAAATGCAAAACTTTTGGTGGATATTGATTTGAGTTATTGCAAATTTTAAAATTGAAGAATTTAGTTTATTGAATTGAGTTATGATATTAATTTAAAAAAAATTGAATGAATATTAATTCATTCTATATTATTAATTTACAAAAATAAAAAGAACATTTAATTTAATAATCATAAATGTTTTCAATTTTTTATTTTTTATAGTGTGAATTAATTCCAATAGTCGTGTTACCAATGGCGTTTATTATTCAAAATTTAAATAGTGATACACAATAAAAAATTGATTAATAAAAATTAAAAAGAAAATAAATGTTATAATTTTCATCTTTTAAGGAATATTTACTAGATCAACAGTTAATGAAAATAAAAAAAAGGGTAATGCTTTAACAATGGCAGCCTATTTGTGAAAATTAATATCTTTCATTTGTTTCACTTAATTTATATATATAGATAGATAATTTAAATTATTTTACTTTAATAGTTTGATTATTAAGCAACTTAAACATATTTATTAAACAAATTAAAATTCTACAATCAATTAGAATGAATTTATATTCACTTAATAATTATAATGAAATATAAATATTTATTTTATTCATAAATAAAAAATAATAATTTTGTATTACTATGACATTATTTTAAATTTTGTAGTTATCAAACTTACTCAAGTATAAAGTTTATTAAAAGAAAATGAAAAGGTCTCAAATTTAATATTGTTATCAATATTGGATCTCCTTGTAATTAATTTTAAAAATTATAATTCACATTAATTCACACACTTGATGGGATTGAAAATTAAAATGACATAACTCTAATTAGATTGAAGAATTAAGATGATATTTAATTGATTGTATCAAAGAATTATATAAGATGTATTTTTAACAAAAATGCTATATATATAAAAAATAAAATCTAAAATTGAGTTTCAATTTTTTGTATCCATTGAATTAAGTTTTACAAATTTTTCCTACTACCTTGTATTTAATAGCAACCCTTAATTTGTATTTAAAATTCAATTTCAAATTTTATATTTTTAATACATGTAGCATTGCTGATTGTTTAAACTATTGATTATTTAAACTATTGATTTAATTGAATGATACTACTTATTTATATAAAAATATTGTAATAAATTATAATAGGGTTATGTAAAAAAACATTATAATATATTTTCCTTTTAATTTGTAATTATTGTTTAGTTAAAATTAACATACATATATTATAAAATATGTACATATAAAATTTGTATTCTACCAAAACCAATTTACTTAAAGGGTAAAATTAGTAAAAATAATACTAATACAAACGGAGTTAGTGTTCATCAATTAATCAGGGAAGTTTAAGTGAATTTTAAAAATTAAGGGGATATGAATGACTTTTAGCCAAATTTCAAAGGAAGTTAATGAAATTTATCCTTTAAATTTTGTTTTAGAGTGTGATTGGTTAGCATTTTAGCAAAAAATTTCATGATGGGAGTTCAGCTTATTTGTAGGCAATGGATTCAAACCAATTTGCTATCAAAGTTCTCAATTAAAATAATACATAGCACAATAATGCAAATAATGATTAAATTCTACATAAAAAAGCCTAAAAAGGTAATTCAAATATAATTCATTAAAGAACCTTTGCAGAGTCCAAAAAGGCTAAATTTGCAAAATTGAAACCTACAAGGGCAATAGAATTTAGGAAATTGTTCTGAAATGCTCACATATAAAGATTTAGGGAAGAATTACATGAATTGCGATTAAAATGAAGAGAGTTTGCAATGGAGTATTGCAAGTTTAACGTAGTGCACACTAGCAGGTGTTTAGTCTAAATTGGCAAAGAGATCCTTTATTGAATTCTTATTTAGTTATTTATACTTTTGTCAACAGGATGCAATTGCTAACAGTTATTAATTTCTTGGAATGATCCATAATCTTCCACATGGTTACCATATGGCATATTCTGATTGTCATGTTAATTGTTCATTTATCAACCTTGGTATATTCACTTTAGCTTTGAAAACTTTATCCCATGTAGTGGCTTTGGCTTAAAGATTATTACCTTTATCAAAGTTCAATAGCCATTATATAGGTTGAAGCCTTTTGATTAGGCTAAACAAAAGCCCCTCTAGTTTAGGTACTTTAAGTTTGTCAAAGAGAAACTAAATTGTCATCAACTTTGATTTTAATATTCAACCATTCCAATACTACTAAAATGGCATAACATTCTTCTAATGACAAATGTTTAACTTACATCATAGCCAAAAATCCATTGATTAACACTTTTTCCTGACATATAATCAAAAATTATCTAACAAGCTTTCTTTAACATGATAATTTGACTATCTTTTCAATTGAAAGAATTAGTTAGAAATAAGATATATTGCACTATAACCATTCACTCTTTATTTAAATCAATCACTTCTTGTGTTTAACTATTTATATAACTTATACACTGTTATTTCTAGTTGAAAAATGTATACTTACATGAACTACTTCTTAGTCTTTATTAAGCTTATGATTTAGTGGAAAGAATTAAGTCGAAACCTTTTGTACAAAAGCATTCTTAATATCACTTAACTAAATGATAACATTTGAATCTTTAACTTTTGCACTTTACTTTTGGCATTTTATTCATTAAATGTGGAGGTTGTACCTTCCATTAAGACATATGGCATTAAGGGGTGTATCAACTTTTTCCTCAATTATCACATCTCCAAGCTTTTCATTCCTTACACATATCTTTTAAATTTTATGGCTTCCTCATGAAATCTTCTATATTTAGCTATTTTTCATCATCATAATGTTTTTGAGGCATTAGTTACTTTGTGTAATTCCTTCTTATAAATCCTCAAACTTTATTTCATTTGCCACTTTCACTTTCATTTTCTCAGAAGTAATCTAAAGCTATTTTTCTAAAAACTTGTAATGGCTGCTCCTCAAGCTTGACTTCCTAATCTCAATTTGCATCAACATGAATGAAAGCTACAGACCTAAACCTACAAGAGTCTAAAAAAGTTCTAAGTATCACTCAGATCTTAAGAATTCCTTATGAATGATAATGAACTACCATGTTATCACTTTGAACCTCTGGCAACTTCCCATGATAATCATCTTCTTAGACTAAAAACTTCCCTTTCATTTACTAAATCTTCAATTTTAATTTATCCTTGGATAGTTTAAGAAAATAAAACTTTTTGTAACTTTCCTTCACCCGCCTCCAACTTTTTAACCTTGCATATAGCTTGGCTTAATTAACTTTAGAAAGAAAATGCAAAGTTTTAGGAATCTATTAATGTTTTTAAAGACATTCAACTCTTTAGGCATTTTATTTGAGCAAATAGCCTAGCAGTGGGTACATTTATTTCATTTTGGTTTCCTTTAACTAACTTATTGCATGTCCTTTATAACCCTATAAGCATTTCTTTATTCGACATTTTAGCAATCATAGGTCTACCGCTTGTTAGAGAAATAGTATCCTTTTTTTTATAACCTTCGATTGATGCCATTAAAAACTTGATTGTGGTCACACCTAGCAATTTGACTTATATAACTTTTTTGAATACTTTCTAAGGTATCGAAGGTTAAGCTATCAGTGATGTTGAACATATAGCTTTTTTAAAATACTAGCTCTACAAACATTTATATTACATCCCTTCTTCGAAGGTCTCTTTGACCTATGTTCCTTTGGCTATAATTTTATATAAAGGTTGATAGATTGCATTAGCATTTTCAATTTTGGTTCATATGTTTAACATTCTTACTTTAGCATCCCAATATCTCAAATCAAACAAGTTATTCACTAACTTAGGTGGTCCTCTTTGGGTCTTTCAATTATGGTTAACGACTATCACCTAGGATAACTTTGAAATAAATAAGAAAACTAACAAAAATGTACCATTTTTAATTGAAGGAATTTGATTTAATCAAGGGGTCTTAAAGAAAAAAAAGTAAAGGCAAAAATACCAAAAGAGCTTTTTAAACATTTCTTTGCTACTCTTTATACTTTTTTGATCAACTGTAGGATGAAAAGAATAAAACCCTTTTACTTTTGTTTTAAAGGTTCTAGTCTATTCACATTGACACCTATTATGACCAATGCTTCCAATGTGCATATGTAGTTAAGATTTTTATGTCTATAACTCATCATTATTGACTTGCCTAACGAATTAATTGTATTGGCATTTAGAGTTCTACTACAATTATTGGTAGGTCACTTTGACTTAATCCAAAGTTTTCCATTGGATCTGGCCCACAAATCTTAAGTATTACATCTTGTTGAACTTAACCAATCCTTAACAAAAAAATTTCAACCTTCAGAATTTCTCACCTTGCCAAACTTGCATTAAGTCCTTCCAAGATTGGTGGTTCACTCGAACCTAGAAATACTTTCACATGTATGTCAACAAAAAACTAACATTACTTTTATGTAGGCTATAGAGGCTTTAAAGAAAACTATAGGTATGTATTATGCTAAAATTATCACTTTTGAAAAAACTTATAAAGTAGAATATGACTTTAGAAGCATAAATTACACACTTTAGGAAGCTAAAGCATTTTTGAAAACAAAGCTTTCTAAAAGAAATTTTTAGCTTCTTTCATTAATAGCCTCAATTTTTAAAATGCTTTAGTAAAGTCTCCCTTTTGGCTTAAAATGATGGCTTTACTTAATGCATCTTTTAATTTAGCTAAATATATAAATCTAAAGAGTTAAAATGTGCACTCTTAGAGTGAACATTGCTTATTTATTCCCTTACAAAACCAATGATATGGTTAGATTGGCTAAGATTGCACTTTAGTTTATTATCAACTTACTACCTAGTAACATTTATGTTTACCTATTCCTTTTCATGTGATAACTCATTAAGTCATTTCTTTATTAACTTTTTAATGGATGTTTTGACTATTTACATCAAACATATTCCTAGCACAATGACCAAAGCTAAGTACGCAACCTAACAAACTACCTAATAGGTTGAAGAAATTAGAAAAAAAAATAAGGAAGTTATACATATATTTGTTGAAGATGAAGAACAAATTCCTTAACCTTTTCGTAAAAGAAAAAAAACATAGAAGAAAAATCTAACCCTAAACATTAGTCAACAAATTAGTCAACCATTTCAACTAAAATATAAGAAACTAAAACTAAGATCTTGTTAGCCACTATCCTTTCAACGGTAACTTTGGCCAAAACTAACACCATGTCCTTTATGACTGAAAAGCCATCTTATAATATCCTTTCAAAGGTGGGTTTTAATTTATTTAGTTCACTCTTTTAAATATTAGCTTGCAAGATTAATGATAAATTCTTTTCAGATACCAAGTATAAGTGTGCCTATATGTACTGCTTCGATTGATTTTAAACACACTTAATCATTATAGCGCTTAACTTTTTGGACTTCTTTATTTAAAAGTTTAGAGAATCAAACCTAAGGGGCCCTAGCCAATACTTCAATTTCAACTGATATTCCTCTCACATTTATTGAAAAGGTATAATCATAAGCTAAAGTTAGCTTAGCTCATAAATTGTCAGGGGCAAAAATTAGCTAAAATTGACTTATTGACTAATTGTGATGGTTTTAACTAAGAAGGGTCAAACAAAAATTATTTTGAGTGGCAATTGGAGCAACAACTCTTAGATATTAATGACTATCTTAATGATAAAGAGCCTAGATGCTTAGAAATTTCTTTATATGACTTTAATAATTATATCAAACTTGATTGACTAAATCTTGTTTTAGTTGTGACTAAAGTTTTATCTAATGAGAAAGAAGATTAAGAGCAAAAGGCTAACAATAATGATGATCTCTTTACTTTCCTTACTAAAACTACATTTGAGGGAAGCCTTCTAACTTCAACTGCTTAATCTATTATGCTAGTTGACAAGCCAACTACTGAAGAAGAATATGCTAAATAAATTATAAATGCAATCGCTTCAATGCAAGAAGTTTTTAGCCAAGATCTACAAGCCATGGTTAAAAACTTAAAAAGTTGAGAGAAACTTGAAAAAAGTTTATAAGTTCTAAAAGAAGTTACTAAAATTGATAATTCTATAAGCATTGGCTTTAGGGCATATGTTATGGATATAGATCAAAATTTTCCAAATATTATAGTTAATTTGAGAAAAGTGTTAACTATAAAAAACATTTATGAGAAATTATCCAAAAAAAGAAAAAACTACTTGACTTAGGTAAACTTAGCAAAAATCATAAAAAAAAATCCTACTTGAAAAGTGCCAAACATATAATGATAAAATTTCAGCTTGTAATAGGCAAGTTTTAGAGTTAAAGGGAAAAAATAGCTTAATTACAATAGGAATCAAAACAATTTGAAGACTTTTAATTGATTTTGGAGATTAAATTGAAGATTGTCCAAGTTAAAGAGCATGATCTTAAACAAAGAAGTGGAAAAAGTAATTAAAGAATACAAGTTAACTAATGCTCAATTGGTTTAGATGATTAGCAAATGTTATGCTATGTTTGGATTGATGACTATTGCTATAACCAAAGAGGAGAATTTTAAGCTCAACTTTAAATTGCCTTTTTAGAAACTTGTAAAATATTTCGTTAGATTTGTAAAAGTTGGCTAAATAGGATTTTAACCATAACTTGGCCAATCTTTGTAATTTTGTATCCACAATTTTGGCTTTACCATGTAATCCTTGTAGCAAAAACTTTTGGCTTTATTAATTAGAAATGTGATTAAATTTCAACCCTTATCTCATGAATGTTTGGTCCATATTGATTTAAATATATGCTACTTATTGTTTTAAAATTTTTATTCTCCATATTTTTTATTTCGTAATTATTCTTGTTGACTACTTTAAATGGTCCTTTTCAATAAAGTGACCACTTCCTTAATTCAACTTAACCTAAATAGCAAAACTACTTTCCAAATTAACTAACCTTGAATAATCCTTTTAGGTTTAACATGTTTATTGTATTATTCAACCAATTTTTCTTTATTGTGAATCAAAGCATCTAAAGCATTCCATTGCACTTCATCTAATTTTTCCAGCTCTTTAAGCATCAAGTTATGATATTCTGTTTATAATAAATCATTTTCTTTTTATACCTTTAAGGTTTGAATAGTGACTTTGGTTAGTGAAAATAAATCATGACCATAAACTAACTAATAAGGTGTAATTCTAGTTGAACTTTATAAACAATTTCTAATTACTAAAAGTGTATTTTCAAGTATTCAATGTAACTTCTTGGAATATTAGTCAATGTACTTTTTAATCAAGTTAATTATTAACTTGTTTGTGACTTCAACTTGCTATTACAATTCTTTTTTAGAGGTTGATGGTGATGTTTCCATGATAGCTTTAGTTTTATTTTTATTAATTTTGATTCCCTTCTGATGAATAAAGAAATCTAAAAAATTACTTGCAGAAATGCAAAAAACACATTTGAAAGGATTCATTTTCAAAATATCCTTTATTATTAAAGCAAAGGCTTATTTGAAGTTAATTAAATAATCTTCATAAGAATTTTCCTTGACCATAATATCATTAATTTAAACTTTCACCATTTTACTAATCATATTATGAAAAATAATATTCATTGCCTATTAATAAGTGACTCTAGCATTTTTTAGCCCAATCAACATGATTACCCATTTAAAAGCACCAATAGCCCTTCACAACCAAAATATAGTTTCTAACACATCTTTTTCAACTATATTAATAAGGTACATCTATTAAGGCTATACATTAAACTTTTATCCACATGGTATCCCTAGACTTGATTATACTTAGCATTTCCATGCATTAGGTTAATTACCATATAACCTAATGTTATGCCAATTAATATGTCTACAACTAGTATAGGATTTCATCTTTAGACATCATGTTGTTCAAATCTTTGAAATCAATACACATATGTAACTTTTCATTCTTTTTCATCACTATTATAATATTTAATATCCATGCAATATATTTAGTTATCTGGATGAATCTAACTTTCAATAGCCTTTCTATCTCTTCTATAATCTTTAGTATAACCTTTAGTGTGAATCATCAAGGTGAATATTTATGTCGAAACCTTTTTTTGATTAGCAGTTTATGTTTAACTAAATCTTTACTTAACCTTAGCATTTCATCATAATTCCATGGAAAATAATCTTTATACTTTTTCAAGATGTTAACTATTTATAGCTTGATATCTTCTAGCAAAGTCGTACTAATAAAGGTTGGTTATTTGTCATCATTCGTCTCTATATTAATTTCTTGCAAAGTATCTTAGACTTTAATTTTCTTTATATCCATTTTAATTAAAAATTTATGAAATCTAAGCGAACTGCTATTATAAATACAATTACAAACTTTATCTTGTCCTTGCTCAGTGATAGAGGCTAAAATCCAAGCAAGTTGTTATTGGTAGTCACTTATTGAAACTATAGGATGATCCTATATTTTTTACTCTTGGAATCATTTTGAAATTAAGTGCATCTAAAATACATATCTTGATTATGGCTAGGTTAAAATGACAATTAGCTTACAAAGGTTTGACATTTGGATTATACACTTTGAAATCAATATGTCATTATTGCTAACAAAGATTATCATTTGCCATAATAGTTTTAATTGTTTCATCCTTTTCCCACATAATTAGTCTTTGATGCAAAGTAGAAGGAATCACTCTAATTGCATGATTCTAATCTCTTCTAAACAGTAAGTTGTATTTAGCTTAAGATGGCATTGTAACAAAAAAGGTAGGCCTAATTATTGAGTCAACTCTTAAATTTATTAAGACCATCCTTTTAGTTGTCAATATTCTCCCATTGAAATTGATGACTGCTATTTTAAATGCCATAATATCTTTTAGTTGTAATCCTAGCCAAATAAATGTTGATCTTGGCATTAAGTTGATTGTTACCTTACTGACAATGAGTAATTGGTTGATAGATTAGCCATTCAAGTGAGCTTTGATATGTAAAGGTTGTAGATGATTTTTCATCAATTCGTTCAACCTCTCAAACCTTTTTATAACTTTTTCTTTGAATATCTCTTCATCATCTAAAAGTTCAACCACTGAGATTGTTACGTCATCTTTGAAGTCTTCACCAATATTATAGGTGTCATTACCAACAAATGAAAGTGGTAAAATTATAATTTCATTAGCATCAATATCCATATTTTGACTATGGGCTTTAAAAAATGTATTGTCTTTCTTATCATTCTTCTTATGTCTCTTTGACTTTCCATGATTGGTTAGTGGGTTCAAGTTCATGCTTTCCTTATAAGTAGCTTGTCTTTATATGTGCCTTTTTTGCATGTATATGGGTAGAGGCTACTTATAATAGTGATTATGTCTTTTGCTTCTTTCTTTTTCCTTCAATATGATCTCCTTTTGGCTTTATAGTACTAATTTGGATTTCTATTTCTCTCATAGGCTACTTAAAATCTAGCCAATGGAATACTAACTTTGGCATGCCCTTGTTCTCTTCAAATTCTTCCATTTTCTCTAGTGCCTTCTTTTATTCATTGACTATCTTTTGCATCTTAAGATTAATATGATCTTTTGCTTGTTTGCCAAACATGATTACTTTTTACAATGAAGGAAAATTTTCAATATTCCTTCTTCATACTAAATTTTTTTATAATGTTATAGTTTGTCTCACCTTTGTTAGGATAAGCTTTAGGGAACAATAGTGCATTGAGAAGGCCATTGTATTCACAGTAACAAATGACATAAATGTCTACTTGGAATAAATCCTAAATTACACATGATTTTGTATAACTTTCATCCTTATTGACTTAATAAAATATAACATCTATTTGAGGTTCGAATAAGTTAATGTCATCCTTAGGCTCTTGGAGACTATTTGTTATTCCTTTTTCATAATAGGCTAGATTGGATTCAACATAGAATGAGTCGAAGTCACCTTCTAGCTTCACATAAGTGGATATAGTTAGGAAAAAAATCTTTATTTACTATCATGTTTTTCTTTTTATTAACAAATTTCAGTCTTCCTTGCTTAGATATCTCTAAAATAGAAATAATTGTTAATATTATGGTCGAACATATTATAATACCTGTAATATCTTTTATTTATTATTTCTTCTTTAGATAAAATTATATGTCTTTTTAGATAATTTCATTCGTTTATCTTTTAACAAAATGTTAAATATGTAATTGATCTTCCTTAAATTAAAATAATATATTTTCTTATTGATGAGGGTCCATTTATCTTTCTTTTCACCAATTTTTGATAATGTACAAGTATATGATAAGCCATGTTTGAGCTTAACCACATGGATCTAATTATTATCGTCCTCATCAATTGCATCTTCTTTGATATAGGCCACTTTTTCTTTCCTAAGATCTCTTTTAGAACTAGTTTTCTTCATTTTCCTATCTTTTTCTTTTTATAGTTGCTTTATTTGTTGAACCTTGTTAACCAACTGAGCAACATTAGTTATGTTTTTATTTACCAACTTTTTATAAATGGCATAGTCAAAATTAATTATTATTATCCTAGCCATTTCATTTTAGGCCGTTTGGATAAAGTATTTACTATAAACTTGCTAAAAATAGAACAAATAGTCCTGTGCTAACTCTATTGGACTTTCATGGAGATTCATCATATCAACCAAATTTATTTTAGTTTCACCTTTGTAGAACTAGTCATAAAACATTCATTCCATTTATGTTTATGAATACACTAAGTTTGGTAGCAACCTTGAAAACTAAAAGAAAGCTATATAAGTTAAAGAAAAAGTAAAGTATCTTAATTTTAAAAATTCATTACTAGCCAACTCCCTGTATTTGACTGTAAACTAAGCAATGTGCTTAATTATGGATTGATGATCTTCACGAAAGAAAGTTATAGTATCCATTCTAGAAAGGCTCCTTAGTAATTTTGATATGTTCCCTAGCCACAAGTTAATTTAAGAGTTTCCCAACCAATTCTTATATACTTTAATCTATTAATCTTAAGTTTCACATGATGAGTTTTAATAATGATAAATGGATGGTTGCAATAGTATTGTATGTCTTATGCTAAAGTGATATATGTTAATAGACATATTATATTATGGTTAATGCATATATATGATATGATAATCATACTTGTTCTTATATATGCATGATGACAAATGAATTTTGTAATAGAATTGCATATCTTTATATTAAAGTATTATAAAATCTTTAATAAATATGCTAAACTATGGTTGAAATAGCAATGCTTGATGTTGTGCTGAAAGGGTCATATTTTATACAAGCATCATTAAGCATATGATTGGTCAAGATACATGATATGATGATTATGCATGTTCTTATGCTAATTTATTATATATATGAATCCGGTATATTAATATATTAACATATTAGATTAGACTAATTATATAATTTGTAAATGTTATGGCTATTATATAGGAAAGTCTAAAAAGAAAAAAGTGAGCATTGAAGATAAGGAATGAAAGATCATATTATGCTTAACTTAAGAAAAAGGAAGAAAAATAAGAAAGAATATGTAATCCAAGTATTGAAGGATGAGAAGATTAAAATATTTGAAAGCTTGAAAGCATTAAGAAAAAGCTTAAGGACTTGATTGGTATAGTTCTTCATCTTAAAGTTTAGACTTTCTTATAAAATGGAATATTTAATTATATAGAGCTTAAACATGTTCTCATAATCTTATATTAATAAAAAATTTTAAAAATATAGCCTACAATTATGTTTTTACAAGATAGCCTATGAGGATATTTTAAAAACTAATGAGATATGAAGTTTTGATCTTTTCAATTTTAACCTTTGGTCACTATTTTAATCATATCTCATAAAATACTTGTGACTTGATTGTCAAACCTTTTCCATATGAAAATAAACTCAAGGAGTTTTTCATAGACATATCATTTGCTTAAAATGATCAATATATGAAAATTTTATGATAATTTCAAATTAAGTCTAGAAATCAATTTTTTGCATTCTAGCCTTTTCAGACTTGTGTTCATTATTTTGATCATATCTTGAAAAATACAAATGATATGAGTATGAAATTATTTTTACATAAAAATAGACTCAAACAGCTTTCTATAGATAGGTCATTTGCTTAAAATGACTAAGATATAAAAGAGTTATGAATTATATATTTTGAGTTTCAAAATTAATTTTTTATAGATTCATTATTTCTAACCTTTGCTCATTATTTTAAACATATTTCAAAAATTACATTGAATTTAAGTATAAAACTAGTTCAATTTGAAAGTAGACTCAAATAGATTTCCAACAGTAGTCATTTGCTTAAAATAGACTTAAAATTAAGAAGTTATAACTTTTTAAAGTTAAGTCTACAATTCTATTCGGATGAATCGATTCACTAATAGATTCCAATTGTTCTAGTGCACGAATAATAACTAGTAATGGCTAGTTTTCATTTCTAACAACCCCAAACGGTTATATTACTTCATGGGCTTCCTATATAAGTTAAGAAACATCAAATACAATATAGAGAAAGCCTAAAATTCATTTCTCAACATCATTTTAATCCTTCTTTCATCAAAATCATGAATTAATCTCTACATTTGAAATTTCTCTATTTTAAGTGCTTCATTAGTTTCATTCTCTTTTTAAAAGAGTTTAGTTAAATTGATATTCATCTTGTATCACTTTAGAACTATCAAGGGTAAGGTATCCCTTAGAGATTCATTGAGAGGGTGAGGAATCTCTTGTAAAGAGTAAATTTACTTAAGGAAAAGTAAGGAATTATAAGACTTCTTCAAGTATTAATTAAAACTTAAAGGGATAATGGATTGATACATAAGCTTGGAGAGCTTAGAGAATGGATGTACACCTTAGAGAGAATATTGAAGGGAGGAACTACTATAAATTCTTTTGTTTGATATTTCTATCCTATCTCTTTATCTTTCTGCACTTACTCTATTTTGCTATTGTTATTTGTTGTTATACAATGTTGTATACTCTATTTTATTACTGTTGTTATTTCTTGTTACATGGTCTGGTTTGTTGTTGTTGTTTGTTAAATATATTATGTTTAAATGCTTATGTTGATGCTTGGATGATTAAATGCTTGAAAGAAGTGTATATTCATGCACATGCTCCTTAATTATTCTATCTATACATAGTTGATGAATTTGTTAAATGAACTGTGCTTCAATGTTGATCTTGTTAGTTCAATAGTTGAAAAAAAAATTAATTTATGCATTAGCTTCTTGATTCTTTTCTATGTATAATTGAATGAGTTTCTTTGTACAAGTGAATTAAATTTTTATATATTATGTGCAAACTTCCCTATTAAATTATCTTGGATGGATTACTTGATGATTTATTTGTGCATAGTGGAATAAGTTAGTTTGCACTAATTTTTAGAATTATCATATCTTAAATGCAATATACATCTTCATAGAACTCTTTTAGAATTGATTGAATTAAGATTATTCTTATGACTTTTCAAAATCGAAGGACTTTCAAAAGAAAATTAAAATATTAAAAAAGTTTTAAAAACACCCAATCACTCCCTCTTGGGTGTGGGTTGCCTAGGCCAACATAATCTTAGTCTCTTTGATTTTGATTCTTGTAGTTTAGATTGGCATTTTATTAATTTAGTGCCTCCTAGTTTCGATTTATGTTTTGGTAGTTTGGTACTTCTTGGTTTAATTACTGAACATTCTCATGAACCGTTTTGTTTTAGGGTCCATTTAGTCAAGCCCTTCTCATTTGTTCCTTTTTTTTAGCCAATCTTACATGGCTATACTCTAATTTATACATTTTGGCTTTAATATATGCATTCTCTAATTTAGCCTCAGACTCTTCCTTTCCTTTTTCCAATTCATCACGATTTTGCAAACTAAATTATTAAACCATTCAATTTAAAGTTTAATTTATCTATTCCTGACTATTAGTTATAGTTTTTAGGATTAGTCTAAGTATGGTGGCTATATGTTGTGACAACATATGCATCATTTCATGATTGCTTTCATCCATTTATTGTCTTAGCATTGCCAAATTGTTAATAGTAAGGTCATTACTTCCATCATCCTTAACTATTTCAACATTATCCTTTTTAGCCTAAGTATTTCAGTCATTATGAGCAATCACTTTATTGTTTTCATTAGTTTGTGGCATGCCATAATATTAGGTTTCAGCTCAATATATGCAGCAGAATTTTAAAATTTTTTATCCAAATCCTTCATAGGATCCATGCAAAAGTCATAAACCAGTGTTAAGATTTTACCTTATTTGTGCTCATATTCTTTTTGAACGAATCCTTGAAATACTGAGATAAATCAACGTCGGTCGGAAAGTACAACATCTCTACGGTATCCATACGAAGTGAATAATAACCTCTCTCCTACATAAAACTGCTAGGATTCGTCTCTCTCACTAAGATTAAGATTGGATATTTTCTGAGTGATTTAGGATTTCCTTAAAGCTTATGTGCGTGAATCAAAGTACTACTTTCAAGTCCCTTTTATAGAACTAAAGTATGTCACAATCTTAATCCTACTAAGATAATACTTTAAAAAATTCTAGTCACACTTAACAAACATCACCTTATTCTTATTCTTATTCTAGAGAGGGTGAAGAGAGATAGAACTTATCTATTAATTATCTAATATTAGATAATTACATTATCTCATAATATAATTATTTAATATTTAATACCATAATTATCTGATATTACTTTAATATCAAATAATATTATATAATATTATATATATTATGTGAAAAATATATTATTATCTTAATAATAATATATATGCATGAAAATAAGTCTAATTAATTGAATTTTAGTCCAACTAAAATTTAATTAATTATTATCTTATTCCTACTCCTTTTGTATGACCCTATAGGTTCTTACTACGTCGATAATGACTTATTTTGGGTCATAGACAGTGAGCGGTATCTAGCAATATATCACTGCCATTCAAGTAGTAAGAATGTCTGTGATTTGACATTTACGTAATATATGATCAACATTTTACATCATAATCTTTTTTGTAACAATATCCAAATTGAACTGGAGGTATGGAGTGTGTCATCCTCATCAATGTTCAATTTATATTTCTTGATATTGAGTAAACTTAAAACAAATGATCAATATCACATATTGATCTAATTGAGTATGGTCATGCATTTCTAAGTCTTACTCAATCAAAGGGCTTAAAGATATTTCTCTTTTATCTTTTATATAAGAGTAACAAAATCCTATCTAGATCACTCACTTCCCTTTGCATGATTCATGAGACACCTAATCAATGCCCTACTCGTCATCCTAATTAAAAGTGACATAGGACGACATCAAAGTAAGTAACTCCTCATGTAGGGAACCATAGTAACTTCAGATCAAAGGACTATATGCATTTGTTGTCATATAAGAATAATTAATAACATGTCTATCTATGCAGTATTCTCACAATGAATCAGTCCAGTATATTGTTCACTAACAATGTACTCATGTATTGACTTGATATTAAATATTCATAATTCATAATCATCAGTTACTATACGTGCTAGTTTCAATGTATTATTACTATCTTTTTCATAATAATACTTGACTAGAGGCATTTTTGAAATAGCAAAGTTATTCCAAAGATAATTATTATATTTAAGTTATAATTTACGTAAAATAAAATATAATAATTATATTGTCAAAACGAAATGTAATATATTGTGTAATATTATAATCATTTCTATGATTGACTCTTAGGACATGCACCAATACATAAAGCATTCCTATTAGCAATCCATTAGGTTTTACAAGCCCCTCAACATTATTTTATAGACCATTATTCAAGCTATAATTATTATTTTGTCTCTAGACTTTATTATTTTAATTAGATGGCTTGTTGTTATGTTAGCCATTCTTTAATAATTTTGGCTTTGGTTTGGATTGGGATTTGCTATGTTCTAAACATTTTGAAAAGTTGAAATTTGTTAGTTATAACCATTATTTAGCCCATTATTATTCTGACTTCCTATGTTTGGTGCCATGTTTGGCACTAAATTATATTGAGCATTTAGATTACGAATCTCATTAGTAGGCTCTAAAGTTTTGGTACCTACATCATGTTATAGCTTGTTAACATTTTCCAGCATCCTTCGAAATAAAAAGTTATTATGGGCAGTGCTAAAAAAAAATACTGCATTAGGATTCATGTCAAAAGATGCCTTAACTAAGCCTCATTAGGCATGTTAATTTGTTTTAGCAAAAAATCTCACAAGGGGAGTATAACTTATTTGCAAGCAAAGGATTCAGACTAGTTTGTTGGTGAAATTCTAAATTGAAAAGTATTGATACAAGGGAAGCATTCAATAATCAATAGAATTAAAATAATACACTGTATAATTATGTAAATAATGATTAATTCTACATAAAATTTCTTAAAAAGGTAATTCGAATGTAATACATTAAAAAACCTTTTTAAAGTCCAAAAAGGGACATATACATCCAAATTTGTGTAATTACAATTTGCAATAATCAAAGATAGTAGAATTTAGGAAATTATCTTGACATGTTCATGATCAAAGATTTAGGGAAGAGTTACATGAATTGTAACTAAAAGTAAAAAAAGCTACAATGGAGTGCTGCAAGTTTAATGTGGTATATGCTAGTAAATGTTTGGTTTTAATGAGCACAAAGATCCTTTATTAAATCTTTATTTGACTATTTATACTTTTGCTAAGAGGATCTATTTACTAACAATTATCAATTTCTCAAAGTGATTCACGAGCTTTCATCTGGCTACCACATGGAATGTTCCGCTTGTCATGTTAACTACCCATCTGTTAGCCTTGGTACCTTCACTTTGGCTTTAAAAACTTCGGCTTATGGGTAGCGACTTTGACTTGAAGATGGAAAAAAATTAGATGGAATGAAAATGGAAAAAACAATGACCAAATTTAGGTTGAGTTTAAATGAATTTAGATCGTAAACACAATGCTAATTAATTTAAAAAATTTTATTAAAGTTTTAAAAATATTATTTAAAAATAATTAATAATTAAATTATAAATTATTACATATAATAAATACATAAAATTCATATTTTAATAAAATGATAATAATAATTCTAAAAAATATTTTATCAATAATTAAATATATTTTTTAAAAATAATAAATAATTAAATTTAATAAATAATTTATATATATATTTTATTAATTAAAAATATAAATAAATTTGATGGATTGATCCATCTTGTTATATTTAATAAACTAATTGATATAATATAAAATAATTACTATTTAAGGTAGAGTTCATATTAAATTTATTTAAATTATTAGTAATCTAATTTTTTAACCCATTAAATTAGACACGTGAATATCAATTGGTACCATGTTTCCGGGGACTAACTCGAGGACTTGTCAAAATTACAAAACTAGAACTTCAGAGTCTGAGACGAGCCTCATTTCTCACGTTGTACGTACACTTTACTGCACCTCTTATGTCGGCCATCTCTGTAGTACCATCAAACCCGTCCTGCCAAGGTGCTTTTACATCAAGTTGAGTTGTTTGCTTTCAAAAGCTCGATCATGTTCTGACGCGCAAATCCAGAAAAGAGGGTGAATTATCTGATTAGAAAAATATTTGACGGAACCCTTATGGTGAATTATGCACTCCATAATTATGAATTTTATAATTTATGATGAGGGAAAAAATAAAAAATAAATTTAAAAAATAAAAATAAGAATAATATCATCCTCTGATTACATATTTATCTCTCCGTTCCGGAAAATAAAGGCCATTTACTTCAAAATTAAGATAAATTGTCTCATTTGTTTGATGTGAAAGAGAATATGGCAGAGAAAGCTGCGAGATTTTATTAAAAAAAAATTATAATCTTACATAAAATTTATAATTTTTATATAAAATTTAAGTACATAAAATACAGAGTTAGAACTTCTTTCTTCGATAAAAAAAATAAAATTATTTAAACATCTTAGTATCCACTCCCCTTCTCGCGTAAGATAAAGGTTTTTAGGCTTGTTAAAAAATATTATGCAACCTACTTTTTTTTTTATACAGAGAAGAAAATAAGGAAAATATAAACAATATTACTCCTTTATAAAACCTTACAGAATTTTTATAAAAAGTTACGGTATGAATAGTTATATTTGCAATATAAAACTATTCAGGTAAAAAAAACGCTGTAAATTTTTATAAAAACAATTATAAAATTTTATAATACAAAACCTATAAGGATGAACAATTAATTTCACGTACACGAAATTTTGAAATTATACCTAGGATGATATGATGATTTTGAAACGAAATTTAAGATGCGAAGGGCGGTAAAATTTTGTCTACCAGAAAAAAGGGTGGTAAAATTTTTGTACATCATACGACATTATAGATAAAACCGTGATTTTCCATTTTTTTTAACGAAAACCGAAGCAAACCCTTATTACTAATGTAAAAAGATGAGACAAAACCTGGAAATGATTCCGAAGGGACTGACTAATGAGAAGACAGGAAAGTAGCAACCTTGGCTTTTTCAGCTTAATTATGGGGAAGCACATTCATTATTGGAACTTTACACAGATTTAGTTGGTAAGTAGCTGCAAACTAAGCAACAAATACCTAACAAAACTTAATGGCAGATCAGCAGCAAAAGCTGTCTGGCTAGTTTGATTTGCCTAACAAAGGAAAAGTTGGCGCTGCAAAAGAAGCCCTCTTCACAAACCTCCCTTTCATTCTGGGTCTCTTCTCTGCATTCAATTTTCTAACCTCGTACCTTATTTTCTTTGAAAACAACCTCGTTCGCCTCTTCTCTCTGTACCTTGACACCCTTGCTTCTCTCCCGCCGTCTACCATCACCGCCGGATGACACCCAAGTGATGCCAATCCACCGTAGCCATGATGAAACTCACTTCCCCAGCCACCCTGCTTAAAAAGAAACATAATATCTTATCAAATAATGTCATCTAATTATTTAACGATAATAAAAAACTATCATTTATTGTTGGATAAATTACACTTACCCCCTAAGATTTAGTCTAATTGCACTGAGTTTGAGAACTTTTCTTGTTCTTTGAATTGTTGATTCGGTTTATGAGAATTGGAATATCAAGTTGTTTTGATCTAAAAGTAAAATTCATGATTCAACTTAAAACTTTATTGTTGATATAAACAAAATAAATGAAATTTCTGAAAATTTGAATAGCAGAATCTTCAATATACTTCAAGTTTGAAGATAAATACTGATACCATTTAAATTATTAATTTAGATATTCAATCTGAAAGTTTAGAAAACTAAATGAATATTATTTATATTTAGAATATGAAGTTCCAATTCAAATATTAAAGGAAAAAGGACACAACTTAATCAATTTATTATTCAAAAACTTTCCTTAAATTAGAAAAAAGGAATCTGCATACATAATTAGAATATTTAATCGGGGTCTAGAATAGTAAATAGAGCATGCAAGAAAGAGAAATCCAAATACCAAGTAGTCAGGCCAGCACTCATCAGGATTGAAATCAGGTTTTTCACCATTTGTCCATGGAGATTTATGGCCCGCCCAAGCAGATATCACCGCTTCATAATCAAGCCTCAACGATATTTTCTTCTTTCCCTCATTTTTCCCTTTAACTTCTTCCCCATTCTCCATATCTTCTTTGACATCCAAATCAAATTTCTTCTCCATCTCTTCGCATGTTGCAGGTGATACATAATCAAAGTTCAATTCAAATGGCTCTCTTCCTATCTCCATCTGATCTTCCTCAAGCTTACAGGCCGTAGTTGCATCAGCAGCAGCCATTTCAGTGCCCTCTTCTTCCTCTACCTTCACCTTCCCACTCGCCACAGAAGACTCGTCTTTGCTCTCAATCAGCCCGAGTTCCTCCATTCCTATACACTCGTTTTCTAGTCCCCTCCCCAATAAGCTCTCAACATCGGCCGCAAATTCAGCGAGTTCTATATCAGATGGATGAAACCCATGTAAGTTTTCCATCCCATGATTTTTGTTCGTCACTGAAACTTTGCTTTCATTTCCCTTTGAAACTTTGCTTTCGATTTTGGAAGCACCGGCCCGTGTGACTGCATCGGCTGAAGTCACAGGAGATGGAGTAGAACAAATCTCAGCCACAAATGGATCGAAAATGGGTACCCGATAAAGTAGTTGCTCTTCGTTCTCATCGTGGGAATTGGCTTCATCCGAGCCCACCTCTGGCACCAGATGAAAGGGGTTCCGCGCTGGCTTATCTCGCACTGTAGGCGTTCGATTAAATGCTGATTGCTTCCCGTGACGCGGCGTCCGAGCCTTTTTGGTGATTCCTCGGTGCCACGACGGAGACCAATTGGGTTCTCCGGCAGCTCCATTGGACGACTTGTAGGATGAAGCTTTCAAGCGGACCCTTTCATGTCTACGAGCCAACGGATTTGCCGAGTGAACAGAAGAGTCACAGGCTTGGCAAAGAAAAGCATCATCAGCTGCACAATACCATCTTGCTCTTTTTCTTATGCAGCTATCACAGGCTCTTGCGGTTTTGCCACCAACCACGTTTGCCACGTTCTTAGCAGAAGTCATCACACTGCAGAAGGTGTTGGTTTCTGGCTATGTTTCAAAGCAAACTTCCAAGCAAGACAGAAGAATTCACTTGAAAAGATCAAATCAAAGCCAAAGGCCAAGGCACAAAGGTGGCATGCAGAATTTGTTGGAATTTTTCCCCCCTCTTGCTACACACTTTGCTGATGAATCCTAAAAAGTGAAGGCAACAGTGCAATTATTATAAGTGTTAGATGAAAGAAGGTGAGTGAGATTGTGATTAGGTGTGACCCACCGGAGGGCGCTTTTGCAGTCCATTTAACGGCGAGGCATCTCTGGGGTTTGCACTTTTTTGGGAGCTTTCTAGTAGAGAAGGATTGCACTTTTGGGTCCACAGGGAAGGCCTTATCTAATTTCTAATTGGTGGAGATTGTAAAGTTGATCCTAATCTGCGTATTCTGATTGGCTGGCCTTATAACCAAAGGGATTTCTGGTGGCGACCCACATGCTCATGGGGATGAGCATGGGCCATTTGACCCCATCTGCACAGTGTTTTTCTTTGCCTATCTTTTCCTTGCGAGAAAATTGAATGAGACCTCTTCGTTAGTTTCTCTCTCTCTCTCTCTCTCTCTCTCTCTCTCTCTCTCTCTCTCTCTCTCTATGCTGTACCGGGGTTTGAGTCATCAGTCATAACTAGCTTTGTTTCTGCTTCTGCGGTCCCCATAATCCATCCCCCTTTCTTGCTCTGAATTATGGTAAATACATAATAATATAAATCCATGTGCATAGTTGGTAAAGAGGTGAGATTTGATTTGTTTTTTTGTTACCTTGTGAGGAAAAAGATCCTATTTTTTTATGTCTCATTATAAATAAAAAAATTAAATTTTATTACACATTGAAATTTTATATTTATCTCGTTTGAGTAAAAATAATAAGAGATATTCATATTAAAAAAGATGAGGTTAATATGATATTTTAGTAGTATAATAATATTTAATGATATTTTAGAAATTTTATTTTTTATAATATTTAAATTTTGAATTTAAAATTTTACATGAAATATATTATCATTTTATTATTAAAAAAATGGGAGGATGTTGATGAACAAATGAAATCAGTTCAAATAAAATATTGAACATGATATAATGGTGAATTTTGGGCATGAATAAATATTAATCCCCATTCACAGGCAGATATCGAAATACCACAATTCCTACTAGAGAACAGAGAATAGGGAGTTTGACCGATGATGAGTACGGTAAGTTAGATAATGACCCATCATATATGTATGGATTTTTTTCATTCATATGGCGTTATATATGGTGAAGGCTAGGATGCCTCCAGCTAAGTTAGGGTTTTGAAAATCAGGGCACGTGACAAGTTAATAGCTTGCCACACGTGTCAACACAAGACTTTCAGTTAAAAAGATTTAGGAAAAATTCTAATTATGACCCATCAAAAACTATGTCATGCTCCTAGTCGTCTTTTGCATTTGTATAAGAAAATGCTTTGGCTTTGTTATACAAAAACACTTCCAAATCATATAATTTTACATCAACAGTCAATATGTTACCATCAATTGCACATAATCTTTTCTCAATATTTTATTCTTTTAATATAAGTAGATTAAAGTTAAAATTAAATTTCATTTTTTGTTAAGCATATGCATGAAAATTATTAATTGAATTAAATTTATATTGCTTGTAATAAAAAAAATTCAAATATGTTATATTAGAATATTTAAATTTGATTTATTATTGATATAAATAAGTTTTACAATATCACTTGTTTATGTATTGTAATATTATTAAAAATTATCAAAATTATTTTACTATTAGTTCCGTCTTGTATACTAATTTTACTATTTAAATGTTATAATCTTATAAATTCTTGCAAAGCACTGTTTGAATTAATGAAGTTAGATATAAATGAAGAAAAATTACATTTTACCTACATATAATTTTGTTCTTTTTCATTTTATTTATTTGTATTTTTAAGCATTGCAATTTATTTAGTTATACCTTTAATTGTTAATATTTTATCCATACAAATTATTTTTTATGCAAAATTTAATTAAAAAAATTCATATGAATTACATTTGATTTTTATTTTCTCAAATTTTGATTCAATTTAAGGTTTGCTTAGAACCAAATTAATCTAAAAAAATTAATTCTATTGAAAATTTATCTTCTATATAATGTAGTCCATAGTTGCTAAACTGATGATATCAAATAAGATTTTTTTGAGAATAAATTAATTTTGAATAGACATTAAATTTAATCAAAATTTATGAAAGTAAAGATCATATGTGGCCTTTGTTTATTTTCATATAAAATATCTTCCGTAAAAGTATCATTATAAATTATTAGGATAGTTGAAAATGTTCTATATACTTTATGCTTAATATAAAGAATTTAGTAGAAGATAACTTCCTTTTTTGAAAGGAGGAAGTTGTTTTCCTCTATTACTATGACTCTAAGTTTATTTCTTTAACTAATAAGGTATGATGACAATATATTATTCCTTCATCCATATAGGAGCATATGAGATTCTTCTGTAGAAAATATTTTTGAAAAATAAATAGACCCATGATATACATTACTTTTTATTAAATTTTAGATGAAAAATAATTCAAATATATAAAATATTAATGATTAAAAGCATGGGTAGATGAATTGCATAATTTAAAATCACAAGTGTATTAAGTGAAAAAAGGTATGGCAAAAAAAGAGTAAAAAAAGGTGAAACCATAAGTGCATAAAATTTAATTTTTTCTAAAAATAATAATTATTTCAAAATGATTTATATGATAATGTTTAATATTTATGTTAAAAATAACTCTAATTTTTTGAAATATTTTTGTTAAATGTGTAACTTTATAAATTTTTTTGTTTTGTATATACTTTACATATTACAATACAAAAAAAAAAAGAAATTTATCAATAAAAATTGCATTACACAACTTTTTAAATTTTTTTTATAAAAATTGCATTATTTTAATATTTTCATAAGCTTTATGTTTATATTTTCAATATTTTAATTTATTAAAAATTATATTTACTCAAATGTGATTTTGCTATTTTTTACTTTCCATTATATTAAATATATTGTCATGATCTTATAAATTTTTAATACAAATATTATTTATTTTTAATTAATGAATCTTGCAAATAATTGAAATCCAACTTTTTTATGTGAAATGTGAAGTTGAGAGGATAATTTTTCGCTCCAAAATAATTCCATCTTTCACATTATTCCTATATTATTGGTTTCTTGTCACATTGACTTTTGATGTCTAGTTTCAAACATTAGTTTTATTTTCTATACTAATTTTACTATTTAAGTATTATAATATCATAAATTTTTGTAAAAATATTTTATAAATTAACAAAGTTGAAAACAACAATTCTTTCAAAATAATTTATAAGATAATGCTTCCATATGTATTTGAAAATATTTCAAAATTTTAAATATTTTGATCAAGGTATACTTTAATTCAAAAAATTGTTTTGTATACTTTACATGTTAACAAATATAAAAAATACTAATAAAAATTGTATTATAATTTTTTTTCAATTTTTAATAAAAGTTACATTATCTTAAATTAAAAATTATTAATATTTTCACATACTTTATGCTTATATTTAAAAGATTTTAACTTATTAAATTATGTTATTAACATGTTAGCATCAAATTTTATATTTTTAAGGAAAAATTACAGTTTACTCATCCATGGTTTTCATCCTTTTCCACTTAACCCATATGTGATTTTAAGTTCTATAATTCACCTAAACTATTTTTAATTGTTAACACTTTATTCATCTAAATTATTTTTCACTCAAATTTTAATCAAAAGCTCATGTGCGCATGTAATTTTTACTTATTTTCATTTAATTTGACATTCATTTAAAATTAATTTATCCTTAAAAAATTTGATTTTATACCTTTTATCAAGAAATTATGAACTAAATTATAGAAAATAATTTTTCAATAGAAATAAATCTTTTTTTATGTAATTTCATTTGAATGAACATTAAATTAAGTTAAAATTTGGGAAAAAATAAAAATTAAGTGTAATGCATATGAATATTTTTGTTAAATTTTAAATGAAAAATAATTTGATAAATAAAATGTTAATAATTGAAAAAAAAAAGTGAATAATTTGTAACATTTGAAATCATAAATGGTTAAGTTAAAAAAAGGAGAAACTACATGTGAATAAAATGAATTTTTCTTCTTATTTTTAATGTGTTTAAATCTGCAATGGAATAAAACATAATATATTTATTATGTTATTGCTCCATTAGCAATAATGACTATCACAAGTTCTACTTTGAGTTCAAATTATAATTTTTTAAATTTAATATTCTCATTAATAATTTTCCACAACCATCTAAAATCATTTCTTTAAACTTGTGGCTGTGATGAGATAGTACAAATCAAACGGCACCATATGTGTATATGTGTGTGTAAAGAATGATTTATTGATACCAATATAAGTTTAAATTGACTTATCAATTCCAATAAAATTTAAAGATTAGGATTAATTTATATTGAGCAACTTTTTACACTGCACATAACTTGCTCTCTCTCTCTTTGATGTAATAAATAATAATTATCACATAATTAATGTACTAAAATCAATTTTTACAAAATATTAAATAAGGTTTATATTAATTGCCAAAAATAAAATTTATATTCAAATAATATGTGAAAAATATTATAATCATTAAATAAAAATTTTAGTTCTTTTTATCAAAATATCGATCAAAACATAAAATGTATATTGTAATTAAAATATTATATAAAAATTATAATATTAATAATAGAAAATATTAATAAACTATTTATGCAATCATACAATTTTGATTAAAAAAAACAAAGACTTATAGTGAAGAATTATGTAAAATAATTTAATTACATTTTAAAAATAAAATATTATTATTACATTTAAATTAAAAATAATTTTTTTATAATTATTAGGTACTATGATTATTTGTTAAGGTAATATAAAAAATTCTAAATATCTATTAATAATTTAATTATAATTTTAAAAATCGGATCGACCAATCAAACTTGTGAAACAATGAATTGGCCATGGAACTAGTCCAGTTAGAGGCATTTAACCAAAAATGAATGTGAACCGGTATGAACTAATCAAAATTAGTGTACTGGACTAGTGAACTGATTTTGTTATTTTTTTATAAAAATTATAAATTTTACAATTTCATAATAATTAAGGTGTAATATTTTCATAATTTTAGATCAATTAAAATTATGTTATTTCTTTTAATATTTTTAGTATAAATTATTAATATATCACTTGTATTTTATTACTTATTTACTTATATTATTAACTTATATTGTATTATTTTTTAAGTATTATCATGATTTGTTATTATAAATACATAATATTAATGTATACATATATATGTATATGTGTGTATACATATAATTAATATTTTTTAATATATAAAAATATATGTAATTATGTACATATATTTATATTTTTATTTTAAAACCGATTCAACCAGTGAACTAATGATTTATCTAGTTCAATGATCAATGTGATTTTAAAAATTATGTTTCTACTATATATTTATTATTATTATCATAAAATTTTTTAGAGAGAATATGCATATTGGTTTGTAATTTTTATGATTATTTGTTATAATTGTAGGTAATTTTGTTTAATATATTAATAAAAAATTATTTTTATATAATGTATTTTTTAGTTTTGTATTATATATTTCTAAAATATTTTATTTATGTTTATACTAACTATTTTTATTTAACGTTTTAACCAAAATATTTTAACAAAAGAAACTACATAACATGATTAATTTGGTAATCATATTTTGGTGTCAAATGATGTGAATATTTTATTTAATAATTATAATATTTTTGTATATTATTTGATATTGATCCTTTATTAATATCTTTTTCACAAAATTTAATTTTAGTACATTAATGATCTGATAATTATTATTTATTATATCAACTAAGAGGGAGACTAAGTTATGAGCAGTGTAAAAAATTGCTCAAAATAAATTAATCCTAATCTTTAAATTTTATTAGAATTAATGGCTTGAATTTGGTATAAGTCATTTAGATTTATACAATTATTGATGGGTCCGTCCATGTATATATATATATATATATATTAACGACTAATTGTGGTCCTGCAAAATTTAAATTGGAGCAGTATGATAAAATGTTCTGTCAGTTTAATGTGAATGCTTTAGTTTTCTTTCCAAGATTGTAACACAAAAGTTGCCTTAATACATGTTATATGTTTCCTTGATTGAATTCATTTGTGAGCTGTATGTCTCAAATCTCAATGACAATATGAAGAGATAGTTTGTATCGGACCGCAGAAGGCGTCGCATAAAAATGGCGGGTCATAAAGGCAACTCTACACAAAGTCTGTTAGAACTTCCAAAGTTGAATCAAAATTACTTCAATCAAAGTTTTACATAGTTTACCTATAGTTTTTAATTGATATTTTTCAAAATTTTTATATTTTTTATTATATTTAAAGCTCAATTTTTAATTTATATATATAAATATAGTGATTTAATAGTTCGTACTATTAAAAAAATATTTACATAGTGTAAAATTGAGTTTTGTAAACCAAGGGCGAGATTGGTTGATTACTATTTTAAACCAAAATTTATGGACTTTTACTTCTAAGTTCGTGATTTTACTAAAAAATTATAATTTTTTTACAAAAAATTATAATATTTTTATAAAAGAACTGACTAGAATTTTCATTGATGATTTTGTTAAGAGTACCTTATAAATTTAAATTTATAATTCTCCTATTCATCACTAGATAATTTTTACGACTTCAATCCAATCCTTAAATTTAGTTGTGCAGGAGGCTTATGTGAAAGATCATAACTTTCATTTTTTTCCCATTAGAAGGTAAAATTACATTTATCTTCTTGAAATTAATTCAATTACATCCAGTACCTTTCAATTTATGAAAGTGTATACTTTCATCCCTCGAAAATGACTCTCACCACTTATCATATGCGATGACGTTAATTTTTAAATTGTAATTTATTCTTCATTCCTTTTTTTTTCTTGTATATTAACAATAAAGGAGGTATGAATCTAAAACCTTTAATATAGTACCTAAAACTATAACCACTAGCCTACCAGCCTTGCAATTCCATTTTTAATAGAAAAAATATATTGGCATCCTCCTATGTTTTAGTTTAAAATCACATGGACTTTTTCTCTAATTTCAAAATAAATATAGACTTTCTTTCAAATATGAAATAATACTTAAATTTAAATTTGAACTTTTCTTTAATAAAATGATAAAAAATAATTATATATTCAAATCAAACAATATATAACAATGTGAAATATTCTAAATGTTTTGTGATAAAAAATACTTTAATTAAAACTCAAATACTTAAATTATTACAAATTAAAAAAATATCTAATTTTAATGGAAGTGTCATAAGATTTTAAACCTTTGAATTTAATCAAAACGTATCTGTTAAAAAAATTTTAAATTATCAAATATTATTTAATTTAAATTTATAAGCATCTATATTCATCATTTTATTCAGAAAAATTTAAATTTGGTTTTAAATATAGTATTATTTTAAAATGGAGGTTTATGTAAGTTTTGAATAAGAGAAAAAAATTGGTGTAATTTCATTAAAATTTAGGAGAAGTTAATTAAAAGATTGTCTTCCTCTATTTTTATCTATAAATATTATAACATAACTCCACATAAAAAATTATAGTATTTTTATTCTTTAAATAAAAAGTATATTTATATATAAAATTTTAAAAAATAATCTTTCAATTATAAGACTCAATATTAAAGAAGATATTATAATTTAAAATTTTCACGCCACTATAATCATAACAATGGCAATATTTCGGAAGGAGAATATATATAATTTAAAAAAATTGGAAGTTACCGAATATAATTGAGCCAAGACGTAACTTTCCCTTATTTAAATTTCAAATATGCGGTTAGCGATAATTCGTAACAAATTATGATTGACTGTAAGTTATTCATCAATTATTTCAGCTTCAACTTTGTGTGACAATGCAACCAATAGAAGGTTGCCACCTAAAATGACTCACCATCTGACCGTTGTTTTCTATATTAGCAGATTTTGTTTTCGAGTGTGAGGATAGACGGTCGCCTCAATTGCCATTTATCAAGAAGCAGCCCCGAGAGAAAAGCAATACGGATTTTCTATTTTCTAATTTATCAATATCCTTCATTTTTTTTAAATATGAAATTTACTATTTTATCCTCAAATTCATGATTTTTTATTAAGAGCCATCATTTGCGTACGTCGGAGTTTTTTTTTAAAGGATAATATTACGGAAATTTTATTTTTTAAAAAATTTGAAAAATTATTTGATTCATGGTAACAGTATAAAAATTTTATTTTCTAAAAAATAGAGAAAAAGTAGATTGTTTAATTCATCATTATATAATAAATTAAAAAAATAGGATTTATCAAAAAGTTTTACTTCCTTTAAATAATGAGAAGTTGCTTATCCACTTATCTAAACAAGTTTTATTTATAGATATAAAAATAAAATTATTTTCATAAATTTATTAATTTATATTATAATAATATTGATAATATAATAATAATTATGTTAACACTATCTAAAAATTTAAAATTGAATAAAATGAAATATAAAGTCATTTTTGTAGTATTAATTAAATAACTTTGAATACTTTCTATAAAATTTATATAGAAATTACTTTTAATAAGTCCAATTTTTCATAGAAAATAACTTCCTGTATAAATTAAATGATTCTTTAATATTTTATTGTTGGATTGTATCTAATGTGTTGAGATTTATATTTTTACTTAATCTTTTATGAGGTAAAACTCTCTATAACATTCTCTTTTATAAAATAAATGTTTTTATTAATAAAATATAAAATCAAAAAGCTTTCAATGGATGAAAATTTTATGAGATAAAATATCTTTTTAACTTAATTTAATTAATGTAATTATTGTTCATATTTATAATTAGAGTAATGTTATAAAGAGTTTGACTTTTAGAAAGTTGAATATCTTTATTGTTACATTACATTTAATAAATTAAAATTTGTATTTTTAATTTTAACCCACTTACTATAAAATTAAAAAATAATCGATGATAAAATATCCAATTTCTTTAAAAAAATCAAGGTTCTCATAACATACTTTATCATTATACTAATATCCTTCTTTGGGTTTCTAATAGTCACCTATACAATGAGTTTTAGTGGCCTTAAACATTGCTAATTTTAATAAATACGTAGTTATACAATAATTTGAGTTTTGTTTATTTCAATGAAAAATATTTTTTATACAATATAATTATAAAATATTAAAATAATAAAAAATATTCTATCTATATAATATTAAATATGAAGAATTTGAAGTAAAATAATTTTTTTTAAAAAAATTATTTTCTTCCATTAATATAATTTTACATACTATTTTTTGAATTACAAATATAAATTATATATCACTTCTTCATCAATATATATAATATTCTTTATAAAAAGTTATTTTTTTGAGAAAAACAGAAGCTAAATTGCAATTATTGTCATGCTGTAATTCTCTCAATGACTTGCGTTGAATGACTTAGTTTTGAGTCTCTATATATAGCTGGCCTCTATTTTTTTTATTTAATATCTGGCCTCTTTTTGTATGCAAGAGAAGTGAGATTTAGAAATACAATAATCAGTACCACCAAGCGCATAAATTAATGGGTACGGAATTGTTCTAACTTAACTAGACGTTTCGGATTTGAATTCGAATTTCTGAGAATGCAGCTGTATTAAAATTCAATTGAGAGAACTTTGCCATCCTATGGGTCCTGCCCAATTCGAATTCGGATTAGTCAGCATCCAATGTAGTGTTTGGATATCGGATGGTTTATACAAAAAAAAAAAAAGAATACATAGTCAATCAGATATGTACGAACAAATACTATGATGAGTATAAATGTAAACATTAGGTGTATACTTAGATTTAGACTAGATAGAAGTAAAGAGGTGTAGGAGTGTGTCAAGTTTCAGCTTCAATTTAGTGTGGAAATTGAATGATTAAAATGTATATAAACGTCGTTGTTTTATTTTGGGGGATATATCAAAATCACTGCACCAATTGAATAGAATTACTAAAATTATGCAAATGTTTATACATGTCATAAATTGTTTTAAAGAAAGTAATAATACGTCTCAAATACTTCATATTATTCATGAAAAATAATTAAAATATTCATTGAATAAATTTTCTCTATTCTATATCTTATTTTTACAATTTCATAATTGATTATTTGTATAAATATTTTGGCCCACGGAACAACTGAATTAAAAAAACAGAGAGAGGAGAGGAGAGAGAGATTTACCAATATGGAGATAAAAAAAATTACAAAAAATAAAATATAATTATAAGAGTGATTGAACCACTATCATCATATACACGAAGATCAAGAATCAAACTAAATAAAAAGACATCTTTGTCTATTTAATTTCACCAAATTTTCAATTTAATTTCTTAAATTTTATTTGAATTAAATTTATTCTCTAATTTTTCAAAAAATACATTGTTAATTAGTAATATGGCTTCGTTAAATTTTTTAATGGAGGTGTTTGCATTACATAAAATTTGGTATTCTCTATAATCCACAAAAATTATGTTTTAATATTCTTATGAGTAAAATACACTTTTAATTATTAATAATTGATTAGTTTAGTGGTAATAAATTAAATTTCAAGACACTCCAAACTCAAAAAATTTTGAGTTTTATTTTTGGAATAGCTATTATTAAAAGGAGAGATAGCTAAGTGTAAATAAATAAATAAATATATAAATACACTTTTACTTTTGACGAAGAAGATATTAAGAATTAGGTTATTGGATGGAAGAGTCGACGGATGCACTCATAGCTATATGGGAGCAATTGCCTCAACAATTATTTTTCTTTTACACATTTCTATGTATTGCATATTGCCCCCACAATTTATATAAATTTACACCTTAGATTTTTTTTGTGCCAGTTAAAAGAAAAAAAAAACCAACTTTAAACAACTATAAAAAAATTAGAAATTCCACTTATCATATACATCAACACACATACAAATGGAAATGATAAGATAAGCAATATTTTATTTTATTTATATATATATATATATTTAATTTAATTTTATATATAAATATTATTCTTACAAATTAGAATTTCTAAATATGATCCTAATTGGAGGAGGATGATGATGCAATTGAAATTCACTTCGAAAAGAATGAACAAAAATATTAGACAATGATGATTTTAATGAAGTTAAATATCATTGCCTATAAAAAATATTGCACAAATTAAATTATGTCAAAAAATTGATTGAAAATTTAGGTGACGACGAAGAAGAAAAGTACAAAATTGAGTTAGAAATTGATGATGAGAAGGTAAATTCATTTCAAATAAATTTTAGAAATAAGAATTAAGTTTTAATGAAAGTTAGGGGATTAAAAATATCTTTTATCATTAGAATGTAAAAATATGATTTATATGTGTGGCAAATGCGTCCTGATACACCCAAATTAAGTATAATTGATTTGTTAAAAATTATGTAATATAGGATGATGAACCAAATCATATCCCTAATGATTCCTTGATATATCCTTTCTTAATTATTAATTAACAATGATTACACAATTATTTAAGCTTTTTATGTACTAAAAACAGAAGAAAGAAAAGTAAACAAAAGCGAAATATGAATACAAACAAAAATGTAGATAGTATGTAAAATACTAAACAAAATTGAGGCCATATGCAAAACAAAGTAAATATAAAACCAAATTAGGGAGTTTTGATTCAAAAAATAAAATAAATGTATTTTACAAAACAAAATATTAAATAAAAATAGTAAGAAAGAAAATTAATATGACAAAGTAGCTAATCTAAAGATTTAAGAGCTCTTAGCATGGATTAATCATGAATTACAAAATATTTGATTGTCCAACTAATTCTGTAACCTTGAATTATCAAGAACCTCTTTAATAATTTATGAATCCTATGATAAATGACCATATAGAATTTAATCAATTAAGGTTAGCAAAATTAACCAACTGCCATAATCTGTATAAAGCCAAATTGAAATTGAGTTGAGAATAGAATTCAGCTAAGTTAAGGAATCAAACCAGAAATCTTTGATTCAATCTCTTAACCCGCTATCCTCATATGAAAATTTATGATTAATCAACTACAATTCAACACAAAAATAGATAAAGATAAGAAATTACAAGATTAAATATTAATTATACTAAATCAACATTCAATTTATTCAATTTCAAGCAATTAGCACAATAAATAAGAGAAAGAAGAAAATCAATTAGAATAAAATAATATTATAAATTATGATCTCATAATCTAAATAAAGATGAGTCTCAAAATCCTTGAATTAACTAAAAGTTTAGCCTTCTATGGTTAAAAAATAAGAAACTTCAAGGAAGGAGGAAAGCTACCTTTCCTGAATTATTATTGTTCTTGCTTGTAGAGGCACACCTCTCTTATCTAATTTCCTTACTTCTAAAATCTAATAGACCTAAATTCTATGCCTCCTAAGGTTATAAAGAATAAGCTCTTACTAATTTTAGAAATCTAGAATTTATTTTTCAAAATAATGTACTCCAAAAGTTATAGTAATGAAATTTCATAAATCTAACTTTCATCTAATATAAGACTACCAAAATTATGTAGTTTCAGTAGAACACAAACATAAAAGTTATAGGGTTGAGTCTTAGGAAGCTTTGGGTATTGATTTCATATTAATTGAATCTCTAAAACTTCAAATATAATTTAAAAATTGAAGTTGATTCAGTTAAGACAAAAATAGGGCTTTAACTTCTCAGTTAAATAAGACTTTTTAGATGTTCAAATTAGGATTTGATCAAAAAATAAAATTTGTAAAGCTTTCTTTAAACTTTCCAACAATATGAAGACTAGTAAATATGATATCTAAAACTCAAGATATAGCCAAAAACTTAAAATAGTATAAAAATCTAAATTAACCAAATAATTTCAAAATATTATAAAATTGAACCCAACTTATATAATAAGATCAATTCTATAAAATTAAGCACATGTAACTTACTAACAGATATAAAACAAGTGGAAATAATATAGACAAAATTTTACATATTAGTGTGTCATATAAAATGCTAAGTTGGAAATTATATATAAATATTTTTCATTAAAAAACTCAATGGAATTAGGCCATTCAATTATATTATATATTTTTTGAAAATTAGATGATGAATTTATTTTGAATTAAATTTTAGAATCAAAATTACATTTTAAAAAAATTATATTTGTTTGTACTCTACGTTAGCACTCTCAATTTAGGGAAAAACATTGGGACATCAGTCGCATTCCATCAATGGACACACCGCAGATCCAGTGGTAGAGAGAGACAGAAAGATGAAATTCATTTGTCAAATTGTCCTCTCTTGTAGATAAAAGATGGATACAATTTCTAGTTTCAATGGGATTTCTTGTTGTCATTTGTCACTTAACATGATTTATCCGCGTAGCTATCTCATTTTAGTAAAAATTTATTCGTGCACAAAATGCCTTTGTCCATGTAATTTTTCCAACGATTAAATTGATAAATTTATGTTAACATATGAAATATCAAATTTAAATTTATAACATAATAAAAAATTTTCAGAAATGATATCAAATATTATTGTACTGTTTTAATACCTTTGTTTCATGTAACTATTAGTTGGTTGGATTTGGAACAATAAGACTTCTTTAAAATGTAAAACCGTTCCTTAAATCATATAATTTTTTAGGGATTACAGTTAAATATAGATGCAATTAATCTAGAATTTTTAATTTAGGTTGCATTTGATATTTTTTAAAATTTTTTTATCTTTTACTATATCTAGGAATTAAACTCTAATCTTCATGTATGTATATTTAATAGTTTAATCACTTCTATTATTATAAAAAAAATGTAATTATCCACAATTTGCCTTAGAAATTAAAACTAGCGAACTTTAACGAAAATAACTCAAATAATCAAAACACAGATTTTATGTTCATAACAAAATTCTTTGCGTGTCTTCTCTCCGATTAATTCAAACAAAATCTTCAACAATATATATATTGGAATAAGAATAGCCTTTTTTTCCCCTTAACTTGGTGTGGGTCAAAAATAGTTGATTTACAGATTAATTTTCAATTAACAAGAAAAATTAATACACATAGAGCAAAGGCTATTATAGGCAATACAATAATTTTTGGAAACAAAGTCTAGATAAGCATGTAACACCTAATTAATGTTCAGAATTCAGAACCCAGCTCAGCACTAATTATCCTATTGTGCAACTTTAAAGCAAATAAGTGATTACTTGAAGCATATGAACTTAGAAAAAGTCTAATTCGGTATACTAAGCCCTCTAATATTGTCTGTCAAGCTAATCAAAGTGAAAATTTCAGTCTAGATCTTTTCTTGAAATAGTTAATTGAAGTGAAATCTGGTTTTTCTTTTTATCAAAACTAAATAAATTATATTTGTTCTAGATGTTTTCATATGTGTAAATTCCAAAAAGATATCTATGACAATTTGATAAGAGTCTGAGTTTGGTTAAATAAAATGCTCAAAAGTAAGATAGAAACGATGATGTGGAAACTGCACCAAGTTCAAACACTAAACCTGAAGCAATATTACGAAGGATGGAAGACTCCTCATAAAAGGTATATATCATATATGATATGATGACATATATTCCTTTACATGATAAGGACAATTCCTCTTCCTACCTCTCCCCCTTCACATAGCAATTTGGAATCTTTCAGAAGGTCCTTGATGCTCAAAGATATGGACAAAATTTAAAAAAAAAAATATTTTTATTCAATTTTAATTAAAAAAAAACTTTTATTCCTTTGATATTGTGAAGGCAAATTCTATTGTATATGGAATAAAATTCAGTACATCGATAAATTAATTTTATTAGTGAATTGTAAATTATTAGATTGAATATTTTTTATTTCAGAAATATATAAAATTTAATGTGGGCTATTTAATATTTAATATATGAATGGATTTGATGCATGAAAAAATTCATCTATAATTTTTTTTTGTATATGTATCATTGTCATATACCAATTATCGTGTAAAATGTAAACACTTATGTTATAGGGTAGAAACTTCCATAGCGCAATGAAAATTGTGCTAAGAATAGATCTCAATGAGTGTTACGGATTAAATTTGATGACCGACTCTTTTTAACATTTTGATATCTATAAAGAAAACTCAGATTTTATTTAATTATAAAAGTATCCTAACACAAAATCTACAAGACAATCTTGCACCATATCTCTTCATAGTTAAGTTGGCAGCCATGGGTCCACTTCTGGTTCTCACAATTTGATTCCACTCCCATTTTTTGGAGTTAAACTTACAGACCCCTCTTCCAAGAGCTCCAACTCTAATTGTCCTAGGTTCGATGGGCAAGACTCTGAAGGCTAGTATTTGAAGAAAGGGCAGTACTTTGAAGCCAAACGCATGAGAAAGGTTTGGACGGTGCTCTTGCACTTGGATGCTTATGCTTTGCTATGCAATTAACATTATGCCCGTGACTGCAGTGGTCGTTGCTGGGGGATATATGGAAAATGGAAAAAAATAAATATATGCAAAAAAAAAATTGAAAGAAGGAAACATTATGTAAAATGTTTTCAAGAAATTATTTTTAGAATAATAATTTTTTCACTTAATTGCAAATTGTTTTATAAGAATTCTATCAAGATACGATTGCTAAGCAAAAATAAAAGATTATAATTCTCTTATTCTTACAGTTAAAATCATTCAAGTAGGAATTTAGGAAGAAGGCAATATCTTCATAGAAAAAAAGTAATAACATTTATTTATAATATCTTTTCATATTCATAAAAATTCATGTAAATAGATATAATTGTTGAATTTTGAAAAAAAATACAAATTTTCCTGTCAAAAATCATAATTTTTCATTTCAAAAATTATAACACATTTTAAAAGATATATATTTTTAAAAATATTTTATTATTTTATTATATAATTAAAAAAGCGACCAACAATCTGGACTCTAGAGCATGTATAGAAAGCTAACTAATTGTAAGAAATGAAGGAAAGGTTCACTAATAGTAAATTTGCAAATCCTATGTCTGTCGACCTAGTAATCTTTAAACAAGCTAGAACTATTACGATGAATTTAAAGGTATTTTAAGTCCCTCAAAATTGTCCAATGATCATTTCTTGAGTATATTTTTTTAGTAATTGAAAGGTGATATTTCTTATTTAATTAATAGTGATTATTATTAAACAATTGTAAAAATTATGTTATTGCTAGATAAAATAAGAAGAATAGCATGCACAATATAACTTTAATAATAATTATAAGTAAGTTATTTTTCAAATTAATGGTTACTTATACACTAAATTAAAAGTACTTAGAATAACATTCTACCTTCACCTAACATTTTTTACTAATAATTTAGCATTAATTCTTAGGAGCCGTTTGGTTGGGAATAATCAAGAAAGGGAAAGGAAATTGCAGAATTTCATTCCTTTTACTTTCGTTTCGTTTAGAAAAAATTTATTCATTTTCCCCATTTTCCCTTAATGGGATTACCCTAATTAAGGGAATGGTAATTCCCTCATAATCCTTGGGAAATCTCAATCCCTTTCCTCATCTTCAATATGATAATTAATATGATAAATATAATAAAATAAATAATATAAAAATATAATATATTAATATTTAAATAATAAATAAATTAAAAAATCATTTTATATTTTATATTAAAAAATAATTATTTTATATTAATAATATTACTAATATTTATTTAAAAAATAAATAATATTTTTAAAAATTAAAAAATAATAAATATTATAATATTATTTAATTAAATTAATAATATTATAATATTTTTAATAATTATTATCTTTAATAATAAAATATTTTAAAATTATTAGTAATTAATATTAATAAAAATATTAATAATTAAATAAATAATATTAATTTTATTTTTACTAATAATTATAATAGTAAAATAACGTGTGCAGTCTGATCACGGGCTCAGAGACCGCATGATTAATGGGCTTGATCATGGTGTCAGAAGTCCCGTGACCAGAACCTACTCAAGTAATAAGTTAATAACGCAATCTATCATCCCGTGACTGCTATTTTATTTAAAAATAAATAAAAGTTTTAAGTATTTCAGGAATAAGTTTTTTCAGCGCAGGGATTTGAGGTTTGTTTTTTCCAAAGTAGGACCCTGGTCAAATTTCCAATCCCCAAATTTGGACTACAAGTGCTCCATCATATGCTTGATTTATCTGCCCCTACCGAATTATAACATCAACCATAGATCCTACCAAAACCATTCTAATAGACCATTTCCCACCAAAGTAACCTCTGCTGAAAGAAAGGACTTTGTTAATGGCATGATGGTTTATACACATTTGATTACAAATGTGTAAGGTCCAACTTCATCAACTTTTTATGGATGGTTGTGAGGGGGAAATTATACTTGAAGCATTTTTTCAAACGACTTTGAAACCCTTGAAGGGGTCTCCCTTGAACCAGAAAATTTTGACCACCCTATAATCTCATTGCATGATATAAAGCGCATAATGTGATTAGAAACCATAAGTATACAAGCTTGATTAAAGAGGCAAACCATATCCATTTTAGTACGTAGACTCACGGAACACACACAGTTTCTCAACTGTGTTGTTGCCAAATCAATGGTTTGTCTTTGTCCACCAGGTTCGATCTGGATGCCAAATTAGTGGGGATAGTGGCTGATCGTAATAACACAACTACTTTAGGTTCTTTTAAGAAACTACGCCGCCAAAGACGAAGATTTAGCTCTTCTAAAATATAAAATTATTTTTAGTTAGTAAAATGAAATATAGTAACTTCAATAAAAAAAATAAATGATTTTAAATTTAATAAATAATAATAACTTAAAAAATAATTTTTAAATTCATAATTATCTAATCTTTTGATTTCTTTTATTAAGATTATAATTTTATTTTACTCTTTAAATTATATCTTATACTTTAAAAGATCTCAGTCCACCCTAACTACTCACACTTTTAACTATGTACTTTTACCTCCAAAAAGGTGGACATGCTAGTAAGTGTTCTATCATTGGTTACTCTTAGCCCTAATTTATGGGATATTATTGCCTTAACAATGCTATTCAAAATTAGGGAAGATTGAATCACAGCTAAAGGAAGTAAACTAGTGCCAATACAGCTGGTTAGCAGAAAGGAATACTGGGAA